>JAOVYW010000036.1:8924089-8938906 GCA_025775045.1 Hiodon tergisus | reverse complement strand
CCCCCCCCCCCCCCCCCCCCCCCCCCCCCCCCCCCCCCCCCCCCCCCCCCCCCCCCCCCCCCCCCCCCCCCAACTCCATATTAATGCCTATGATTTTAGAATGAGGTCTCCACATACTTTTGGCCATGTACTCTACGTAAAAGTTCATATGGCTCCATCTCGATATACAGGAAAAACAGGTCAGTGGAAAACGCACATTTTATTATGTCCATTTCATTGTATAATAACTGATTCTATAGAGGATTATAGTTCTTACAGTTTACAACATTTAAAAATCTTTTACTGTCACATATTCATAGAAAAATGTGAAAAAAATAATAGCAGATATATTTTTTATATCCTAGTATGAATATTAAAAGTTTTTGATCCCAAAACAGTTCTATTAGGGAAAAGATCATTTTCAGAAAAATCACCAGATTTGCCATTCTTCTTACATACACACCAACTTAGCTACATGACATTGTGCCCTGACAACATTTTACCTGAAGCTTCAGACACCGAACTGTCACTTCGCCTCAGGTAGAAGGAATGAGAGGACTGCACAGCAGACCGATACTGTAACCCAATGGAGACGGCTGTTAACAACACTAGCATGGGCAGGGAGTCCTCACAGGGCTGGTGTTACATAATACAAAAAAAGACATACAAATTGCACCACAAGGTTGAACCTTCTAACATTGTGCTTTAAAGCATTTCTCTCATCGATATCTCCACTGCAAAAATTCCTGCACTGCCACAGTGAATCTACTCAGCACAGATAATCTATGCAGCCAGTCAGTGGGATCAGCCCAGCTTCTGACCAAAAGACCAACGAGACAAATAAGGCAGACATACATCATCCGAGTCTGGGGCTTCAGGACTTCCTCCACTGCTCCTCTCCTCCAGCCTGTCCAGCGGAGTGCCCTGGCCCAGTCGGCTTTTACGCAGCCTGCGCTTCTGCTTCTGCGCCCAGGTGGTCACAGGCTGACCAGGACTCACACCCCTCCAAATCGATAGGCCAAACACACACACACACACACACACACACACAATAAAAAGGAAAAAGGGATGGGTTTGGAGTCCACACTTTTGAGTCCTTTTCTTATTTATGATTACATAATTTTCTCCCCCAACATGTCTATGGACTGGGTACGCGGTCTCATGACAGTTTTATACACATAAAATAATGCATCAAGATGCCTGCATTGGAAGCTTGCTGAATTCTTTCTTCCCTGGACAAGGAATATCCCAGATAACTTATTCCCCCCCGAGAACTTTGACCGTTTCATTCAGTCAAGGTACATATAGTAATGTATACAGTATAGTAAAAAAGTTTTAAAAATTCTATATTTTAATAGAAATATACTGAGGTAGCAGTGCTGAGCAGCACTTCAGTAACCAAATTTATAATCAGCAATCAGTTGTAGGTTCAATTTCTAGGAGGAGAAGCACTGAGCACTGCTACTATAACCCTTGAGCAAGAGCTCCTCATCTAGACTACTTCAATGAATACCTCTCTGCGCAAGTAGGTCAAGTATACAATTGTGAGCTGAGCAAGTTGCGCTCGATACAGGTGTATATTAAGCAAGTTCGGATAATGTGAACTAGATTAAGTACCACCTACCCGTTGGGTTTTGGCTGGTCAGCAGTAGCAGAAGGGACGGATGGCAGAGTGCCTGGTGCCGATCCACGGAGCACACCCTCCTGAGGGTCCAGCCCTTTCGGACCGGGACGGGACACGCTGGGATGAAGAGCTCCGTGATCAGGTGAGGAAAGGTACGCCTCAGGTCTCTCATCTTTACGCCTGTGGTTCCTGTCCGTGATTCTGGAATCCTTGCACCCGTACAGGCTGTGCTCTGAAGCAGAGAGTGTCCCGTAGCCACTGCTCAGCAGCACTGTTCCCTCCGGACAGGGCTCTAGGGTATCCGCTTGGGGCGGTCGAGGGGGCACCAAAGTTTGAGGGGATGGCAGCCCTGGGGCAACACTGTTTAGGAGCTCCAAGAGGGGCAGCTCAACTGGTCTCTGGGCCTGCAAGCCCTCGGTGGGCTGTGTGCCACTCTGCTTGTTCTGCAGTTGCACTAGTGCTTTGATTTCATCCTGAATTAGCTAAAAGAAGACAGAGGGTTAGCAATATGACTTCGATGGTTTGGTTCTGACTAGCGCCCTGAAAGCGCACTACTGGAGTACTGTAACCTCAATCACTTGCAATCTCTTGATTATATGAAAGCTCTCACTAGGTTCACTTGGTAAAGGTGGCAATTCAAATCAGGATCACGTAGTTTGCAGACTGTGACCAGTGGAGTGGAGGAGCACAATTGGCATGAGAACCGCTCAGGATAAGGTGGGTTCAGGTCAGATTGGTTTGTTCCAGGCTACCAGCGCACAGAGACTGCTGAACCTCCTGTAAAGTGCATTGTGGCCTGAAGTACAAATGACTGACAGACTGGATAGTTCCACTACAGGGACTCATCCTGACATAACCAACTATATAAATAATTCCAAATTCCAGATTCATGAGAAAACAGGAGAAAAGTTATTGGAGATTTCAAACGTATTCATAAAGAAAGAGCCTGGCATAGTGGTCTCTTTTTACAGTTTTCAATAAAAAATGCAGTGCATGCAAAGCTTGTTACTGTTGCAGTAAATTGGCAAAAGAGAACCCAAAAATACAACAATATGCTAACCTGAATTTGGCATTGGTATTGCTCTTGCTGGGCAAGTATTTGCTCCTGGTATTGCTTCTCCACTAGCTGAAACAGCTGTAACCATCTACCCTGTTTGTGACATAAATAATAAAAACATTTTTACATCGATAACAAGGTATCACCATTACACAATTAACTGACAAGTCCATAAGAAATATTAAATAATAAATTTGAAAAAATACTAAAGCCTTTGCCATCTAGCACAATGCTGTTGCTATGATGTGGTTGCATAGTAGCACTGCTAAACAGAAATCTTCTACGAACATCAGCTGCGTTTGCAATCTGCTCTTGTGGGGGTTCATCTGCATGGAGCAGCTGTGTTCCAGACTACCAACATCCTGCGAGTGACCGAGGGGGTAGAAACTGCACTCTGGTGAGCATGCTCTTGGGATCTGACTGAGCGATCAAGGTGGAGGAGGGGCATGGTATCACACCGACTTTGTACAGTTCTTCCTTTGGCAAGGATTTCTCCCCTTTACTCAGAAGTAGCAAGAGTTGGGATCTGTGTGTCTTTATACTCATAAGTGCTGAGTATCCACCATCTAGCCTAATGAATAACAGGATGTGAAAATAAAGACATTATGGACTGTGAAACCTGGTGAAACAGAAAAGGGAAGACACGTCATGAGATTTTACAGCTTATAGAGTCAGCTCATCCAGATTTCAGCAGTGTGGAACAGATGGGCAAAAAAGCATGGTCTGTGGGCAGGAAGCCAGTCCCTCGGGACCAAGTCCATTATCAACTTTTTAAATAAATATAAATCTCCCCATAATGCCACCGTCATCATACATAAACATGATTAGATGGAGAGCTTTTCATTCTACGGTGTGTGGGTGCCTTTTGTGCTTTGATGTCAGCGATAATTCACAGGGGGTTGAGACCACAGCTGGAATAGAGGCTGCCAGCTACTGTGTGGCCTACAGGGAAAGAGCAGAGAACTAACCTCACTGTCCTTCCACAGCTCTGGATCTGTCTCCCCACTGCTCTGGATCTCCTGCACCAGTGCTGTTAGAGTCTGTAATGGACTGGGGTTAATGGAGGGCAGACTTCTTCCTGAGCTCAACCGGTCCTCAGCACTGAGACACAGATTCCTGCAACACACAGGTTAGGGAAACATATCAATGCCCCATCTTCCCCCCTGCCCTCCTTTAGTAATCCCCTGCACTTGATCTGTCAGGAAGAAAATGGGACAAAGCACAAACACAGCAGGCTTACAATAGGGTAAGAATTAAGCAGGGTGTCTGAGGGTCACAAACCTGCTCTTGTGAAGACTGCTGCATGCTGGTGTTGGGGGACCTTGGCTCTTTATAGCACCTGAAGCAGCCTGGATGAAACCTTCCAGGGTATGCCCAGGCCTTTCTGGTGTGTGCTCCTCCTCTGGGCCCACCAACCCTAGCGGCGTTTCCTCAGATGAGATAATGGAGGCTTCACTCTCCTTTCCACCACTTTCATCAGCATTTTCGTGACCCAGAGCCACAGAACTAGACACGTCTTCAGAGATGCTATCATCTGTGGACATTCTTAGATAGCCTTGTTGCATAAATGCATCTGATGTCTAGGGAAAACAGCGTAGATGACGTCAAATGTGTTAAGGTCAATCTCGAACAGAAAATGAACAGCTGAGCAAGACGTAAGCACCTCTGCAACAGTGATGAAGAGTCAGAAATAATAATATAAACACAATGTTTTTATTGCGTTGAGCAAATATATAATTGTACTCATATGAGTGAAATGCACATGCGCTGTGTTTTGACAACGTGTTGTTATTCGGTTATATAAATAAAGCTGCACAACGAGTCCAGTTCCTATCTGAACTGCAGCACCTTGATGCTCGGTGCAGGCTGTGGTTTGCGCTGATGCCTTCACCGTGTCTGCTGTACACTCAATACACCATCAAAAGACTTACACTGCATTGTAAATAAGCTATAAGTGGACACTAACGTTTTTAGCTTAACTTACCCTCAAACTTGTCGCATATTTGTTGTTATAGACTGCATATCCAAAAGGCACCTATGCCTTCAGTTTACCTTCGCATCCATCAACGGTAAAATGCCATGTTTTTTTTTGATTGGTTGTGTCAAATTGAAAACGAAAAATCTTATTGGCCAAGTTCGTTTCTAGCGAAGATCATTTTTCTGTCAGCGAAGTTTATAACTGGCTATAACCAATACGCCCTTGTGCAGAGAAGAGCAACAGAACTAAATCCTATTGGTTGTTTTGCCGCACCAGGAAACGGAAATGACCTTGAGAGTTCAGGAAGCAATTGGTGTGTCGTTCAACGAGAAATCTGAGAGACTTTTTGCTTTAGATGAGTGTGTTGCATAAATAGAAACGATACAGTTAAAGTATTTGTTAATCGTTTTGACACCGAATTGAATTATTGGTGGCTATGCAGTTAACTCGTAAGTTAAATGTGTCGCTGCGTTGTAACGTATAAACCTTTCATTGATATAGTCTACTAAATAGTTGGTTAATGTGATTTTTAAAATAATATAGTTGATCGCAATAGAGTACATTTAAAATGCAAAACATTTTGTAGTCTTTAACAGCCAGAGAAAATCCATTATGTCACATCCACTTTTGCAATGTGTCTTCAACTATGCCCCGAATGTGTCAGGAAGAGCATCTTCGTCTAAGCGGTTTCTGTTATCTCAAGTTTTAACGGGATGGCCATATATTCAGAATGCTGGAAAAAAAGAACGTATTGATGTCGGAAATCTGAATGAAGACGAGCTGGAGGAGCAATTTGTTAGAGGATCTGGGCCAGGTGGACAGGCAACTAACAAAACCAGCAATTGCGTGGTACTCAAACACATCCCATCTGGTGTGGTGGTTAAGGTGAACGAACAACGCCCGTAAAACATAGTGGCAATTGTGAGAATGTTTTGGAGGACTTTGAAAACGAAACACTAATGTGAAAATGGCATGGGCTTTCCTGCTTGTACCACGGACTATTTGGTTGTCATGTGGGCCTACAAAAGGCTAACAACAAGGCTTACTACTGCGTGTAAAATTATTTTATTATGAAATATAGCAATAAAAATAGTTGCTTAGAAAACTCATTTTTATTACAGAAATACAAAATATTGTCAGTGCATGTTTAGTGTGTTGGTCAGAAATCTTGCTTTTGGACAGCTCAAGATTGATTTAAATAATAGTTGCGATTAAGATAACCACAATTTTTCTTAGGCCTGAAAATTTGGAACAACCAAGAAATTTAATTGACCTGTAGATCTCTGTCGTTTGTACGTTGACAATAACCACTGTCCTCTGTCAGTGTCACCAAACCAGGTCAGTGGAGACAAACAGGAAGCGAGCGCGAGAAATCATGCAGGAGAAGCTGGACCTTTTCTACAAAGGCCAAGAGAGCAATGTTGTGAAGATGAGGAAGGAGGCAGAGTGGAGGAAATTGGAGAGAAAGAAACGGGCCAAGGAGACTTTGGAAAAGAAAAAAATATTTAAGGAGACCATTACAGACTTAAAGCAAGAAAACGATGAACGATGATCGTGCCATTTTTGGAAAGAATGACTTTCGTTGCTGTTATATAACAGTTGCATGATGTGCTTGATTTAGAATACTGATCCATGCTCCAAATAGTTATGGGATCCAGGTATTAGATGGATGCTGCCACTCAGGTGCATATTTAAATTGTTCCAACACAATTCCAGTCTTATAAAAATAATATAACTTTTTGGAAAGTTGTAAATTTTGCAGATTTCTCTGAAAAGGCATCTTAAACAAACTGAAAGGCTATTATAAATATTTAAACCACATATTTTCATATTTATTCTTTAGGAAATATTACATTTGGTCCATAACTACATAGAAAGCTAAATAAATTGTCATTGCAATTAATTTATTGAAAATAAGTTTTATTACACTGAGTAATAAATACATACAAAGATGCAAATAATGGCTTTATTACAACAGTTTATCCAAATCTGGTGTGTGTTACAGTGTGTTTGGCACTATCCTTTCCTTCAGTCACATACCTTTAGTGTGTTAAAAAGTTTCAAATCCATTACTAAATACCCCTTACTACAGTCCTGTACAAATCATGCATTTCTACAATTACCTATTAGGGGCATTACTACCTGGCATGCAAAGTTTTTTTTGTTTTTTTTAATTATATAAGCAGTCAAGAAATTCAGACATTCCCAATTGGGAACACAAATAAAACCGACAAGGTTCCTGTCAAGTATAAGTTATATACTGATCTTTTGCAACAGTTTCTGCATTCCAAAGACCTAACATCAACATACCGTAAAAACATTTTTAGCTCAAGTTTTTTTTCTTTTCTTTTTTTTCTTCTTTTTTTTAAATGTTCTCAGAAAGCCATTAAATGATTGGTTAAAGGGAAGGGTGTCTGAAACTTCCTCGGTCTTCAGTTTGTCAGGTTGCTGTAACAGTTAGGACCTTGCATTTCTCTCAGTTTCTGCCAAGCATTCCCGTACCAACCCTCTGGCATGAATGATGCCTTTGAAGGAAGAAGGAGAAAAGACAAAACAAATTTTCAATATTAATTTCGCTGTACTCTTTTCTGAGTGGATGTAAAGAAGTGGCCATCCGTACTTCTCCGAAAGAGCCATTTCATTACAAATAAACAACCGGAACAATACTACATAATGACAATTTAACCCAAACTGAACCATGTGTGTTAAAGAGATGAATGGGAACTGTCAATAACTGTTACTAAATTAGACATGGCGGAATTTATCCAAGCATAAATATTACCTCGCTTTAGTCTTTCCATGGCGCTTTTGCTTCCGGCATATGTTGGTCTAATCTCTTTCCCCAGTTCTTCTATAATGGCTAGGAGTTCTGCATATTTGCTTTGAGGCACTTGGTTTCCACTAGTCCCCTGAAATGAAAAAAAAAAAAAAAATTTAAAGCACTGAAATTAGTCCAACTTCTTAGACAGTATTTTAGATTTCTTTGTGATGCAACACCTTGCGTGAGCCAATGGTCTTTCATCACCTCCATTTAAGTCATTACCACCAGCACCTCAACCTTGGAATTGATCACCCATCTCAAGAATGAACTGGTATGCACAGTTTTGCAACACAATGAAATCACCATAATTAACTTAAATTTTCAGTATTGTTCGGTACCTGTGAAAAACCCAAGGATGGCGGTCCGTAATCATTCACTATAGGCCTATAAGACTGAAGCGTTGCTAAGCTTGTCGATGGAGAGTGAACATTTCCAACTGGAAAGAAATAAGAAAGGTTAAAACAAATTAATAGAGATTAATTTTTTCAGAGATCTGTAAACAATGACCACGAAAGAACGGTTTAAAGGAAGAATTATAGGCAGAGCTTTAACAAAACGCCACAAAATGCGTAGGCCTACTTATTATAGCATGTGCTCGCATACTTAATAGATTCAACATGCAATGAACCCCATCTAACACTGGGTGTCATCAGAGGGTCAAAAAAGGAGTATTCTACATCCAGATCAATCATCAGCCCTAGGGAGACGATCATGGAGGAAACCGTATGCGCTGAATTAAAAAGGCAAAGTGATAGATTTATATTACATTTTAACATCATCCGCTTGAACGTAACCGGCTATCGGACAACGGGAATTCTTTTTAAGGCAACGATCAAGTCTCCGTTTTCTTAAGATCACCGATGGAAGAGAGGGAAAAGCTTTTTTGACTAGTAATAATGGCGGATATGAATCAGCTCTCAGGATCTGACCCTATATATATAACTGGACAAAAACTACAGACAAGGGCTTTCCCCAGGTATTCATTAGAACATCGAATTTTGCATCCGATAAAACAGCGTAAATATTTAAAAAATACTTATATTTCTTCCTTACCCTGATTCACGGAATTTCCCGGAATGTGCTGGTGAAGATTGGGTTTGTAAGACATTCCCAGAGACATAATAAATTAAACAAATAAAAATGTCCTGAAATTCACTGAAGCGTCTCTGTCTCTCTCAGACACTTTTTGTTTACAGCAGAGCGGCACCGGCAAATATGGCCGTCACTTTATATTGACACCCACAATGCAATCTATCATCACAATGGTAAATTCATTCCAATTTGACCCAAAACGGGTTACTTCTATATAAACACGAATTAGGACGTTTCGGCTATTAGACTACCTTAAATAAAATAAATATTAACGGTAATATATATATAGACTTTACAATATGAAGAAAGACATTTTGAATAGTTTTAACGAGGACGTATATCGTACTAGTTTGAAAACTTTCAAACATTTTTCAAAGGTTACTTGTACCATCAGTAGTAACCAACTCGCAACAATATAGACACATTCTGCTATACGGTGGACATATATTCCACAATACAAATTATGTATATTTTTTATCTTGATACCTTCAATACGATCAACTAAAAATATGTTTTCACAATGTAATGCTTTATTGACAAATAGAAACGTACTATAAAAATGATATATCTGATAACACAGCCGTGTGTGGCCACTATTGAGTTGAACGGCGATAGAAAAGTTTTTTGGTTTTTTTGTAAAAAGACTGATCAGTAGTTTTAAACAAAACTCAAATATTGTTCTTTCTTGACGAATCCTTTGTTTAAAAAAACGAGCATAATTTTCTAAACAAATTGGTTAGAACCAGAAATTACATACGGGAATCAATGCATTTTTTCATTCTTTGTATATCATTTTAAGACAGCGAGGAAAAGTAATGATGGAACCAGTATACACTAAAACAACTTCTTATTTTTTTTTTTATCAAAAACGCGTGTGGCACCCTTTCCTCTTCCTGTGATGCGTCGCTCCCCTCCCCCACTGGCACCCCATGATGAGTGGCGTACCGTAAATGCCATTTCTCCCCTCACTTAGCGGAGTGACGTGATGTCAAGTCAATGAATGACCGTTTCTGTTAAGGTATAAACGTCTAGCTTGCATGCACCGTCGATCAGAATCACGGAGTGTCATTTTAAAATTTCCAAGGCTGCCAAAATTTCAACTTTTACTCCAATAATTCTGATATTGTTCGCCTACAGACGCTGCCAGCTGGCATCTTGTCAATCTATTGCAAGCAGCGCACAGCAGTTTAGGGACTACACAAAGCACATTCTGTTACGAAACGCAGTCGTGCTTTACATAAGCATTAATACATAAACAGAAAACTACACTAAAAAATATTGCATCCATACCATACATTTAATTGATTAAGCAATTTTCTTCCCACCAATATGGAACAGCATTTTCGTAATTCTACATGCCACGGGACCTTAATTTACGGTCAGCAAACGTGAGTGTTTGGTTGTAAAACTCTAGATACAGGGTCGTTTCAAATACTCGATTCAGAAATAATACAACTATCAAATACTGAATGGTGAAGGACCAGAGTATCATTTGTAAACTGTTACACGTGCTTCTTTTAACAGAAGGTGCTGGCACAAATAGGCACAGATCAACAGATGCACAAAACTGAAGTGCCCTCTTGATTTTGTTCAAGATTTATTGGTCATGTGCAAGATATAAATACCTTGCCTTGTTTGAAGACATTTAAATCCTTTGTACAAGAAAACAGTAGTGCAACTGGAGCAAGCATGAAATTGTGTTGTCCTCCCATTTCTTATAAACATCAATTTTGTTTTGAGAGGAGGAAGGAAAAAAAAAAAATCAAGATATGCAACTATACATTTTTACATCACAGCATCATCCCCATGGTACTCTAACATAGTCATGACATTTACGGCATCTAATCAAAGCTCTTATAAAGTCATTTCCCCCTTATGAAATGCATTAGTATTAGGCAAATATTAAAACAAGATAGAAAAAGTAAGGTAAATCCAAAGCCAAATAACGTTAAAGGCGTAACACCGACAACATACCAGTCCACAACCTCTCATTTTAAGAACTGCATTTGAAAGAAAAGGGTGCACTTAAAATGATCATTTAATATATTGACTTTGTGACCAATGGATAGGAATCAGTTGCTCAAGAGATACAAATTAACAAAAGGTTCGTCAAACCATGCAAAGTTAGATGCGATGTGTATTTTTTTTTTCTCGATGCTGGTTTTAGAGCCAAGAGACCCTGAAAAGGAAACAGGGAGACAGTGTAATAAAGGAATAAACTAGCAGTGCCATGCTTCGCACAAGAATGCAGTCTGCACGCATCAAGCTCGTATTCTTAGCATGTCTTTAAAAAGTGTGATTGTTTTGTCAAACTAACCCCTGAGCATTGTACACTCTTAAAGGAACCGATAAAGTTCAAGCCCTCCATATCGAAGGAAACCAAGAGTCATCAAACAGAATCTGGAAAAACACAGGTAATTCACCAGAGGGCAACCACAAAAAAAGGAACAGAGGAAGTCGTCGTTTTCCCTCGTCTCCACCACGTCGGTGCAGGCGCCTCCTCCGTCACTCAAGTCTCCTCGCCTTGGGGACCGAAGTGCGAGGCGTTTGGTGAACGTCTCATGAAAGAGTACTCTTTGGACAGGAACCCTGAAGGTGTGCGTGCAGGGGAGCAGAGAGGGCGCCAACCGCTCGCTATGTCTTGGCAAAGTGGTTGATGCTCTGCGGGTGCAGCTGCTGCCACATCTGCTGCTGGCGAACAGCCAGCTGCTGGGACTGGTCGGACGAGGACAAGATGTTGGTGAGCGGAGCTGTGCAGTTCGCTGGAATTATCAGGCCTGAAGACAAGACGAGACAGTCATCAGGGCAAAGACTTGGCACTGGACAGAGCGCTCACCAGGTCTAGCCATAATCACACAGAGGGAATATCACAAAGTGTTTTCAGTCACATACCCCCAAATGCCATGTTTCTCCCAAGCAGACCTACGAATTTGCAAATGATCGCAAGCAAACAGCCATGGTGGTTTAAATGCTAATAAGCCCTGCAGGCAACCTTACCCACAATTCGTTGCCCGTCCTCAGTTCTCAAACGAACAATCTGCATTTTTACATTGGTTCCGCTGACGGAGGCGAGAACGCCCTCCACCTTGGTCCAGACACTCAGCACAGAGCCACACAGGACATAATACGTTCTGCAGCGAAGGCCAACGTCACACTGAAGCCCCACAGAGGCCTTCTTACAGTTCCCTCGCCTGACAAAACAGAAGGAACACCAAAAAGGCTCAACACCATCAACAAATACCTATGACAAACACTATGACCATTCTTTTCAATCTTAAGTTATTTGTTAGTTGGCCGCTTGAGGCAAGTTTACATTTTACCACAAACAAGAATTACATTACGATGGGAAACATTGGCAATGCTGAAAACTTGGCAACAACCCATGGCAGAAGTTTCCACATACCAATAAGCATGAGAGCAGGTGTCGGCTGAGGAAACGTACTGATCTAACCAATGCTGCTTGGCATCCTCTGAAAGAACCTAGCGAAGAGAAAGTATTCAGACATTAACATCGCCGTTTTAATTTTGCCTTTAAAAAAAGCCAGTAACGTATACCTTTTTCTCATACCTTTTTGCACTTCTTGCGAATGTCTGCGTAAGTCTCCAGTTTGAGCTGCTTCCCAGTGTTAGGTCGGTACACCAAGAAGAGCCTCTTTTTGGTGTTGATCTCCTTCACTAATATGGCCGTCTTCTTGTTGTTCCTCACCTGGGAATGGATCAAAGTCAACCTTGGTACATACTCCTACGGTGTTAATTGCATTATACCACCAGGATCACAGGTGTTTTTCACTGACAAACCTCATCAACATAGTTTTTTTTAGCTAAAGAAAGACCAATATGCAATCTTGGAAGTGACCAAAAACGTTTTTAAATGAATCCTACCTGTACATAGAAGCCATCATCTGGTCCACTCTGGTCTGCCCAAATATGGGTGGCATCTTCCCAAGACATACCCCTCTCTACACTCACCTGCACAGAACAGACAACTGGGATTGAAAACTTTAAACACAAAAAGCCCTTCCAAAAACACATCTTTAAAAAGAGATTGAAGCTTGAGTGCCCCCCGTCACCTTATCCAGAATGACAAGCGTTTCAGAGAGCCAATCATGCACTTTGAGAAATGGTTGTATAGGCCAAGTCAGGGTGGGGAGGGGGTTCATATAATTGAGACAAATTAGGGTCTCAAGGAAAAAGTGCTGCATCGACCCTGATAAATGCACAATAATGATTTGCCTTTAAGATACATTCTGCATGGTACACTACTGATATCTGATATTAGCATATTTATACCATAGACAGCTCCACATGTCCTGAGGTAGAGTATCCTGGAGTTAGAAACCTCTTGGAGTCGACCCTTTTCACCTTTTCATCACCAGAGCCAAGATCTGTGAAGCAAAAGACAGGTTAGAATTTACTAACAGGAGCCCTGAAAGGCGGAGTGTAATTTGGAATATTTTCTTGACGATTATAAATTTAGTTCAGGCGTTTAAAATAAAAAAAAATTAAAGCTTACCAAGAATTCCCATGTCATATCTGCCATTCTTCTTGGCGTTCTGAATGACAGCCGTCAGTGTGTCAGCAAAGTACTGGAATAGCGCATTCTGCTGCTGGACTTCCATACCCAGTATCCGGTTCAGAAACTTTCCAATGTTGTTGTAGTCTGCCCATTAACAAAAACGACATTTTTAAAACCAGGACCAAGTCTACCATAATCGTTTTCAGCGGATTGCAAAATGATAGAAAGGGTAATGGAATAAAGAACAAAAAAACATTTCTGACCTTTGTCCAAAGTGAGAATGCCTGAGCGATCTTCTATGTTGATTAGTCCAACACCAATTAATCCATGCCGAATTTCTGTGGGAAGTAATAGTTAATTGGACACCTGTTATGGTATGGGATAAGGCTAAGCAGATACAACTACTTGCCTACAGCAGAGATGCCATAAGTCTTAGACTTTGCTGAAGCAAAAGTAAAAAAATCCACACTTCAAAAGAGCAGTACATTCAACATAAATAAATCAATGCATACAAATCTACAGCAATACCTTTGAAGAAATCTCCATCAAAGTTGGCAGGTGGAGAGACAAGGGGGGAATCCAAGTTGACAATGGACTTCATCACAATCTCAAGAGCATTTCGTCCATACTGCAAGGAAGACGGATGTTAACAAACCAGGACCAACAGGCAAACGGAGGAATCGGAGACCTGGAGTTGACATAAGGGAGTCGATACCTTGTTGTCAAAGTTGAAGCGGCTCAAGTCTCTGGTTTCAGTGGCCCTTCTGTCCCCATGCGTAAGGGCACCCTGTTTGACAAAAACAAAGATTTATATTAACCAACATAACCGAGTTGAAACCTTATTCTGACAATCTGATCCAAGGCACCTACCAGGCTCTCAAGTCGTTTGGCGACGATGGAGGCAAAGCGCTGCTCCCCAGCGAGCTCAGAGATGAGGAACACGTACTCTGGGGCAGTCACCTGGTTAGATCTGTGTGTTCGCCCTGTGTGCAGCCAGGTGTGCGGGGGGGGGGGGGAGCAAGTCAATAAGGGAAGCCATGCTTTTCTACATCATAGCTGTGATCTCTGCAGCGGAACCGTTAAATAAATTAGATTTAGTAAGTGAGATGTAAAATTGCCACATGCCGAACTGCTGGATGGCACGGTCTGCGCTCCACGGCAACTCGAGAGTCATGTGCACTCGTCTCCTTTGGTTCTTCACCCTGCGGTCTGCCTGGAGCGAAATCCCGGAGCTGGCAGCTTCGGAGATGATGGCAATGTTCTGTACGAGGGGGAAAGAAGCAGCCATTATTGCACTGCACGCAATTTTTAAAGTTTTAATTTACAGCAGAAGGAGCAAAGGCTTTACGGGGCACCTTCTCTCCTTCCATGAAGCGCTGCTTCTCTGTGAGGTTGAGAATCTCCACTGGGACGTCCAGCTCGGAGCGTGACTCATAGGAGATGCTGCCGTCGTCATTGCTGACCACCCGCCCTTTACGTCCGGTCATCTGCAAGTGCGAGAACGGCACAGGGGACGGGATCAGCGGAGTCGCACCAGATCGGGAGGTCAAAAGGGCGCCTTTTATTCGGTCAGCACGAACGCCAAGACACTCGCAGTGCAAGCTAAGCACCAAAAATGCCAGACTCTTCCAGCTACGGTCTTACGATGCAAGGCGTGTTCACAAGCATTTCATTCAGGCCATTACGACAACTTCAGTCAGAAAGCAGATTGTTTAAGGGGGGGGGGGGGGGGGCTTTCGGATCCTGGCTC
>JAOVYW010000036.1:8885950-8923989 GCA_025775045.1 Hiodon tergisus | reverse complement strand
CTTATTTTCATACTTTAGTATCCAGTCACTCACCCACCCACCTTCCTATTCCTGTCCTACATGTATTCGCCTGGCTCTAAGCCACCCCTTCACTCAAGCAGCAGTTGAAAGATATTCACAATTACAGTTCAACACTGTTGTTCAATAAGGTTTAGTAACGGAGTTCCCATTCAAGTCATTGCAGGCTCAACAGTAATAAGGAGCTGTCAGACAGACTCCCACTGAGAGCAGCAAACACACACACACACACGCTTGGTCACCCACCTCTGCTACGTTGTCAGGTCCACCGAGCTCATCGATGAGCTCATCCAGGGTGTTAGGCGGCAGATCCTCAGCCAGCTCCTCCAACTCCTCCAGCAGCTGACGTTTCATCTGCTGGGCATTCTCCACGGCGTCCTGGCTGGTCACACAGCTACTACTCTCGCTCTCTTTCTTTACTGAAGGGAGAGAGAGAGAGAGGGAGGTCCAGCTTTAACAACTCAAATCAAACTTAGATGTTAGTGACTACACATCCTTAAGAATGCAGTTTGTATTTAAATACACTCGAAACAAAGATGCATGTGTGCAGCTGTACAGGGAGGACGTGAATGCAACCCCCCCCCCCCAAAACAATTTGACAATATTTGACAAAAAAAACAACATTTCTATTGTTCTAAATGACTCATAGCCAAGACTCCCACCACCACACGCAGGGAGGATGAAGTACGAATTGTCTTCAACCCTAGTCACCCGAATCTTTTCCACACAGCCCGCAAAAGAGACTGTACGACAGGCATGTCTCTCTCGGAAGCACTGCCCCCATGAACGCGCGCGGGATGCCGGTAGGAGAGGCTCATTAACAGATAAAACCTGCCAACATGCACCATCCCAGGCCGGGCAATGCTCTGGCAATCGTAACGTCCGTCGCAGCTGCCGTCTCCCAGTCACAGGGCTCAAGTCTGCACTCGGGAGAGCACCTTTGGCCAACTGAGCGGGTATTTTAACGAGCAAAAGTGCTTACTGTTAGCGGGGGCAGCAGCCGGGGGGTTCTTGACAGTAGGGGCGATGAAAGCACGTCTTGTTGAACCCAGACCAGAGGCCAGCAAGGCGCTCTGAATGGAGTCTGGATCGATACTCTTCTTCTTCCTGCTCTCCTTCTCCTTCCCCTTCTTGTGTTCTTTTCTTATCAGCCAAGGATCTGGAAGACAAGAGGCCACACTCGGGGGGTCGGGAAGACAAGAGGCCACACTCGGGTCGCATACCCTCCCAGCTCACATAAAACCAGCAGTAAAAGGCCGCAAACACTGCGTTGAAAAACGCAGCCAAAAACGTACGAAACCCAATGCGTTACAGGCATACCTTCCATTGTTAATATACTGGGACACTTGAAAAATGAACACCACCCTGCTCACAGATCAAAAGCTAAAATATAGATCACGTCACTACATCATTAAAAGGATTGTTGGCCAATAAAATTGCCATTGGCTGTCAAGGACGGTCCTTTGGATGGCTATTTTTTATCATTCATTTAAATAATTTCAATGATTGGTAACTAAACAGAAATCCATTTGAATTTCCCAAGGGACAGTCCATTTTAGTAAAGTGGCGTATTTCTCCGAAACTAGCAAACCATACAGACTACACTCCATTGATCAAAGCCTACTTTCATGCAAAGACAACTGATATTTCAGAGCTCAGTGGAAAAAACTGAACTAAACATTAAATCTCAAAACTTTTATCAAATAGTGCAAATCTCCAAATGACTTTAGCTAAAACAACTGAAGTAAAAGCAATCAATGCTAAATTAGATGGTACAAAGATCCTGCAGATTTTTTCCAACAATTAAAACGGGTACCAAAATAGATCAAATAGCACCAAAATGCATCGTACATCTATCACCCGTTAACAACCGTTTACAGACACTATAATGTTGGTAATAGTAATGGTGTTTATTAAACACACTCATAGTAATCTGATTAGTTAAATACGCCCTAAGTGCAAGAGTAATATTAGGTGCTGGCCTGCCCCTCACCATCCTCGTCATCCTCGCTGGACTCATCCCTGAAGGGATTGAAGTCATCTTCATCCCCCGAACTGACAGATTTCTCACTGCCGTCGCTGTCCCCCTCTTTCTCAGAGGCTTCAGAGCCACTGCCACTGTCGTCAGAGAGCCCCCCCGACCGGCAGGACTTTTTGGTCTCTTTCTTCAGCTCTGGGCCTATCAGAGGTCAGCAGAAACGAGTTCAAAGGAAGGGAAATGCAGGGCTAGTGCCAGAAATGGATCACTAGTCTCCATGAAACTAAAATATCTAAGGGTCAATCTGGAAAATATTATCCCAAAAAAAGTTATCAGAAATTTTAATACAAGTTAACAAAAACATAATAAATCAAATCCTATTTCCTCGTGTTGTTCAGTAGGCTCTCAAGCCGAATATGTTAACCTCTGACAAAGCCTTTAGCAAGAACCCACATGACCTTTAAAAGGACAGGTGTGGCTTTGTTTGCCAACTTGGTTACCTTTCCGCTTCTTGCCCTTCTGATCTGTGGCCGCACTGTCATTGGGCAGTTTCGTGGCAGATAGGTCAATGCCCAATAGACTGAAGAGCTTCTGTCGGTCGGGGGCAGGGAAGTGCTTCTCCACCAGGGACTGCAGCACACCCCTTTTCAAGGAGTACAGTTAGTGGTTATACACTACATACGGCTTACAATAAAACACTACATAAAAAGGTCCATAACATGTCATTCGCCACCGCGTCTTAGTTTTCATACTTTGCCGTGGAGACGAAGTCATTAAGTTCCCCTCCTCCCTCTTCCAGGGCCTCCAACGTCCTGGCTTCTCCTGTTGACTGGAGGCCAATGACTACGCACTGAAGACAAGTCAATGGTTAGTCAAACAGAATGCGCTGCCTGATTTTTGCATGCACGCGCACAAACGCGGTTCTGTACCTTTCCGTTTTTGACCTCCTCTCGAGCAAGTTGAACCACTCTGCGGACCTTGGAGGCGATGCACAGATACTTGAAAAACCTTTGGTGGGCCGACCAGAACTGCCCCCACATGGACTTCTTCATGCGCAGTTCAGCGTCCATCAGGTTGGCGGCCTGCTGGAATTTCTCCCGTGCGCTGACCCACTGCAACAGAGCCAGTACACAAACCTTACAATGCAACAACGCGTCATTAATGTTCAGGCATATTTTTACATTCATCCAGAAGTAAAAATACAGTAATCTATGAGCATAGAAATTTTAAATGATTTTTTGATAACATTTCTTTAGCAATCCACTTCAACTCTTCAGGAACGTGCACAGACCCCAGTCCTCCTTTCCTCCATTTTTGATGAAAACCAGCGAAACAAATGTACAAGAACCACATTTTAACACAAAATGAGTGTTGAAAAACTTAACATTGCTTTACATCAATAGTCAACCCACAATCATAGGAAAATTCCTGACAATAACTGAAATGCTTTGAGCCAGAGACAAATTCCACCATTTTTCTATTGGGCTCCTCACCAAACGAACAGCCTTGTTGTACATCTTGATATAGTCTTGCGTCAAGGGGACTTCTTCAATCTTGAAAGTCACTCCAGCAAAGCTCAGCTGCCTAGCGATGTACATCCCTCGCAGCTTCATATCCATGGCAACTATTTCCATGGCACCTACCCCCCTTAAATGAGCCAAAGAAAAATCTATTGCTGTTACATTCCTTTAATCTGGCAGGTGTAAAATATTACCTGCCATATGTTCAAATGAAAGTGTAGGAAAATCTTATAAGACTTATATAACAGCGGTTACAATTTGATTACAAACACCGACACAGCAAAAACTTCATAACTGCCAGGCAGAGTTGAAATGAAGGGGGGAGATCTCATGAGTTAGTCAGACCTGTCATTCCCTTTCCAAACATTAACAAAACGGATTTCATATAGTTAGCTAAAACAAATCTTTACAATTAGTGACCAAAAATACTGAAGTTTTACTTAAACCAAGAAGCGCCAAACACTGGTACACCAGGGCAAGGAACTAGTGCCTCAGACCCAGGTGGCCAGGATCTAACATACACACCATGAGACCTAATAAGAAAAGGGGATCTGCCCACTCACCTGCGCTCCACAGCTTGAATGAAATTGCTGAACTCCTTAAAGGGGGTTCCATCCCCCCAGATCCCGAGTCGGTTCATGTAAGCCATGTTCCGAGGCTCGGAAGCACCTGTCCAAGAACAATTTTCTACCCTCATTATTCACGACCACACCCCCTAGTGCCTTTACACAGCCTCCTCTATCCATCTACAGAGACCGATACAGGACCTCTCATACACACATGTATACTTACTCATCCAAACAAGGCACATTGTACCCTGTCATACTCACCAACAGTGATGGACAAAGAGCCTAAACCCACAGCTGAAAGAAAGCTAGACAGGGAAAGAAAAAGGGTCACCTACCTGTCGCACTTGCGTACACCACCCGTGCTTTAGGGAGATTGTTCTGCAATTCCAACACAGCCAAACCGGTCTTGGTAGGTTTTGAGGATCCAATCGGGCAAACGTTTTTCGCCTTGTGACATTCGTCAAAAACAATCTTGAAGTCTCGTTAAGGATGAGCCTCATTGCAATTGCTTAAAAGCGAGTACTCTGTCTAAAAACTTATTTTTGCATGTGAAGGTCAAACATCAATATACTATATTAACTATTAGATTTTCATTAATGTGGGGAGGGGGCTAATCTAAAAGGAAGTTTATCTTGGAAGACACTTTTTTTTATGAACACAAAGGATACAACTCCATCAAAGTCTGTCCCACACCAGTGCAGTAATTGTTTAAACCTGGTCTTGTATTTCCCACCAGACTGACTCTCCCCAATCAGCGAGGAGTACGTAGCAAATATCACCCCTTTCTTCACACTCCCGTTGTGCTTCGAGGATATTTTGCCATACTTAAACTAAACCACAAAAACAATTGTGTTGGTCAGATTTTAAATATTTTTTTTTTTTTTACATATTAAGGCAAGCAATATCAGGCAGCATTCAATTTGCATACACTCCATCATACCGTACCTTATTCAATGAATGGACCTGAATATTCTTTGCCCCGATGTCTCTCAAGTCTCTCTCAGCATCATACTTCAAATCATTGGACACGCTAAACCTGGAAAGTCAAGAAATTAGAAGTTTAGATCAGAGGTTTTATTGAACACACAAAAATCAGCTGAAAAGGAATTTGGTTTCTCACCAGAGAGATCTCTTCCTTCCAAGGAGGTAGTTTTCATATATAATTCCGGCAATTGTCCTGCCCTTCCCAACACCAGCTCCGTCACCTATCAAGTACGCAGCTCTGTCTCCATTCGGTAGAAAAGTCTCGTGTTGCTAAGTGTAGAAAACATTACATTTTACATTTTTTTTCCTGTCTTGGCAGTTACAATCTTTAGGTTATCATAATGGAGTTCACCAATGCTCCAGGAAATAACATCAGTATGTCAGAAGAAGCCAAAACTCAGATACAGACCACCACGCCATACACACTACATGCCCACATATCATGACTCCACGCCTGTCCCGCTAAAGTGGTAACACAGCAGGCTTCTGCAGGGCCTACCTGGGCAGCATAGGTGATGGCCTCAAGTTGCAGGGCTGACAACCAGCCCCGGTCAATGGTCTCCTCTGGGATGGACAGCCGGTACCATACTTCAGGGGGCGAAACACTAGACAGCGAGCTCGTCTCCACCACGGGATCAGGATGTCGCAGGCCGACCTTCACTGATGTAAACAGAGCAGGATATGCCAATCTCATTTTCCAGCTTTGGTTATCTTACTATACGCGTTTCATTATTTTTAACACAAAAAAGGGAAATGCACACGTTACGACTATGACGCCTCATCTCATTCGGACGGCTTTTTTTTCCCACTGCTATTTGCGACTTCATATCTCAATCAACACGCAAAAGTAATGGACCGGAGAAAGTCCTTTAGCTCTGAGCACATACACTCATGTCATTCTGCAGGGAAAAGGCTAGAAAAAACAACTAGAAGTAGTGAAAAGCTGACGTCTGATAACCAGCAGGTAAAGTCAGATATGTATATAAGTGACAGGAGCATCAAGCATACACCAAAAGCGCAAGATGCAACCATGTTTTCTTCCATGGCAGTACAATCCTCACGTTTCATAGGCATGTACTCCGCATATGTCTCTGCATGAGCCAACTCTTCCTCCTCCTCCTCCTCTGCCTCATCCTCCTCTTTAATGCCAGGTACTTTCTAGAAAAGTGAAAGCAGCCGATTTTACAACCCGCTGAACGTAATGGAAAGAGAAACCTACCCGTCACGTCATCCATCAACACACCTAGGCTTTCTCACACATGCCGATTAATCACCCGAAAGGCGAGAAATGTTTCGCCCACTTGGACTGCAGCAGAGCTGAGGTTACAGACTCCAGCGGCTACCTTCACTGCCAGCCTCAGACTTACACTGGTAGGCGAGAAGCTCCTCATTTTGACATCTTCGTTGACCCAGATCCTTGTGACTTCTTTGCTGGACACATCCTTCTTCAGACCATTATTTAAGTCGGCTAAAAGCAGGGGAGGGAAGCATTCACAATACAGCCAGTCAGTAGCACACATATACCGGCAGGATTTGTCACACATTTAATACAAACGATGGATGAAAAAGGAAAAACAAACTGTAAGACACCCCCGCCCACAGATCTTCACATACATCCCCAGTGAGGTGTGACTGCATGCACCTCAGTGAGCTCCACCACCATCATAATCATCTTCAACCCTACCTGACTTGTTTACCATCCTTGTAGAGACCAAAATTATTTCTGCAAGAGGGAATGCATTTGGGCATGTAGTTTAGAAAGTCTATAAGCACGTTACCAATATCACCCATTTCTCTCAGTCAGTGACTTTGATCCATTTGTCTGTTTTGCAGACACTGTATCCAATTTTTACTTGCACTTCCCTTTAACCTTATCCGCATTGTGCAGTGAGAAATTAAGATTAGGCCCACTGCATAATGGTACAACAGCAGTGCCTATTCTAAGATTTGAACCAGTAATTTATTGGCCAAGTCTAGTAACTAAAACACTCCCCTACCAGTTGCCAATGCAAAATGAACAGAAATATTGGCCCGCCGCTAAATAAAGTATTTCATAATGTACAGCTACTGTAACCGAAATGCCCTCTCGGCTCTTCAGAGTCAGTAAAGATATGTGGCTGAGCTTAATTCCCCAATTGTGACCAGGAGCGCACAGAGGCCGTGCAGAATAGGCAGAGCGCTGGCGCGGTGGGTTAAACCAGCAGGGCTGCTCTTCGCAACGCTAATGAGTGTCTCCAACTGGATTTCAAGAGCCTGCAGGCTTTCAGCACCATTGAGAGGGATGCGCCTCTCGTCCAATCAGCAGTGAACCTGCAGCCTGCAGTGCGGAGAAGAGATGGGTGGCTCGAAAGCGAATAGGATCGGTGGGGGAAGGTTGTACTTCCTCACTCTCCACATGTGTGCTGGTGGGATTCATAGTGACATACCGAATTGAATTAGCACAACTACAAATGCCAAATTAGGGATAAAACAATGATTGCCGATTCCAATATTAAATTAAAAATGTTTAACGTAATGGTCAATTGAATTTAAATCTCCATGTTTTATTTGTTAAATGGAATTGAAAAAGACCAAGGAAATATTATGCCGACACTCAAAGTTCACACGTTGAGTGATGGTAACCTTTTTTTTAATATTTCAATTGCAAAAGAGCTGTAAACACAAAAGCTAAATTTAAATTACAATTGAAATTTTGGTCAACGCACTTCATGTGCAGAGTTCATGCGAATGAGCAGCTGAGCAAGCTCAATGCAGACAGCCAGCTGATAAAGACTACCAGCATTGTAAGCATAAAGTGCTGTTCTAGTCAGTCAGTGAGGGAGGATTCACCTCTAAACTAACTTTAGCACTTTAACTCTACTTCAGATATGAAGGAAACCAAAACCTGAATCACGGTTATCTTGGAATAAGGAACGAGGGAAAACCAAACATCCCACCAAACTGGAGGTTCACTGCAGAGCCACATCCCTACGACGACTCAAGAAGCTGACGCTACTTACTGGTGGCCGTGGCAACGGGCTGGGCGATGTTTGGGGGTGGTTTCAGCTTCATGAGCTCACTGAGGCTGCTGGTCTTGAGTAAATCTTTTAACTGGATCTGGTCCTTGCTATGTGGAACAACCTCACACATAGCGTTAGTGGAAGGGGCCCGGGTGGTAGTGGAGGCAGTGTGGACGACCTTGGTCACCGTTATGGTCTGTCTGGAGGTGGCACCACTGCCAACAGATGGCTTGTTCACAACTATTGTTCCCAGGGACGGGAGCTGGTTTAACTGGTTCAAAACAAATGTAGTGGTCGACTGCTGAGGTCTCTGTTA
This sequence comes from Hiodon tergisus, assembly GCA_025775045.1. Taxonomy (NCBI): domain Eukaryota; kingdom Metazoa; phylum Chordata; class Actinopteri; order Hiodontiformes; family Hiodontidae; genus Hiodon; species Hiodon tergisus. Next base: position 8,915,605 of record JAOVYW010000036.1, on the reverse strand, counting down.
GTGTTGAGGTTTTAAAATAAATAAAAGCAGAAAAAGAACAAACAAAAAAATATATTATTTACCCAATTAAATTGTCAGTTATAGCAATATTGAGAGTAAAAATCTGCAGTTTTAAATATCTGACTTGCAGACAAATTATTTGTAAATCTTTGACAAATGGTCAAATATATGATTTTGTTCTGGGGTTAACTTGCTGGCAGGTAGAACTATAACTATAGTACTTTGCTACAAAGAAATTAAGTTCTTAAGGACAATTGTTTTCATCAATAAAAATACACATACCCATAATTACTGTTTGCTTTAATAGCACATTACAATTAACCTTGTCAATGGCTGCAATCATCCACAATAGAAAGTAATCGTTTTCAGACAGCCAGGAAGAACAAAACAAGAGCATTGACAGGCCACAACTAATGTGTCGTATAATTAGTGTACAAGCTAATCTAAAAAAATTACAAGGCTGATTCTTCCTTTAAACATGATGGAAAGGATACAACAGGTCTGTTGGCAAACAGAAGTGTATTCTACATGTTTAAAAAGGACATCAGCAGGGGATAAACCCTCAGTAAATACACAAAAAATAAGAAATACACATAGCGACTGCAGAGATGCTGAACTAGACAAGTTGCTTTGCATGCGTGTATCTAGATGCCAAGTAAGTTATAAACCCGATTTTCCTAATTTGATAAGAACTTAATGTGATAACCGCCTTGCCATAGGAAGATGGTATGAAATGTTTGTACTAGTATTATTAAATTAACAGTGTACACAATATTACTGGTGGCAGGCACCACAGAAATGTCAGTTGAAAGTCAAGGTTAAGACATGTATGTTAATGCCATTACTTGGATGCATTAAGAGGTGTGAAGAAAGAACAGGAAACACGGGTAATGCATTTATCGGGAAGAGTAATTGTGCACAGAAAATGCATTTAGTCTCCTCATTACCCATGTTTTTTTCTAGGTGATAAGAAAATATAGGTCCATAACTTATACTAGTAAACGGTATTCTTCAGAAGTGCGTATACACAGAAATTCGATAGTTACCGAAAAGCAAAGACGCCATTAATGCATAAAAAGGGCCTACCCTAATAGAGACTGAAGGAGTGGGTGGCACAGTGGGCTGCTGCCTCAGTATTCCACCTGCCTCGGATCCAACCCCAAGATCAAGGGTACCTATGGGGACTGACTGGAGGGACCAAACAATACAATGAGTGGCTCACATTGACCACACCATACACAAACTTCAGTACTCTTTCCTTTTGTAAGCGTGTGTGTGTGAGGGGGGTCCTAACACTAGCCCTCAGCAATGATGGTCATAGTACACACCACTTATTATAATGACTTCTTGCTAACCGAATGTTATTTGCGCTACAAACGCATGCCTTTCGATGCACGTCTGTGTGCATTTTCTACCTGTTGCACTGTGGGGGATGGTGCTGTGTCCACCGCACCAATGTCGAAGAGATCATTCGGGCTTATTCCACTCTCACTCAGGGCAGCCAGCAGCAAATCTTGCCCAGGATCCATCCTCTGTAGACCCAAAAATTCAGGGCAAGAGAATAAATTGCGTTCTCACCTGCTGGTGAACATGTGGTCTATACTGAAGTATCATCATGCCATTTTCATCACAGAACAAATTGGGAATGTTTACTTTTGCCACAAAATGCAAGATAATTACCAATTTTAAAATGGAAAACTAAACTTTGTGAAAAATACTGTTACATTACGAAAGCTATTTTCAACAGTACATTTACCATTATTTACAAAAAGGTCATTCGCTGTCAGTCGTAAGTGGTGGTAACCTCTAACGAAACACGTGTTCACTGCAAAAACTTCCGGGTTTTAATAAGCACTGCATTGCTACCATGCAGATATTTAAGCTTCTAAGTTAATATTAAAGTGAAGTGTAATGTAGTTTAATACATTTAGCAGTTCAAATCAACAATAGAACCGGGTAAGCTAGTCTTAAACATAATCACAGCGAGTTTTATGGCTATCGTTGGCCTGTAGGTTAGCTACAAGGATGTAGTTAAGTACTAATAAACTGGCAAACAATTTAGGATATCATTACAAAATTTCATAATTTTGGGTATTACACTACGAAACACAAAAACCGACCAACAAATTATCCAGGCACATCCATTAATTTTACCTTAATATAGCTTACTTGCTAACCCTCTGTACACTACGTAGGTAGCTAGCTATGTCGCCACACGTCGCAATATAAACATTAAGAATCGCTCAATTTTCCCCAACGATACTCAGACTTGAAAGCTTGTACTACCGCTAAAGTGAGTATAGCCATATCTTGCAATAAATGTTCTGTTTAGCTAACTATATATGACTAGATCTTCCGTTTGACTGACAATGGCATTGTTGCATGGAAACCCCCGGTGGGGGGGTATTCATAAGTAAGAAAATGTGTAGTTGTGTAATGAAACATTACTGTTTAGAAATACCCAGAGCATAGATAGCTAGCCAAATAAGTGACTGGGCTGTGTTGTCAGTCTTGGCACTTTGATACCCATCTAGCAATCTGAAACCTTGGGCTTTTCTGTTATTATGCTCAGTCACCTTTCAGTGGCAAGACAAAAACAAAACTAACGTTATAATTTATTGTGTAACTAGCTACTTACCAAATACGTTGAACCGATTTATTATGATATTACCAAAGTCCTGAAGTCGGTGGCCATTTTAATGTTTCATAGTCTGTCTGAGGTACTTACTTGTCTATATTCGAGGCTTCCGATTACCACAGCAGATTCGAGGTTGCTGCTATCGCGCTCTGCCGATTTCTACTCAACTACCGCCATCTTTACCAAACGTCCAGGGCCGCGTGCGGATCACGTGACACTCACACCCGAGGGGAGAACATTCTAAAAACCGATATTTCCAATTACAACGGTGCAAAATGAGTCCAAAACGATAGTACCGAAGCCGTAGATACACTACGTATGTCGGTTCATAGCAAGATACTGTTTCTGACATATATGTCATGATATAAACAGATCGGAGAAGCAGAGAAGTAAGCTTTGTTCACGTGACCAACGGCGCCTTTTTCAGGAAATGACGACAGATACCTCATTTCCTTGGACGCACGTAATGACACAGCTAAGTAGTTAAGTGGTCCATATTGGGAAGGTCAAACCACTGACTTTTCCTACTATAGCTTTCGGTATATTGAACATATTTTTTTAAATACCCAGACTTTTAAGTTTTATGGAAAGTTGTAAAATATTTCTCAGATAACTCGTTCCTTAAACGCAATTGTAATTAAAATTTAGTTATGTGAATGATGTAGAGAACTTATGTAATTTTACTTCATAGGAAGTATAGTATCTTCATTTGAATGTTTTTAAAATTATTATAAATTATAAATTTGTTCAAATTGAAAAAATTGTTGTCTTTATAATTAAATAACAAAATATGAAGAATTATTTTGTGATGTGTCCCAATTTTGTTTGTTAAGGCAAGCAATAAAGTAAATTAAATATTCTGAGGAAGGTAGAGATTTAATCGCCAATTACGTTAAAGCATTTCTACATACATTTTAAAAAACTATTTTATATTAGTAGCACTGGTAACTGCAGCAGTCATGTAATTTTAATAGAACAAGATACGTTTTTCAACCATATTTGCGTTCTGCCCCTTTTTTGCATTAATACAAGATATTATACTAGTTGACCACAATCATGGTCCAGGAGTACCTTTGCATCCTATTATTCCAGACAAGCACTTAATCATTTGAATCAGTGAATTATTGCTCTGACTGAGGTGTCCTTTTCTCAAAGGACTGAGATTGATAGCTATTAAAAGTGAGATGGAAAACCTCCTAAATGGTGGCATTATTTCCCAATTTAATTAACAAATCCAAATATTTCAGAGATTTTAAGGTACATGTTGTTCAAGATTGTTATTAAAACTAATAAAAATCAAACTTGCATGTTTTTCCATATAAAGAAAATGTTATTGGAGTGGTGTACAGCTGGAAGATTAAGAAAAAAACTTACTCAAAAAACAAACACGGCAGCTTCGGGCCATCTATATGCATGGCTCTACTCACTGATGATGACTGACTGCAGCATAGGTTCATTTTCAAAGAGAGAGCACAAATTCAATTCAGAGTCACAATTTCAAGATTGCCTAATGGTGTAGCATCAACTCAGATCAATTGTGTGTGTGTGTTTGCATATTGGTTAAAGTTTTTGGACAGTGGGAGAAATCCCCGAGGACACACATGCGAACATGGTAGGAACTTGAAAACTTCAAACATACAATAACCCAAGACAGACTGTAATCTCAAGCACCAACACAAATTTTTGAACCACCATTTCTCTTATTTGGAAATGACAAACAGAGCGGCAGAAGTACAATTAATCTGATCCGGTCCAACTTTGTGCCACCTGTCTCATTTACATACTGCAAGTCAGACATTGCAGGCCTCAGTTATGTATCTTCCAACAAATGAACTAAGGCAGTTTTTTGATTTCTTGTTCTGATCAATTCGAACTTAATTATTAAATTTCCAGCAAATAATTTTCACACTGATCAAATTATTCAGTGACCTCACCATGGGATAAAGGTGATCACATAATTTTGTAATGATTTATATGGATTTGTAATGAATAAGTGGACCCAAACCATACCAGAAAAATGACCCTCACTGACCCTTAACACTGGAGCCCTGCAGGGCTGTGTTCAAAGCCCACTCCTGTACTCCCTCTACACACATGAATGTGTAGCAACACACAGCTCCAATGCCATCATCAAGTTCACTGATGATACGACGGTTGTAGGTCTGATCACTGAAAATGGTAAAACATCCTTCAGAGAGGAGATGCACACTCTCTCCCTCAATTTCAACAAGACCAAGGAGCTTGTGGTGGAAAAGACAGAGAACATAGCCCCATCACCATCAATGGAGCACCAGTGGAGGGGGTCAGTACCTCGGTGTCCACATCACTGAGGAACTCACATGGTCCATCCACATAGAGGCCATTGTGAAGACGGCTCACCAGCACCAATTTTTCCTGAGATGGCTGAGGAAGTTTGGAATGAACAACCACATCCTTACACGGTTCTACACCAGCGCTGTAGAGAGTATCCTGACTGGCTGCATCACTGCCTGGTACGGCAACTGCACCGCCATCAACCGCAAAGCAATGCAAAGGGTAGTCTGAACAGCCAGGCACATCATCGGAGTTGGGCTTCCCTCTACCCCAGGCGGTGTGTGAGGAAAGCTTGGAGAATCATCAGAGACTCCAGCCACCCTAGCCATGGACTGCTCTCACTCTTACCATCAGGCAGGCGGTATTGCAGCATCAGGACCCGCACCAGCCGACTACATGACAGCTTCTTCCCTGATCAGACTTCAAAACTTCTGATTGCGACATACATATCAGCACTGCACTTTACAATTTCTTATTTTGTGTATCTCTATTTTATTTTGTGTATGTTGTACAGTTACTGTATATTTTTGATGCAAAATCAGGTGTTTATTGTAATTTCAGATGCTATGTTGCTTGGTACTGCACCCAAGACTTTCACTCACTGCTTGCACTTGTGTATCTAGTTAAATAGCATCAATAAAAGAAATTTTTTTTTTAATCCCCTGCACAGCATAACAGAGACTCTTGACTCCCTCACTCTAGGTTTTTCCTTTAAGCTATGACCCATCAGTATCCTATCCCTAACCCTTGACCTTCTCGTCCCTCTACAGGTCATGCAAAATTAGTCAGCAGCAGGTTCTGTGAAGTAAACTGTGCAGCGATTGTGCAGGTCTGATCCGTAAGAACTTGGCTTTAATGTTACAATGACTAGTAATTTCCCAAACAGCAACTTCTTCCGTTCCAGTAATGTGGGGGGCTGGTCTAAAAAATACAAATTTGAGTACTGTCAAAAATATGCATGTTTGTGTAATAATAATAATTTTTTACATTAATTTTGCTTTGGCAACAACAACTTTACCTATTCTCATGCCAGAAAAGCATATTTTAATATGATCTTGTAATAAAAGAGTTTCAAGTTTAAGAATTTAAACTACTACACTCAAATTTAAACTACTAGGAAAGTCAAAGGTGAGAGACTGGCTGTGTGCACAATATCAAGACGTTCAAAGGCATATTTTGTATATATTTTTATTGTATGCAATTACCCATGCCCCCTTTCTATTTTTCCCCTACAAAACTAAACAAAAAAATCGAATGAATATTTCGAATCGTTCTAGTGTGTTAAAGGAAGACATATGGGCGGGTCCTACCTGATGATTGGCTTGTATATTTTTATTCACACCAATCGCATAAAAAAACGAAAGACCTCTAGCCAATCAAAGTGGTGATACAATTTGAAACATCACAAACTACCTCAACGGCCTGTGACTGAAGGAATATTGGTGTCCCTCTAATTTCAAGTAAATGGGTATACCTACACACAAAAAAAAATTTGCATAACCTAGGCCAGACTGTTTAAATTTTAAGTTACTTAAATATCTAACGCTGCGTCTCCTGTAGCATTCAAATTATCATCCCACTAACAAAGCGGTGCCTCTTCGAGAGCTTCAATGGCAAAAGGTAGGTAATTAGAAAACAATTTATTGCTTATTTTGTTTCAAACATATTTTGTTTTTACTAATAGTCAAACATTGTAGTATTGGTTTTCTGAGTTGCCAGGTCTACCCCCGTAAAGTGAATTACAACAAACGTTAGTGAAGTATTCTTTGTTTTCGCTATAGTACTTATAATTATGACATAAACGCCTTCGGCACGAAATAGTTAGCGCTAGATGTTGTGATAGCTTAGATATACTTTTCATATTAATTGTGGGTGTCAGTATAATGAACTGAGTTTTTAAAACATGTTAAATAGTTAAGTGAATCTTTAATATAAATTAAAGCTAGTTTGTTTTCACTGTGTTATAAAAATGCGCTGATGGATAGAATATATACGTGAAGTTGTCTCCATGTAGCTACTCGAGATTTGCTGTCCTCTTTCGGATAGTCGTGGAAAGTACAGCGCCCAAAGTAGGCCCTTTAAATGTTCACGTGGTTATTTTGTCATGAGTAAAAACATGGCGGAGGGGAGGACTGTGAAAACTGCTCTTAGTTGAGGAGGAAGAAAACGAACAGTGACAACTCTAGTAAACTGTTTGGTCCTCTAAATCGGTAACTAAATTATGTTTTTTTTATTTTACGGTGCAAGGTAAAAAGAAAACCCTGACATCGACAAAAGTTAAGCCTGAAGACGCTTTCTGCAACAGAGAAGGAAAGGGGACAAAAGAGAACAAACCAGAAATGAATGGGGTATGGTTATTTTATTAATGTTGTGAAACAGCTGTTTGCATAGTTTAAAATATATACATTGCGTTATTTAACTTTTGAATTTCGTGCTTTACATCTCGACCCGTTTAGCGAGTGAGGGCAAATTGCTAATGATTTTGAACACCATTACTCGATAATGTGTTTTCAACGCGAAAAATGGTTAGGTGGTAAATTGTCCCGTTTAGTGGCTTGGAACCATAACGTGCTTGAATATTCTATATAAAGTTTTAAAATATATTAAAATAATTCGCCAACTTTGTCTATACGGTGGCCCGTTTGTTGTGGGCGTTAAATTTCCTACTGTAGCTACAGTGCATGCACGATTTCATCCGCATTGCTTTACAAATGTTAACCAAGAAAGAAACGTCTACTTTTGATGTAATACTCAAACTGAAAATTGTAATTTAATACTAGAAGTTTACTAAATCGCACAATTACAATCGGAAGATATTTTTCGGCATTAGTTTTACTTCCCATCTGATCGTGAATGAGGTTGAAATGGTTATCAAACCAGGTAACCATTTGAAAAATATCTGCATATTTTTTTGCGTGAGTCGATCTGATCGATACATTGATGTTTATAAACCTGAGCCAATGTTAAATATCTGTCTGCATTGTATGTTTAAACTAGATCAACATTTGATGCTCTTATTTTTCCTATTTCAGGATATCCTGTGTAATGGTCAGCCTATGATATGTAGTTTCTTAAGTCCAAGCAAGCCTCGTTCACCCCTTCATGATAACTCCATACCACTGGTTAATGAAGACAAACTTGCTGCAAAGCGCACCGTGCAGAGTGAAACCCAGAAGCACGGAGAAGGTATATTTTTATTTTTGAACAGAGGTTGGCAAGTTGTGTTGGTGGTAATTTATTCAAAGCCCAATCTGTAATGTGCTCATGTTGATAACTCTTAAGTTTCAAAGATGTGTGTGTGTTTATATATAATTCATCTTTAGAAGATGATGCTGGATTTAAATTAAGCCTTCGAACATAATGGTGAATCAAGATGCCAGAATGAAGAACTTAAGCTCATGTTTTTGTTTACCATGTACAGCATGTCTAAGTCAGCAGATCCAAATTAAGAGACCCCCTACTATAATTTCCTGTCTGTGAATGGCTCCAGTATTCACTGATGAGTGTCTTATGACACCACTTAATTGTTTACTTCAGAATCCATTATTTTAATGCAGTCCTATTTTTGTTTCCTTTTGCCAGCTCCTTGCTTCTATTGTTGGACGATGAATTACTCAGACAAAAGGCTGGGTTCTTTTAGGCATTTGGCCGAACAATTTTTTTCTGTTATTAAGACGTTTCTTGTTTGGGGAATATATAAATTTCTCTATTCCCACGACCTTGTCATAAGTGGCCTTTTCATTTCTTGCCTATAGTGAGGCTGAACAATGTGAACTCTGAGGCTAACATCCCTGAAGTTGAAGAGAACAAGGATAGGAAATGCTTCCCCTGCCGAACTGAGGACAGGGCCAAAGAGCCCCGCGGTGAGGCGGCCTGCTTGCGCCCTGTTCCTGAACCCACTCCTAACAGCATTCACAGCCCCAATCGGGGGAAAGGGGCCAGATGCAAGATCAAAACCAAGAAGACCACTCCAAGAGGGTAAGTGTTCCTGCTACAAATGTCTAAGTCAGTCTTTATATTTTTCTTGCTGCGTATATTATACAGCTTTTAGAATTTGTTTGCAAAAAAAAATTTATTGAAATATACTTTTTACAGGGCAGAAAGTAAACATTTCCAAAACAGGAAGGTCACTGATTACTATCCAATCAGAAGAAGCTCCAGAAAAAGCAAAACTGAGCTGAAGGTCAGTAGAAAAATAGATGGTATGAAAGTCTGTCATGTAAGTATGGTGATTAGTGATAAGCTAACTCAAGGTGTGGTCTTTGAGACACTGTCATGATTATGTATATTGTATTCTAAATTCAGAATTTAATATATGGGGCAAATCTTTCACTAGCTACATTAGTTTTGATTGGTAGATAATAAATTTAATTATAAAAAATATTTCATAAAGGGTTCTGCGGTTGACTGATTTTCAGTTAAGGGTCATCCTTAAGGTTCCCTATTGTTAAAGTATTCAGCTGTAAACCTTGAATTAATGCTACTCTGGAAAGAATAATTAAGTGTAGAATAAATAATAATCATGATTTTCTCCTTTTAATTTTGCTGGAATAAATGTGTTCACATAAAGTTAGTGGTAACAGAAACCTTGACTTCTGCCACCAACTAACCTTGGTTACAGCTGTAATTGAAACGTTAAGAGTAACAAACATTTATGTATTTAGCCATTTATTACATATACCCTTTTTTTCAATTGCTTTATTTGCTGTGCGATGGTCAGTGAGGACATTACACCGTGTTCTAATGAATCTTGGATCAAGACCAGATTTACATCTACATGCCCTGCCCCAAAATCTTTTCAATTCGCTGATATGTAATGAGTCCAGGCTGTTGTCATACTGTAACAGTTTGAGGTTATGGTGGATTAGACTAATTTGTAAGTACCATTTAAATCTGTTTGCTCCTTTTTTGCATATTATTCATATTTAAGTTTAACTGTTTGACAGGACTGTTTTCTACTTGGACTTTATTACTTTGGGTTTCCTAACCTTTTGTTTACTGAATCCAATACTGGTTTTGCTAGCAGAAATGGTAGCACTATTACTGTGTAATACAGTGAGCTTAATCTCTTTGGAATTCTAAAGTAGGTGGGTGTTTCAAACTTATTTTCTATCAACAGTGCGAAGAACAGAAACACATTGATCACTTGATAAAGAATGGAATCGAAGAAGGAATGCAGGTAACTGTCTCAAAGCTGGATCTAAAACGTGTTGAAATGGTCTGTACTAAATGGAAAGGGCGGAAGTTGATCATGGTTTTTAAACGGCAACAGGTTAAACACATCGAAGGGAAGGGAAGAGGAGTCTTTGCTGAAAGAACTTTCCACAAAGGGCAGTTTGTGGTGGAATACCACGGGGATCTCCTGCAGATTACAGACGCCAAGAAGAGAGAAGCTGCATATGCCCAAGACCCCGCCACTGGCTGTTATATGTACTACTTCCAGTATCACAGCAAAACATACTGGTATGTTCAAGCCGCGGCATCTTTCTCAGCTGCCTTAAGTGGTGCAAGGCCAGTCAAGTTCTGTAAGCTGGTTAATGGGCATAAACTGGTTCATTTACATTATTTTGTTCAAAACATTCCATCGTGAGTTTTATACTCCAGATTTACACTGTTTATACAGCTGTTAGTTGTAAACTATTGGTTTTCTTCTGTAGGGTTCTAAAGCAGATCCCATCAGTTGTTCCACTAACACTATTCAATTCTAGTTGTTGCCAAATGACTTATTTGAAGTGATTTTGATTTTGCTGTGATGACTAAGGCCTTTTTGATTGGATCAAATCATTGATGACGCATGATTGAATCACCTTTATGAAGTTCCACCCATTGTTAATCTACTACTAAACTTGTAAATTTGTTTTGTTTGTAGGCAAATTTAAAGATCAGAAAACTTGATGGGCGAGTGAATTGGTTGGGGGAGGGGATAAAAACAAAATTGTTGTATTGTCTGTTAAAACATCAGAACTAATAGTCAACACTACGTGCCCTGCTAAGTGCAAGCCTTTTGATTAAACTTGTTTTTCTTTTTCAGTGTGGATGCCACAAAAGAAACCAACCGCCTTGGAAGACTGATTAACCATAGTAAAAATGGCAATTGCCAAACCAAAATTCACAACATAAACGGAATACCTCATCTGATACTGGTGGCTTCCAGGGACATTGAAAAGGGCGAGGAGCTGTTATATGACTATGGTGACCGTAGTAAAGCTTCCATTGCAGCTCACCCCTGGCTCAAACAGTGATGAAATGTGCCCCTCACCCTCCTCCTCCTATCTAAAAAGGGAGAATGTTAGTTTATTTCTTTTGAGACTGTTTTAAATACTGAAAATTGCCTTAGTATGAAGTGTTTTGGGAATGAACTAGGTAATTAAGGCAGTGTTTAAAAAGTTCTAGATCAATACTTTTAAAAATGTATCTATTAACGCTAGGTTTCAAAGCAAATTTTGTACATTTTTCTATACGGGTAGGCCAGTGCTTCCAGAGCATGTATAGGTGGTAGATGTCCTGCGTTTTTATCAATTCGCTTAATATGTAAAGTCCATGCTTGGCAATAATTTATAGTACCAGATTTGTTCCTGGTTTAAGCAGAAAGCTGATATACATATGAGCTTCTTGTACACATGAGTGTATCTTTAAAGGTAAAGTGTGATCTTTGTCAGTAAAATTACACATTTTAATTGTACCCTTCTCTCCACATTGACGTTTTTATAAACTTGAGCAAAATCTGTACCTCAAACACACAAAGCTGTAGACGTCTTTTACCAATTGTTACATGTGGATCCGCTGATTGATGCTCCCTGACCACAACACATTCATAAAAACAAGAATATAACATTTTAGCTTTGTCATTGTACTAAGATGTCAACCACTACAGCGTAAGTATAAGTTTAATATTGGTACATGCTCCCAATTAAATATGCACACAATGCTTGTTATATAGTTTAAAACTCAAACATTAAAAAAATTTATTCAGATTTTGTCATAGTATTTACTAAAAAAAGTGTAAATCTAAATTTCTTATGGTGCAGGTACCCTCAGCTCTCATCTATTCTAAAGTTAAGTTTGACATGTAAGCACTGTTGCTGTAATAAGGTAGACTAATGTCATGCAACTTAAATGCCACTATTGTGGTTAATCTCTGTACAACACTTACTTTTCAGGCAAAGTTTCTGTATGCAAGGAAAACTATCTACCAAACCTACCAAGTATGACAGAAACCAAAATTAGGTTGTTTTGCCATGACCATTCTGGATGCCATAGGGAACTATACAGAGGAAAGTATTCTCTTTTTTTTTAGTTGAAGTCTCTTACATGTACATTTAACCTGCCCAACGAAGGCATTGGCACATCTGTGTCTATCCAGCGAGTGATTACAAAAGTAATGCTGATGTAGGACCTGAGGAATTTAATGTCCAAGACTTCGTCTGGCTTCATTTCCTTCGGAAGGAAAACCTGCCAGGGAGAACCAACAACAATGACTATCTCATACTTAAATCATTTGTATTCAGTATAAAAAGTTAGATTGGCACATTTCAGGAGTAAATTGAATATGACAAAGTTTTTCAACTAAGCTGCAAGACTAGCATAGTGCCGCAGGGTGAACATGGCACGCGACGCGACTGCTCCGCATTTTCCCCAGTTATAGCACAGGCACTTGGCGGTAAACAAAATGCATTTAAATTAATTCTGAGGCTCTGCGCACACACTGGAGTCCGCTCCACACTAGATGTTATTGAGCACAGCAGCAAATCTGTCAGGGTTGCCTGCCCAGTTCCACTCAGCCACATGCAACATTGACACAAAACAAAGCCGGTCACAAGGCTGCCATTACGGAGCAAGACTGTAGGAAATGGCATTCCGAAACGAGCACCCAAAGACACCTCGTCACACACTGCACAAAACTAGATTACAGTCCGTGCATGACTAACATGCCGTTATTTAAATGTCAGAGAGCTCTCTTAGAAGTGCTGTTTTTTTGTTTTGTTTTTACATCAACCATATCACATACTGTAGTTATTAAGCAAGACGATGCTTCGAAACCTTTTGTAAGTTCTTTGAAAGACTTGCTTGTCCAAAAGCTGCCACCTTTGGAAGAATAATTGAGCATTTAAGGGCTGTTTTAGGTGTGAGGATTCTTATAGTGTATGGGATCATTTAAAAAGATTAACTTACAGCTTTCTGATGGTGGTTTTCTCATCTTTCTGCTCCTCTTGTGTTTCCTCTTTAGTAACAGGAGTATGACTAACAGGTTCTGGGGACTCCAGATCTACCTCTACCATGGATGGCTCAGATGGGGGAAGAATCCCACTAAAAGAAAATTATATAAATAAAACGCGCGCGCACACACACATCCAAATCAATCATTGTTTTAACGCATGTGCTTGGTGCTTGAGGGGACCACTGACATTTTTTTTAAGTATAGAAACTCCACCCCAAATGGTAGTAATAATTACGAATAATAAAGGTGAGCCAAAACTAATCATTGGACACTACTCAGTTTTTAATCAACCGTTTATCTTAATTTAAGATACTGAGTAAACTGAGTATCGTCTTTGATCAGACAACCAAAATCAGGACCTGTTATAGTGTAGGCTCCTGTCAAGCCGGTTTACTGCCTTTTGAGTGTGTACCTCTTATAAAGCTGCAGCTCCTCTTGGGCCAACATTAGCTGGGCCTTCAACTGATTCCTCTCTTGCAGCACCTCCTTCAGCTCCTGCATGGTGAAGCGTGGTCGGTTTGGGTCTTTGAGGTCTACAACCAGTTTGTCTGGTCCAAGCATTTGCTGGAAGGCAGCACAGAAGGTCACAGGGAATGAGGTTCATCTCTCAAAGGATCGGCGCAGATGAGTACTGGCCCATGCTTTTGCTACTGAACCGAGGCCTGCAGACTTTTTTAGGGTTATTTCAGCTCGATTGCATAAGTCATTTGATCATGCTGTTGAAATTACATTTGATAATAAGTGATAAAGTGCCCAGATGGGTGTAATTGAGATGGGAGGAAGGTCTATCCAGCTGATTTCTAAGGAATGTATTAGGGAGAGTTTACAGAAATAATATTTCTGTACGAAAAGATAGAAGGTAATAACGCAAATCAAAAAATTACCATTTTAGAAGCAATTGAAGAGGTAGTCAAAATAAAAACGACATTTCAGAGTCTATTTGAATCGAAAAAAAATCCGTTTAATATGGAAAATTAGGTGAGAATAGGTTATATGAGTAAAATCTAATAAATTACATATTTAATTAGGATATTTATTAGCATAAATAGGATACGATGAAAAAAATGTTGTCCTGGCTATTCTCCCCATGTACGTATTCACCAATGGAGCAAACTAATTGTCACTTACTGTTCCTTCAGTGGAGTAAGCTTAAGCTTTGTTACTGTAAATTTTAAAATGTCATATTTATGTAAAAATGTAGAATATTTGTAAGTAATGAGTTTATCGTTTCAAAGTTCGTCCGACGTGCCTTTTATTATCAAACGAAAACTTTCGCTAGAGCTTAGTTGTGTACCGAGTACCACGGGACACTAAAGATAGATCAGATTCTGCTCTAAATAATTAATTTCGATTTACCAAGCTAGCAAGCTTAATCATTAAAAAACTATTTTAATCAAATCAAAGCTTATAGTGCCTGATTATTTTAAGGAAGCAACCCCACCGTTCCATCAAGTCCAGTTGAACCATCGCCCAGGATCCTTTCCATTTCGCTTTTTAGATTGTCTCGTTCCATTTTTAACTCTTCCAATGTCAGGTTGTACTTATTCACCAAAGTTTCAAACATTTCTAAGACCCGGACAATTTTGAACTGCAGCTCTGAGACTTCTTCTCCTGTGTTACAAATTTTTAGCAAGTCTCTGCCGATCACGTAAGAAATGTCATACACATCTTCCACCGTCAGCTGAAACGCGTCTTTTTCAAAAGCTAATGCGGGCGACGTGTCCGGCAGGTCCTCCATGACGCTTTCAAATCAAACCAATATTTGAAATATTGTAACCGCGATCGAATCACTTCTTCAACGTGACTGATATAGTTTTTTTTCTTTCGTATGAACTATTTGAGCTTGTATCTGTTACAGTAATTCCGTGTTGACCAGTTGGCAGAACTTCCTTTTCTAACTTCGGCGGACTTGCCCTTAATTTCGTTGAGTGACACTTTCATCAGCCAATTGCCACGCAATTTTCTGGTCCGAAGCACATATATCAGGTTAAAGACAATGTTCCCTTAACGACAGGTGAAGCCATGCAAGCAGTCAGGTGATATAGCACGTGATGTTGAAAAGAATAAAAAAACATCTAATAACTCTACAGTTCAAGACCTTAGACGCGACAAGATAGTTGATTTATATTTACATTACGAAGCCACTACACGCACCAATAAACCAATTCGCCTTTATTTGCTTCAATTACATTGGAGTGACATTATAGCTCACTCTGTAGAACACTTGCGACTAACGTAATTAATCACTAGAAGAAATCAGCATGTCTGCCGTTCCTCTCCTGCAGCACCCTTCTGGGTAAATCAGGCAATTAAACTGATTAAACATTGATTTGCATCAATATATATTGTGATATAAACGACACTATTTTAAAAAAAATTAATAAAATATATACAAACAACAGAATTGCCTGAAGTCTTCAATTGGTTCTTGTAGTGACGCCGTGTCATTAACGAAGTGGAACTTGGAAACGTTAGAAATGTCAAAATGTAAGAGCGTTGCAAAGCCCTCACTATCCATACCAATGCACAGCAGGAATCAGTTGTGTAGGATAACCACCAGCAATACTACTTTTACAGCTTACCGCTTTAACAACAAAAACATAATTAAGACAAATGGTTTTAAAAAAAAGTTTTAAAGTTTCGGATATTGATATTGCATCATTTATTTGATTCTTCTTTGAATTGGACCGACGTAAAGAACAAATGTTTGAAACGTTGGCTTATTGTGCCGCCCAAGTTAAACGAAATCCCAAACTGGTAACATTTACCCACGGAGGGTTTTAGAATATTCACTACATAATTGTAAATATACAAAATAACATAAGTTTAGGTGTTGTTTTTTTTAAATATTGAATGCATTCGATATTTTGAAATATGTAGCTCATAGCGATCTTAAAAGTCACCCACCAAGCCATCAACACAATTAAATATTTTTTAGAGTCGTGTAGAACTAGTATTTTGTGTAGCATTAGGCAAACCATTTAGTTGACTGGACATAATATTTATCAGCTTTTTACACAAATTCTTTACACCAGTGAAATCATGGCTATTAATAACCATCCTCCAGTAGGTTATTCATATTTCCTTACAGTCATCAGAATTTTGGAGCCAAAGATAACAGTATTGGACTTAAACGTTCGTGAACAGTAACGGATCTTACAAGTCAATTCTTACAAGTCAAAACTTTAATTTATTTTATTGCAGTTGTCCAAAGGGTCTTGTGTGTTATTGTTTTGTTCACATTCAATAACAAACATTCACAGAAGTCAAACCATGGTAAATACGTTTGTTGAGCATTCGGGTCTGGAGGAAATATTTTTATTTGTTTAAAAAAAATATTTCCCAGACACATAGTTTAAACATATGTCAATTCCACGAGGAATGTACAAAAAACCTGCATCACTTTAAGATGAATTAGAAAGCATATACATATTCAATCAGTCAAATAACTGATAGTTTTTTTTCCTCCAAAGTCATGGAATCTGGAATCATGGTATACCAGAACATTCTTATATCTTAAAATATAGAAACATGATCACACTGCAATGGGTGATTTGAGATTAACAGTCAACTGAGAGAATGTTTGGCGTTAGCTGGGATGATGAGGGAAATGTACAAGCTATACATTTGTTCTCTCCAGTTGGTTTAAAGTTAGACCAGGCCTTGGATAGATTGGATAAAATTAAGCTTTCCCTTTAAATGTGAATAGCATTAGCAGTATCTCAGGCTTTTGTTTTAATCCCTTTCTTAGACAACACTATGATGTCATAGTTGTGCAACATGACAGTTGAAATCAATATTTTGCCTTCTTCTTTTAACTTAGCTACCTGCCAGTTTACCTGTCCCAAAATTGTACAGAGCAAAAACAGTATGCCATTATTTATTGAACAGGGTCTTTCAGGCATTAAAGCATCTAGGGGGTTTAAACTGCCCAGGACTCAAATACACAATCAAGAAATTTAAACTAGAAAGGGCAAAATGAAAGAGCAGCAAATAATTTTGCACACTGTACGTGTAGTCAAAGTAAAGGTAACCCAAAATGGGCCTATTTCAATATAATTTACTTTAAAATAACTTTTTTTTTAAATGGCACCCAGTCCTATTACATTCTGTAACTTGCCTTTGGTGAAAACATCCACTGAAATAGTAAAAATGTCTTTGGGTTTAAACTGAAGATAATTTTCATTTCTGTAACACAGGGCAATGAGTCATTTGATTTAGATTAAAAGTTTCAGTTACATATCTGACCGAGATTTAAAAGGGTTATAAAAATGCTCTAATTCAATGTCCCTAGTTGTTGGGCACTGTATACCATACACTGGACTGACTAAACATAATGTTATCACTCATCTTTAATCTTCACTGCATTAAGTCAAAACTACGCTCCCAAGGATACGTGTAGAATTTAGAGGAACAACAATAGAGGACAATAGAGTGTCTTTAACCCTCTGCACACCAACATCTAAAATGAGGGCCCCCTACATTCAGGTGATGTGGAAGGCCCACCAATGTCTTTTCTCTTGGTATCCTTTCCTTCCCAATTTTTAATTCTCTCTGCCTCCCATGACAGACTCTCACAATCTCCTACTGGCCTGACCTTCTCATGTGTGATTCCAAATCTCCCTGGCCTTTAAAACTAGTGCCTCTTCCAACGTAACAATTAGCCATATGCATTCACAGTTGACCAAGTTAACACAATGTTATTATAGAATTTTAGAAATGTTAGTGTTGGGTTTAGAGTTACACAATTCTGGGAAAATTACCGGTAAATTTCAGAATCTATGAAAACTCAGGGAATTTATGTCTTAATTATTTCTCAAGAAAAAAAAAGTGGACCAAATTTATTTTAGGAATTATTTTGCTTTAGTGTGGCCCCAACATATTCACAACAAAGATAATTTCATAAAGTAACCCAAAATGCTAATGGTAATCTGAGGCTAAACTATGCAGATTAAAAAAAATAAAATAAATAAAAATACTTGTAAGGGCTATAGCCCAAAAACATAGCCTTTGGGATATTTGAAAAGCTTTGTTCCCACGTCTCACCTCAGATAGCGTAAGATTTGAGCAAAATACCACCAGTTGCTGCATTCTTGAGTTGTTTAACCTTTGTAATTTAAAATAACATGGCATTTCTACAGGGAACATTTTTTGAGTTATCTGTTTTGACCTACTACTTTCTATGTATCTAAATAAGCATTAGCTAACAAACGTTAGGCTATATAAAGGCCCTGGCAAGCTAAATTTATTGTGTGAGGACATTAAACCATTAAAATGCCACACCGGTCTCCCTCCTATTAGCCAGCTAAACAGATCTATGTGTTAACTAAGTTAATAAGGCTATATGCATGATGCTGGGTTACAGCCTTTAAATTTATTTTATATATAAACCAGATTAAATATAAAATCTTTATATTTTTTTCAAGCAATAGAAAAAAAATTCCCGAAAGTTTCCATGGAAATTTTCTAAATTTACTGGGAATATTCCCTCCCTTTGCAACCCAGCTTGTGTTACACAAGACAGAAATGCCCTGGTTCTTCACAAAAAAAAGGCTTAAGCTTGCTATGTTCTACTGCCGGTAAGGACACTGGGCTCATCTTCTGGCTGGGTTCTCATCTCAGTACTTTGTAAGATGTAATGTCGCATTCTTTTGGATTTTTCACAGCTGGGAAGTCATGCCAACCACAATAATCGTTTATTATTATCCACTGCACTGATTCCTGTCTGAAATGGGCTTGGGTCCTGCCCTGGGCATATCCCACCTCAGCCCAGTTTATAGAAGAAGGCATTGCATTGCAGTACAACTTCAGCATACAGAGCTGTGCTGGTAGGTGATACATTTACCTAATGACCAAATACAGCATGCTCCACTGCACATATTGGTTAAATAGACCAAATTAGTTATATTGCTACTACTAAAGTCATACTAAAGCCCCTGCAGTAGTTCCTGCTGCCAGAGAGAGTAGCCCTCTCCCTTCTGTATGCAGAAACTAGTGGTGTTAGCGCCGCAACGTCAATGTGTAGGAGTTTAGAGGACCCATGTATCGGCCAGTGTCCATAGTTACAGGTGCTGCAAGGCTTCCTGGGCCTGCTCTGTGTATGTGTCATCTTTCCCTTCCCGTGCACCAAAGCTTTCGTCGAATCGTACGTTCCTCTGCAAGCTCCGCCTCTTGTCCCGGGAGAAGAAGCTAAACCTGAAAGGCAACAGAGGAACATGAGGGTTGTTTTGCAGCAAGATTCTTCACTGATCAGTAATTGGTTATTACTTGTAGAAGTTATATGAGTATTTTGACAATATTAATTATATGTAGCTAGGATTCCAATACTTTTAAATAAAGCTCCCAGTGTTGGCAAAGCTACATGAAAAAGTGGGGGGGGAAAAGCTTTAGGGTAATATATAATGTAATATATATAAGCTTTTGACTTTTATGCTACTAAATGGTACGAATATAAAAATATTTTTTTGTGGTTTCCTGACATCTTATTTGACTAGAGGAACCTTTAATTAAATTTTCCCCCAAGTAAATAGACCCCCTATTAACAGTGTTGCTATTGTGACCAAACATTTAATTATTAAAAACAAACATTTTTAAAGAAAAATAGGTTTTTCCACGTGTATCTGATGTATAGTTGCCATCCATACAATTTGCAGTATTTCTTTTTTTTTTAGGGCGGCAAAATTTTGTGGTTGCTTTTATTTTCCCTGCAAAACTAAAAGGCCAAAATACAATTCAAAACTGACAAGTTCTACACATGTATGGAACACAAAAGTCAGAATAAGACAAAGTGGAAAAAGAGAACAACTACACCCGTTTTTCTTTGAGGTACTGCAAATTGTTATTTACACAAACACAACTAGCAAACAGAGTAGCGTAGATTCAGGTATTTCTTTGAAAAATCTACAAAAAAAAAGTACTCCCCTAATTATCCAACACTGAAAGCTCTATTTACTTTAGTTATAAAGATAGTAAATTCATATTTTCAACATAAAATCAGTTAACTATTACTTCTACCGTAACGGCAGAACATCAAGACAGCTAGGCAAGGATAGAAGCTAGGCATTGTTAAGACAAAAATGTCTAGCCTCTCTTAATTTTACAAGGAACATGGAACTGGATTATAATGGACATTGCATTTTGTTAGAATGTGTTAGCCACATCTGCAGTTGCCAAGTAGGACCCTGAGAATTCATTCAGTCTCGCCCAGAAACACAGACATTTCACATCCTAGACAAAAGAATGCTTATCCAATTCACGGCACAAACACACAACTGTGTCCCTAAGTGGCACTAACACAGTGTGCACATGCAGGCGCCCGTCGTAGTATGACAGGTCAGACCAGTGAGGACAGCAGGAAAACATCTGAATCATGTGTGATGGCTCCATCGCTGATATTCTCACCATCCCATTAAATGTGTTAACCAGAAAATATTAGCTACCTGCAACTGCGCATGGCAGAATTCTATTGGTTATTTCTACGTTGGAATAAATGTGGCAGTACCCCGTTGTGCAAACAGATAAAATACAATAATAAGACATTCACTGTCTAAAGTCATTGTAAAATACAACAGACATGTTGATGTTACTATTGTGATTGTCTGCCTTTAAATGAGGGAGTACACATCAAGACCAATGCTCTGAGCAAAATAAATAAATAAATAAATAAACCAAGGGATTACTTCCATAACCAAATGTTAGGCGATATGATAAGCAGGAAGAGAATAGTGAGTCTATTCTGAGTGGCTGTGTCAAATGGTCATTCTACCGCTAATGCAAACCAACACCAACAGTTAGCCAATCAGAATACTCCCATGCCATGTCAATTGAAAGCGTAAATAACATGCAGGGTGGGGTGTGTTAAAACATCAGGAACACTTAACTAAAAAGGAAGACAGCAAAATTCAAAAGGTCATACAAAGGAAATTAGTCTTCTGATTGGCTGTAAAGTGGGATCATCTGGAATCAACCCAGCTGCCACCATCGGCATAATGGCTGTAAAGATCCTGTCCGAAGAAGCACAGACATGGAGAGGTAAGCAAGGGCGAGAGAGAGAGGGAACACAGGGACACAACAGGGGAAATGTATGGAAGCTACAGCCGGGCCTGGGCCAGAGTCTACACTCCAACAAATAAGGGCTAGTACAGTCAGAAAACAGCCCAGCTAAAGTGAAGAGATACAGAAAGAGCAGGACTGGGTCGGCTCATCACAGTCCAACATTAGGACTGAAACTAGCAGTTTTCCCCCACATTGATCGCATAGATCTTTTCAAAGATCTGTTGAAATTGGTGGCGTCCCATCTTTTCCTCTGTATAGATCCCCTTACAAGGACGGAAATTACCCTTAGGGTAAGGGTCACTATCAATGGGTACATTTCAAAACCCAGTAACCTGCAGTTAACTTTTACGGCATGCAGTTGGTTGGGCATGTTGAGTATATAAAAAGGCTAGATAAACCCAGCCACCCCAACAAAAACAAGACATTGTCAGTCTGATTTGGAGCCTGAGAAGCACGTCTGCATGGCTTCATATTCTAGGTGGAGGCAGGATTGTTCTAAGAGCCGGATCACCTTGCCCCAATAAAATAAGTATAGACAGCACTTGGTTATCTTTATGCCTCTGCCCTGCCTTTGTGGATCTATGCAACAATGATGAGCTATTGGTGGTAATTAATAAAAAATGTATTGCTTGTTTGAACCTTTCAGATATGATGAATGGATAGTGTTCAATGGGTTTAAATTCCACAACCTGGGCCGACTAAATAACGATGCACATAGAAAAGCAATTTAGAGTTATTTGCATACTTGGTAAACAAGATCACATAGGAATGTAGTGCCACCAAGTCACACATAGGTAAAACTAAACTCTCATCATGCAAATACGAACACCAACAATTACATAAATCTCCAGTGTCTATGGGTGCAAATGCAATCGCTGTGAATTAAACAGATCTGCCAATGTGTTTTTAAGAGGAATTCTCTTGGAATAGCGTAAATACCTGGTCTGCTTCTTGTGAGGTATTAGGGAAACACGTTTTTTCCACGGCCTCACTGCTAAAATGCTCACTACAACCCACCGCCCTTATTTAACTGTGCAGTTTCAGGTAAACAGAGTAGAAATGTGCATCATTACTGGGGCCTGGTCATACATCATACTATTTTATGAAATCTCTAGCTTGTCCAATGATCACTACAGCCTAGAAAGGCATTTCACATAAAGACTGGAATCACAGAAGGGTTGGAAAGTCTGACTAAACCATTAGAGTGTCTAATGAAAGTGATGCCATATCTCCACACGGCTCCTGCAGGGATGCAGTCCAGCAGGTCCCTAAATCACAAACACCCTCTGACAAATTGGTCTTAAAAAAACAATGACAAGAGTTGAATGTGTTAGTTATATGCTTGGGGAGAATGTAAACCTGCAGACAATAGAGCCCTTCTAATCCAGGGTTGAGTCCCTGCGGTCTTTTCGTGCACAGCTTTACGAGAGATTCTACCCTCTAAATACAGAACACATGGAAGTCATCCATTTCCGTTAGGTCATGGGAATCGCTAAACCTTTTCCAGCGCGAGACGCGCAGACTGCGCAGGTCTGCTGACACGGGCTGATTTGCTTTGTCTGGCTCTGCACCAGGGCCTCTGCAGACCGATGGGGGGAGTTGGGTTAAAACTGCATAGCATGACATGACAGCATTCTTGTAACTGTGAGTGGCACAAACCACATTTCAAGTGGGCGTGATAACAGCGTTTATTATTATTACCATTGTTACTATAACAAAGGGAAGGCAGAGAGACCATTAGGTATAAATCAGCAAAATAATTTTGCCCTGGCAGTCTGAAATAGTGGGTGAAAGAGGGAATTTAACTCCACATATAAAAGGTTAGATTTTTCCATTCAAGCAACTACGTGTAGAGGAGTGTATCCTCATCTTAGCTCTACTGAGTCATTATGGTAACATCTGGGTATTGTTTAGGGAATTGCACTCACTGCCCAACAGTCATCTAATGTCGCTGGTGCCACTTACACCGTTGCCACAGCCAAAATATGCATAGATGGTTTTAGTACATCTCACGGCCATTAATACAGTATCTGAACCCTAGTGGGTAGAAGACTTCAGAACAGCATGTGCTACAATGAGCGACTTTAAGTCGACTGTAAGTGACTTTAGCCATTTGCAGTGTTAAGAGGAATGGCCCGGTTAAGGAAGAGCAAGTCGGCCTTCCCTGAAGTACTCACAGGCGCTTGATCCCCGACTCTGGCTGGACGTTGGGACGGGGTTGCGACATGGGAGCGGGGGTTTGAGTTGGGGGGCCCATTTCATCCTCCAGCTCCTCGCTAAAAGAGAGAGGGGAGGGATTAGAGGACTTGTGAAAATGGCAGGCGAGTGTGGGCCACAGAGGGAGAAGAAACACAGGCCCTTTACCTTTTGTAATAGGCAAGCTCCTCCTGCAACATGAACACTTTGGCTTTGAGCTCGTTCCTCTCGTGTAGGACATCCCGCAGCTCTTGGAGGGTAAAGCGAGGCCGGTTGGGGTCTTTTAGGTCCAGGGAACATTTCTCGCCTGCCAAGTCTTCCTCGCATATTGCCTCCTGGTAGCACACAGCATGAACTTCTTGTTAGGATCCTCACAGCTGAGTCTTCAGGGTCACCAGTCACACAATTGCAAGCGTGCTGATCTCGTACAGCAGACACACTTAAGTTAACAGACACCATAACCGTTAATAGTTGCAGCAATTATCATACTGTCTACATAGTTTTGAATATGACGCTTTTGTTTTTATCTTACATTTGAGTCAAACGCAAGCAGCTACATATAACGATAAATCCGTGGGTTGCCTGCAATGAAATTCAGGGAAGGCAGTAACCAAATTTTATCTACAGAAGGCTGCACCATGCCACAGCAGTCTGGAGAAGGCATGAATAGAACGCAGGCAGGACAAATCTGACGAACCACAACCGTCCATGATAGAGATGGACAAATATAGCAGGCCATCCGTTAACTTGCTGGGACAGTACGACTTTGCGGACCCCAACCTCATAGAACGAGTTAGTGCTGACACTCTATTGTATGGAACTTCAGTACCAGAACAGCCATATTAGGGTTAAGCTACTCAAACATTCGCATCCAGGGTTATACGATTTTGAAAAGAAGAAGCCCCACACAGGGCACAAACACTGGAAGATGAAATGAAGCTCAGCTGGACGTGCACTCCAACTGATAAGGTTAGGATCACAGCAAACCCACTTGACAGGACCACCATGAGGTGTTACCCATAACAACACCGCCTCCTCCTCATCCCTATCATCTTCTATCTCACGCTTAAGACCCCCATCTGTAAAGTGCGTGGCAAGGGAGAGTTGCTCCACTGGCTCTATGAACTCTGAAAGGAATTCTGGTCCTCCGCCGCACTCTGCCCAAACGGAATCCGCAACCTCTGAATCGGCTGCCTTTGAAGTCTGGGGTGAAGACACAGAGGGTTTCCTTCAGTCCTGCATGTAAAAGTTCTTTAAAAAAGGGATTTAAAAGTTCATACAGTCAATTTAAAGACACTGGCTGGCAGTTTCTCAGCCAGTGCTCCCCGGGATATCGAGTGTAATTCATCTGCCACATTTTTCTGTAGGTACTGTAGATAACAGAAGAAAATCGTAGAATTAGAGCACTAGATGTTGTGCTGTGGTGAGCAGTTAACATTATTTCATTTAAAAAAATATATTGTTGTTTAATTTGCTTTCGTTTTTTAAAACATATATTTCAGTTTGTAGGGATTAACATGAAGACAATAGTTATTATAATATTGCCTCTCCTGCTGTACGAAATTCTAATTTATTTCTAAAATGTGACTTCTATAGCTAATTATAGATATTTATACAGATGGATATCTACCTTCCTGAACCTTTAACTTGCTGAATTCACAGTCTCATACCATTGCCAATATACTGCATATCCATTCTACATTATATTCTATAATTACACCCCACTTGGTATTCTTACAATTCCTTGCATCTGATGTCAGTTTATTTCACTTTGTTCTACTCATTGGGGAACCTGATCTCCAACTCTCCTTTGCTGTACCCCAATAAAGATTCATTTAAATAAGGAAATTATTTTGGGAGAGTTTTCAGTGTGAAAATGTTTTTACTGGGTCCGTTCCCAGGGCTTATAAGGGGTTAAATACAGCAGGGGTTCAATCTCTAATACTGAATTCAGAGTTGTTGGACCCAACACCAATTGCATAAGTATTATATGAAAAAGAAAGAGGGAGAAAAAGAAAAAAACTGAACACAAACGGTCATTTGGCTAATCCTGACAACTCCCAACAAAGGGCTCTTAAAAGCGATCTCCACACATAACCCCTATCTCACCCAGCTGAGAGATATACTGGAGTTTCACTGCTTGACAAGGCAAAGCTCTGTCTTCTTACAACCACTTTACGCACCTTCACTCCCAAAACCCCATTAAACAGTTCATTTATGGTAAGACTTACAAAATGTGCACCTATAAGAGATGCTCCAAGCAGGTGTGCAAAGTTGGTACAGAATTATCCAAAAAGACTTGCAGCTGTAATTGTGGCCAAATGTGCTTTCATCTCAGTATTGACTCAGGTGGGTGAACACTTATGCAATCAACAATAATCCTTTTTTTTTTTCTTGCTTGTTGACGATTTACTTAATAACACATGATTATTAATTCATTTAAACAGCTTGACTGAGAGGTTCAGTGCCGACTGGAAGAGGGGCACATGCTTCTCAAGGTAAACAGTCTGCAGGCAACCAGGTAGCCGGTAGGAGACACCCCACCCCAGCCCGGGCGGCACCCTGCCAATTGTGAGCCCCTGCTTGAACTGGATTCAAACCAGCGACTGCCAGCTCATAGGGCTCAGTCTGCACTCGGGCAAGTGCATTTACTGACTAAGCCACTTGGGAGGCACCCATAAAACATTTTATTTTCCACATTTTAATAAATATATGTACTCAATATTTGTAATTCAACAAACTAGGGCATTGCTGTAATGCGGTGAATACTTTAACAAGGTATATCCGTAATCCCAGCTGGCCCTCCATTCCAGTCCTTGTGATCACAGACAGTTTCAAAGGAGTTTACCGAATCGACATATCTATATAATAAAGCCACATAAATGCCATATTTGTGAAAAGCAATTGAAGAAATGAATCCTGTTCCCGGCTACCTGCCAAAACAAATAAAGAAATGAGCAGGGGCGTAGTCGCGGTTACCCCGGGCGGCGGTCGCGGCTCTTCCCCGTTGTGGCTGGGCTCCCCCTTCAGGCGTTCCCGGAGCTTGGCCACCTCCTGCCGCAACCCCCCCAGCTGCTGCTCACGGGCCTGAGCGAAAGCCTCCAGCTCCACCTTCTGCTCGATCAGTGCCTTGCCCTGCGCCTCCACCACCGTGATCTTGTGCCGCAGGTCATGGTTGATCTTCATCAGCCTGTTCTGCTGCTGCTGGAGCTGGAGGGCGGGGACAGAGGGTGAGGCCAGGCTGGACTGTGGCCAGCATTTGAATCCTAGACGGGATGAATTTATGGTACAGCTCTTTCACACAAAGTCTTCCAGCATTTTGTTGTCTCTCTATTATTCATTTTCACTCTGGAGGAAGTTGAAGGCTTCTTTCAGGTTATAGGAAATAAATGTAATTATTGGCGTGACAATTCAACAAACAAAAATGAACCAACAGTGTGCATGCTTTTTAAAATTTTATTGGGGGGTGGGGGAACTATAAACCTCCGACAGAGCTTTGAGAATGTGCATTGCAGTAGAAGCATCGGGAGAAAAACAGTGGTAAAAAAAATTCTCTTTGTGTGGAGAGGTTTTTCTGACTCAGCGATATTGCACAGCCTGGTTGTGACAGACACGGTAAGGGGACCTTACTGCCTCCACGTCCTCGTTCTTTAGCGTCAGCTCCCGGTCCCTGGCTCGGATCTCGTCTCTCTGCTTGTCCACCACCTCTTTCAGCTTCTTCATCACCTGCCTCTCCCTCTCTGACATACCTGCCCAGCGGAACACGGCATGACTAAACCACGTGAAAAGCCAGCACACCAGTGCACAAATTAAAACTGATCTCAGAAGGAAGACGTATCAAATGTGCACAATCAAAGGCTCTGCAAGCTTCTGGCAGAAGGGTTCTGAACGCA
Source organism: Hiodon tergisus (assembly GCA_025775045.1). NCBI lineage: Eukaryota > Metazoa > Chordata > Actinopteri > Hiodontiformes > Hiodontidae > Hiodon > Hiodon tergisus. The sequence goes on along the minus strand of JAOVYW010000036.1, from coordinate 8,888,292 downwards.
AGTCTGGGGATTTATGGAGCTCACTCTACCCATGAGCAAAATGACTCGTCTGAATTGGTCCTTTGAAGATCGAATTGTTCAAAAAGTGCGAGAGTTTGGGAAGAGTTCAAACTTTAATCATTTCACTTCAATGATCAAAGATCTTTCTTTGAAATAGTTTTATACGTATGTGAACACATCAGTACTTCTGTCCATACAAGCTTGATTTCAAATTTCAAAACCACAGCTCTAGCTCCACCTAGATTAGCCGGCTATTCACACGCCCAGTTCTCGTAAGAACTGCCGCCTGCAGCCAGGTCACCAGTGCAGCGTCCCGTGTGCTCCGAGAGGGTCGCTCCATACCGGGACGTGAAGGCCATTTTACAGTCAACCAAAAACAAACAAACGTGTGACTTATACGGCGGTGTGGTGACGTGCCAGTCAGCCGACATCAAAGTGACGTAACTGGGCGCGGTCCCTTTTAATAGCACAGCGGGCAGGCCTGAGCGCTGAGGAGAGATGCATAGGCAAGCATGCAGACAGATGCACTTTAATGGGCTCCACGCTCAGGCGTAAACAATGACAATAACAGACCTCAAAATAAGAGAGAAGGAAGAACCGGGAGTCTGAAATGTGGTCTCGTTTGGTCGCCGAGGGGTTTCTGTTGCTTTAAAAACGGTCCCTTCCCTGTGTACGACCGGTTCCAAGAGCCGGGCCCACACCACATGCAGTACTGTATGTGGGGTGATCGCGTTCAGTAACGTGACTGCCAAGCAGAGATAGGGAAGGAAGGCTGTTGCACACAGACGGATATAGAACCGACCTGATTTAAAGTTTCCAGTATGAGCTTTGGACTGCAAGGATAAAAATAGCTGTGACAAGTAAGACTGACACTTGCGGTATGAATTTGTGTTTGGGTGCACATTGTGGTTCAAAGCAAGCCTCGTCACGAAAGCACGTCTCATGTAAAAAAACAAACAATATACATCCTCTGACACACACACACACGCACGCACGCACGCACGCACGCACGCACACGCAAAAACATACCTGCTCTGACACACACACGCAAGCACACACATAAAAACATACCTGCTCTGACACACACACGTAAAAACATACCTCCTCTGACACACACACGCACACACACACACATGCACGCACGCACCCACACACACGTAAAAAAACATACCTCCTCTGACACACACACACATACACACGCACGCACACAGGTAAAAACATACCTCCTCTGACACACACACACACGCACGCACACAGATAAAAACATACCTCCTCTGACACACACACACACACGCACGCACACAGATAAAAACATACCTCCTCTGACACACACACACACACACACACGCAAAAACATACCTCCTCTGACACACACACACAAAGCGTGCCATCAGCTTTGTTGGGGGTCACAAGACACTTTATAGCTTCATCTGATGCAAGTTAAACTGTAACTCATCCTTATAGGTCACACCTGATCATGTCTTTCTGCCGCTTTACGGCCTAGCTGGACCTCCCATCAATGGAGGCAGCAGCCTTCAGAGCGGACTGAACTGGAACCGACTCTGTTTGTGCCTGCAGCATGAGTGACAGAGCATGCCAACGGTGCTCCCAGGACAATAACGCCTTCCTAGATTTTATTCACAGCGTTTTCATGTGTGTGTGACAGTAGGAATGTTTGTCTTTTTTCTGGGTTTTCAGTATTTTATGTGAGAGAATCACTGACTGGGTACACAGGGTGACTTCCCCTCTGGATCCTTTAAGAGTCAACAAGGCACAGTGGTAAATAAGCCTCTGGCCCAGGAAATGCACACTCCCAGTGAGTGTAAGCTTCCTAATCACATCGCCTAAGCAAGCAATACCCCCTGCCCATTATTCCATACATATTACCAAAGTCTATTCACTTACATCTTCCTCAGGTGTATAACTAGTTTATGGGTACTAATGAATGGCAAGAGGCTAAAAATGTAATGGGTTTGTTGTATTGATGTATATAAATGCTTATAGGCAATATAAAGATGCTTGTTTGATTAAGGCTGGCGGAAATCCGAATTACAGTTACGTATGATGACACGCTTTTAACACCTTCCTGTGTCCTGGTCTCAGTTTTGTACAGAGAAACTGTTTTAACACCATTCTGTGTTGTGATCTCAGTTACGTACGGTGACACACTTTTAACACCTTTCTGTGTTGTGATCTGTGTTACGTACGGTGACACAATTTTAACACCTTTCTGTGTTGTGATCTCAGTTACGTACGGTGACACACTTTTAACACCTTTCTGTGTTGTGATCTCAGTTACGTACGGTGACACACTTTTAACACCTTTCTGTGTTGTGATCTCA
>JAOVYW010000036.1:8820975-8857654 GCA_025775045.1 Hiodon tergisus | reverse complement strand
TGACAGGAACAGCAATGTGTGTGAGTCACGACAGTGGATAAATAGACACTGACAGGAACAGCAATGTGTGTGAGTCACGACAGTGGATAAATAGACACTGACAGGAACAGCAATGTGTGTGAGTCATGACAGTGGATAGACGGCGCTGGCGTCTCTGATCGTCTGGGTGCTACAGAGGATACTGCGTGCATGCTTCTCCTTCACCGGCGTCTCTGTGGGGTTGATGGCTTTGCTGATGCTGCTGAGCTGAGGGGAAAAGGGAGGGGTGATGGAGAGAGAGAGAAGGATGACTCCAATGTAACCAAACACTCCAGTGTCTCACTCCCCAGGCACAGAACATCCTCTAACCCCACTATGTTCACTCTTAACCAATTAATCCATGTAATATCTGTACAATCAGGAAAGTATACCAGACTGACTATCGTACAAATGGCGGAATTTTTACTTATCTTTACATACATTATTTCATTTGGTTATTAAGACTGTGAACAGAGCAGAATCCAGAATGATCTCTGGCATTGCGCAACCACAGTGTTTCTGTTTAGAGAAAGAGTATTTTTCCTCTCTTCACGCCTCTCAGTACATCCGATGTCAAACAGGGGGAGGGACCACATGGGGGTGTAGCACAGGTATAGGGGCGGGGCTGGAACAGTGAACACGTGACCAGCATGGAACTGCACTCTGTCCAATGAGATGGTGAGAGCAGCAGTCATTGGGTCCAATTTCCATCCATCAGCAAAAACAGGGAGAACAGAGCATGCAGCTATACAACAAGGCATCCTGGGACTCTCCGTGGAGTAGATGAGACTTTGCCCGAGTCAGCAATTACATTGCCGTCTCATTAGTTTGAGTGAATAGCCTGTGCAGAGTTACAACAGTAACGCCATCTCCCTAAACGTGATTATAATGTTTTCACTTCCACGACATGCAAAAATCAACTAAACGATCAAGGGCTTGCATCATCTTTTCGTTTCTTTCTTTACAAATCCATCCCCTGTGCAAAACATATTGGCAGGCTCAGTTACCTCTCACCCCTAACAGATGACGTTGTGTTTGCCTAGCTCCCGCAAACAAACGGTCTGGAGCCACAGCCACAGTCGTGATTAATTACACTGATAATGAAAATATGAGAGGAAGAAACGGGCATGAATGAAACGGTTCCCTTCACCGACTTCCCCTTTTTATATTCCACAGCTTAATGAAATGACACTCTAGAAACTAACACCTCGCATAGCTCTGATTACATTACAGAGGGATTACAAGACATTACATTTTGGCATTCAAAGGAGATAAGTCATCCTAAAAGTACCTTATCTCAATTGATTACCAAAATCTAATTATACAATGCCAACAGACACCCAGAGCTGGATTTGTTTGTACAGCCAGGTGCCACATTTTTAAAAATCCAAACAAAATCCCATTTGGTCCAATTACTTCATCACCTAAAAATACAAGAGCTGCAGTTTTTTTTTCCCCCTGTGATTTTGCATGACACCCAACTAAATTAGCTGGCTGTTATTTTTAAAATTGTACCAATGCATTAATAATGACACCTTTTCTCTATATTGCTGTATAGCAAAGTTAATAAAAGTTCAACAGTCTAATACTGTACCAATATTAACAAACCACTTGTTGCTAAGACGACGAGAGTCTTGACATCCTGACTACAGGTTCACAAGTCGTCTCCTTACCCAGTGCGGCCCTACAACAAGGCGTCAGGTGCTGGGTGCACGTACTGTTAACGCAGAAGAAAGTCCTTTTCTCTTTGGGCTTGTCAGAGTGAGAACCACAGAGGTGTGGCCCCTACCCACATGTTTATGATGACACTGTGATGATCACCAATGTCACCAGACCAGCTGGCAGTGGTGCCACTGCTTGCCAGCTCCTAAACAGGTTTTTCTGGTGGCTCCCAGCAGGCGAATATTCATCTTTTAAATGCCTCACACTTTTTTGTGTGCTTAAGGGCTGGGCCGGCTGTTGATAACTCTAGAGGACCCATCCCTAGTACCGAACTTTTACACCGTTTCTCAGCATTAGTCACGGACCTTTGAAAGACGTTCTATAGGCGTTCTAACGCAAATTCCAACAGCGATCACAGATTATGGCAAAAAGCTCATTAACAGGAGTAATGCAGCGAGGTTATGCCATTTCAGAAATGAAGCGACTTAATCTGCCGTTTCTCTTTAGCTAAACTGTGACACAAATGTCAAATGAGAAGTCAGTTTGCTTTCCGTTATCTACTGTTTACATTCCAGACCTGCCGGCCTAGCTGCTTTTTTCTGTGGCACGCAACACACGTTGGTCTCATGCAAACGTCAGATGCAAGGGCACACTTTATTAAAGAAAGCCTTTCACCAAGGACAGGACCCTTAGAACAAACTATACAAGCTGAACCGAGGGAACAAACACCTTTTTATCCTGAGCTTCCCTGACTAAGTCCCTTCTTTTCTGTTTCCAAACAGAAAAAAAGGCAGCTTCCTCTGGAGAAACAAAACAAATATATATATATATATATATATTTTTTATAATTGTGCCAGTTGGCACCCATGTTCCACTGTGGCAATGTGACTCTGGTCCTAATCAGAGCGAGTAACACAGAACTGCTTTCTGTCCGGTCCCGGGACCTCTGCGCTCAGGCCCCAGGGGACAATGAGAAATGCAAAAAGCACAATACGTTCCCAGGAATCGGCGGAGGCGTAGCCCACGTGCAGCCACCCACTTCATCACAGCCAGCCAGACAAACCCACACAGGGCCCTCTCGGAAAAGGAGCTTGGCTAATTAAAAAAACAAAACAAGATGGCGTCACCAGTTTAAGAGACAGATGTGCGGGACCACCAAGTGGACATGGCCCCCCCCCCAGGCATTCCAAGCCAGTGTATTGCAGCCTACGCACAACGACGCTGCATTGCATCTCAGACCAACGGTTGTATATTTCATTTCCCACAGAATTTGGTTGTAACACTGATGGATAAAAATCCCAGTTAATGAATCTCGTCTCCTTCACCAATTTAAGTCTGAAAATCCAAATTCACAGGAGAACAATGAAACAGGGAAGGAAGTAGGGTACCGAACAATGTGCTCTAAAATAGCCACCCCCACAGGAGCCGCCGATGTTGACCAATCGAATCGCTCTCTTGGTTCTCCAGCCCCTGTGACTTGAACGCTGGCTAGTCAGAACAGCAGGTACATGCAGGGGTGTAGAAATGGCTCTCTTCAGTACAGAAACGGACCGGGCAGGGGGGAAAACACAATTCACGTCAGAGAGCCTTCACAAGCAGACTGTGCCACAACCTAACAACCTCAGATTGTTAGATCTGAGACGAATAACTCCCCAGCTCTAAAAACACTTCTAGACTAATTAGTGCCTTGCTGCTACGGCATACTTGTGCAGTAAAGCGATGGTATGCAGGGAGAATTCAGACTTCCTTCTCAAGGTGGGTGTGGGACATCTAATGCACAGGAGAATTCAGACTTCCTTCTCAGGGTGGGTGTGGGACATCTAATGCACAGGAGAATTCAGACTTCCTTCTCAGGGTGGGTGTGGAACACACTTACACGCGGACACACATCCACCCCAACAAAACACACTCTTTCTACGGGCCTCAAAACACACGAACCTTCCGCTCCGTCACGCTTCCTCATACACACGCACTCTATACTCCACGCTAGCGCCCTGGGTGAAATTTGAGAGGTGGGCAGGCGAGCCTCCACCACATAAAGACCTCATTTAGGTAGAGAGTGAGAGAGCCACAGCAGCCCCCACCCACCCACTAGTCAGCACAGAAAAGCCACTGTGGGCCCCCCTCCCCCCTCAATGGGCAGACCCAGGCAGGAGGAGAGAAGAGAGGTGGCCTCTTAATGAAGAGCGGAGCGGTAAAAGGGGGGAGCAGGGAAGCGGGACAATGCAGGGTTTGTGGGGGAGCCATCAGCCAAGGCCGAGGCTGGACGCCCGTCTCACTCTGGCATACACAGCCTGGCACCACAACCCCGGCAGATGGCCTCTGAGCAGGGTGGCTGCAGGGAGGCATCTATAATGTATTCAGTCTGGCTGCGGCTTTAACAGAGGAAGGAGACGGGGGGGGGGAAAAATAAATAATAATGGTGCCTGGTTGCAATTCTGCTAACTAAATAGGAGGCCATTTAGGGCCAATAAAGTGCAGGCAAAATCACTTACAGAACCAGCTTTGGGTCATGACTGATGGCCACTGGAGCAACTCACAATCCTTAATTCCCTTCTGTCCCCATCGGTGCACAAATTCCAGTTCTCTCTCACCTCCGCACACAGCCATAAACACATACTCTCCGTGCCAACCTGCAGTTGCCCACCCCCTCCGAACTTCATCAAAGCGAACAAACGGCAACATCCGCTGCAGAGAGATCCGAGTTACGACGGTACGACGGCCACCCCTCAGATGCGGATTAATCTGGTCACTAATCTTCGTGGGGACTAAGTGGGTCAGACAGAGTGACACACTTTGGAGGCCCATCAAAGAGCCTTTAAATCAGGGATGCTCTGCCACCACATGCTCTACAGGAAGTGGCTTTCATTCCCAGATGATCTACCCAGTGTAATCCCAGACCACAGGATCGTCAACCCCTACCTTTTCTTCCCTGCCTTTCAGCGCTCCGTCCTTCTGCCTAGACATCACTGATCTGTGAGCTTGGTGGCGGCAGCTTGTGAATGGGGCAACAGGTACTCGGTGCACCTGTTTAAGGTTCCTCCTTATCAGCTTAGTCCAACAGACCGCTGGAGCTGGTCCTCAAGGTCAGGCAGGACCCAAGTCACCTTTGCTGCTAACAAATCAATCAAACTTCATTTGTGTTTTAGCAGATTTATTTGTCTAAGCTCAGAAACAGAATGCATTTTCCAGAGGGAACTGAAAAACCACAAAACTCAGTGCCAAACGGGAAAACTTGGAAAATGATTCCACGTTACGAACATTGTCACCAGCACCGGCTGTTACATTCTCAATACATTTCTTACCATAATACTTGGTTCACAAACTATGGAGGTTGGGTCACTATTATGAGTAGACAAACAATGGAATACCGTTTCCCATTCTTCAGTAATTGGTAGTACAAAGTGCGTGTTCAAAGAACTCAATGTTACGTCCTCTCAAAGGGTAAAGCCACGTCACGAACCAACCGACGTGCCGGCAAACCCTTATCGGGGAAAATGCCCATTCCCGCCCTCCTGCCACCATATCAAGTGCATCTGGCGCACACAGATCAACGACAGGAGGAATCAGCTTTCAGTTCGATCAGTATTACAGGAGACTGAGAGACTCTCCTCCACCAACAGGCATGTTCCGACAGCCCAGTCAGTAATCTTTCCTACCAGCTCGACTGAACACAAATATATGGCTCCACTGCGAGGCAATGAACCAGCTGACAGTAGAGGTTTTTTATTGGACTTCTCTCAGCCCAGGTAAGGAATGCCACCAGCAATAACACATTAGCAGAAATATTCACCCTTGCACCTGACAACAAACAAACAAAAGACCCCTGGCTTAGCTCTCACTGTCCCATCAGAGAAAGCTTGCCCTAAAGTGGTGCACCCCTACAGCATCCCAACCCCTATTTATCTTTAGCTCCAGAGGAGGTTCCTAAAAACAGACAAGCTTAATATAATGCAGCACAGACCAGACTGGGTTTCTTAAAACTGCCACAGGGGCTTTTGAATGTCCAACATTACAGCTCACCAGTAATATCCCAAATAAAAAGCACATCAGTTCCTTGACACCCCATTGGTCTTGTTTGCCATATGACATAATTACGGCTAAAGACAAAGCAAGACCAACTAAAACAAATGCATGAGAACACAGATGTGTTGAGATTCCAGAACAGAGGGGGATTGGATCCAGGAATTAAAGCTCTTTAACAGACAAACCCAACTGAGCTTCTTGCATAATTCTCCGTCTTTAATAATCAGATCTTGTCTTTTTTTCCCCCTGAAGTACCAAGCCACAAAACATGGTGTTTGCAGTAAGGATGTACTGGCCTATACACAGCAGTGAGGTTCAACAAAAAAGGTTGCAGTGCTGCTATAACTGTGCAATTTCCCCCGGGGATCAATAAAGTTCTACTTACGAGTTTGTTTTTAAATAACGCAAGATATTTCCCCCGTTTATTTATTACCGGAGTGCACTGCGTTACAGACTGTAGAAAGTGTTCCTGGGTCCTCCTATGCTGCAGCGTCAGAGCCAACTGAGTAGGTGAGTAATAAGGTGATATTTAGTTAAATTTATCTCTCGCACATTCGCACACCTAAGTGCTACTGAGATGTCACTGAAACCGCTGGAACGTCATACAGGGGGAAGCGTCTATGTTCTATGAAGGACTATGTTCAACTTGTTTTCATAGCTATAGTTTGCAATTATTAATTTTAAGTAAATACGTCAATGAAGACAACATAATGATGAATTACGTATCCCCCCTCAATAGCAGAATATTTTAATGAGAAGTCAACCGCTAAGTAGTTATTGCTTTCTATAAGCGACGTTTTCACACTTGAAGTAATTCAGTTCCGAAACATAGACATAAGGAAAAGAACAAGAGCAGTTTACAGATGGGTCCCAGAGGTCGGGGCGATGGGTATAATAATCAGGATTATAGGGGGAAATGAGTGCTGAAAAGGAGCCCATTTTTTGTGTTCCCACAGGAAGTCTGCCTGGTGGGTGAAGACAGGCTGACCCATCATGGGAGACATAGCTCACTCTGCAGGAAGCCAAACTAGAAAGAACTGGAGCTCGGGATCCAACCTACCCTGCAGATAATGGTTTGTGTTGCTAAGGCCTGAAGGACCAGCTTTGATCCCCCCCGCCCCCCCAAGGACTGGAGGACAATCCTGTAACAACCCTCCCTCCACTCACTTCCCTTTCCTGTAGTTGTTTCCATAGATACCCCCGTCGCGACTTCAGTTCCGCTGTGGCACCCATGTTGCCTAGTAGTGCTTAGTCCAAACAGTTCAAAGAACCCAGACACAAACAAACTCAACACATTTATTTTAAAAGTCTACTGAAAAAAAATTGTCAAAAGCGGGCAAACATCCCTCTTTTAATGGAGCTTTTTCTGCAATTAACTTAATTATGTTGCTTTACTAGTGTGGAAGAGGGATCAAAGACATTACGCGAGTGCTAATGACCGTTTCCTCTAACTGTTCGCCCTCATGGACAAAGCGATTGGAATTTGGAGATGAGGGTGGACTAGCGAGGAAAGCAGAGCCGAGTGTAAACAGTGGGAATAATGTGAGAGAGACAGCACCGTATTTTGACCTTGGACACCAATGGAATGAAGATGGTTTTGCTGCCTGTGACACTGCAAAACCTGCATTAACAGATAAATACAGCAGCAAGCAGCAATGGGGCGGGGGTTCGAGCTGATGTGGCTAAACATTTGTCCATTGAGGGCATCCTGTGGAACACACATTGCCATAAGTAAATTAGTGGCATCGATGTCTAACCCTACCACATCCCATGCCAGAAAACCAAACCTGAAGTCAATGTGATCCGCAGTTCCCGAGTAGAAGAATGTTGGGCGTGCAAGAATTTTACATTATAGTCCTACAATATGTCATGTTTAGTTTTTGTGAGATAGGAGTTGAAATTTCATGTTTCTTGATAGAAAGTGTATGTATGTATAATTTTAATTGTTGTGTATAAAAATGCAAAAAAAAGTGTTAAACTGATAAATTATTAAACGGTTCATAAGAAGATCATAAAATGTTTTTTTATATTCAAATTATAAACTACAGACAAAACCATTATGGTGGACTTGATGGGTCCTTTGCACCAAACTTAATCTGTCACAAGAAGGGGCTATCGACCGCCAGACTCGGTTTTGGTGATTCTAGGTCAAATGGGTCACTAGGGCTGGGCAATCAAAGTTGGACTTTTTAAAACATTTGCTATAGTGCCACCGGCAGTAAATTACATATTACTGCAGATTATTTTCAGAGGAAGTGACTTTTAGCGTGATTTTGCAATCCTTTGTTTTCTATATGAGGTGGAGTCTTGTATAAAGGTCAGTTGATTTAATCAGATTATTGCCTGTAGCACTCTCCCCCTTATCTTGATATTATCTAAAAATCCAGCATTTGCATAATTTTCTGACAGTATTTCCTTCGTTTTTTTAAATGAGAATGGCTTTGTTGCTTTAATCTACACAGTCAGTAAATGTTGAGGAGAAATGTAGTAAACCCCCCCCCTCCTCCCACACACACACACACACACACACACCCCTCCACCCCAAAACTTCACTGAATACAATTTAGTCTACACTAAAGTGGGCCATAATTGGTATAATTTCAGAGATAACGAAGTACTTCTGTATAATCTATGGTTTTACAGAAGATCTAAATTGAATGCTGACTACAGGAAATTTCAAATAGGTCTCCAAAAATTATCAAAGCAACACTGAACACAGTGTTGTTAACCATGAACATTTCAATACATAGTGGTTGTCTAACAGGCAAAAAAACCCCAGAAGAAACAGTGTAGGATGCTTTAATTATTTAAACGCTGTAGCCATTCAATAACCTCTCCCAGGTAGTCGATGCTAAAATAATGCTGCCTTTTACTCGTCTGCTTCAAAATGGATCTAAATCATTCAGGAGATGGCTGCATTTTGCACTGGAACATGTTTCTTAATATATACAGAAACATTTTAAAAGCACAATTATACTACAACTATTACAATCAAACTATTGTTTACATCCCGATGGGATCGTGTCATTGAACACACAACATACACAAAAGAACAAAAAGTAACCTAAGAATGTCCTATTCATAACATAGCTGTTCGATTTTCATAGAAGTAAAATGGATTAAAGCAAGGTTGAGATATGAGAGTGAAACTAGTCATTAACAGGGTGTACTGTAAACAAACCATCGTCAGGACTATGTTCAACTTGTTTTCATAGCTAGGTTTATTTTTTTTAAGCAATAGTTTGCAATTGTTAATTTTAAGTAAATACGTCAATGAAGACAACATAATGATGAATTAAGTATTCCCCCCCCCCCCCCATAGCAGAATATTTTAATGAGAAGTCAACCGCTAAGTAGTTATTGCTTTCTATAAGCGACGTTTTCACACTTGAAGTAATTCAGTTCCCAAACATAGACATAAGGAAACGGGGTTTCAGTCCTATTAAAGAAAACACTAGCATTTAAGTTGTCTGTCAATAGTCTACCGAGTTCCATGAAATAGATTGAAAAACAGCAAAGCAGTTCTCATTGGCAGGTAACTCACTGGCCTTTAAAAAAAAATCACTAAGGAAAGCAAAGCATTCATTGAACACGTCTGACTGGTTGTTGCACGAGCATCCATTTCCTCGCTTTATTGGGAAACGTATGTCAGGGCTGTCCTTGTATTTTCGTCAACGCGATAATTCGTTTTTAGCACGTAACAAAATTGTTTTTGATAGGAGCTTTTTTAGTCTTACAAATGAAGACAAAAAATTTTTTTTATATTGCAGTTAATTCACTGAATAAAGGTCATGTCGTTTTTAAGTCACTCGTAAATGTTTTGAGTAGACCATAACTTTCTAAATCTGAAATCTGAATGAACGGAATGAACATTGCTACGCTATGCCTGAATTTTATTCGACGTTGTTATTGACAATGTACAAACGATTTTTCCAATATTTTTAGACCTGCAGGATGACGCCAGGCAATAGATTTTCGAAACTGAAGCCAGTATTGCATAATGTACGATTATGATCTATGGGAATCCTCTCGCTTTCAATATAGTCAATAACAAAAAAATAGATTATCTACTATCTAAGGATAGTGCTTATAATCATTATCACAAAGCACTAATAAAACCGTGAAAATGACTCAAGGATTTTCCCAACATTCATACTGCGTAGTCGGCGTGTATGTACGGCTCTCCGCTCTCGTTTGCGAACCGAGGTACGGTTGGTAAATTATTTGTACCTCACCGAACTAATTATGAAAGGCCATGCACAACAAATAGGCTCGAGAACAGCTTTTACGACGTGAAACGCTGTAACTCAGTTTAATAATCAACTACTACTTCGACAAATAATGGTAGATTCGTTTTACCTGTTGTTTGTCAAAATGCTCCCTCTCCGCCCCCAAGCTGGTTTCAGTCCTTTTGCTTTTCATCCTGGAAGGCACCTGTCGTATGGAATTCATCCTCCAGTTTTGGTAACTGGTGAAATTTTCAGTGTGTCCGCTGATGTTATTTCAGTTATATGTATCCACTTTTAGAAATCGCAGGTAAAAAAGCAGCGGAAACAATATTACGCTGATGTGTGTACAAGATAGTCCGGTCGCTGCTCCCTGGACAATCCGGTCTGAAGGTGCTACATTTGACACTGGCATTGGCTTAACTGGGCTGGGTTAAATGAACACGGCATGATGGGAGAAGGAAGACGCGTGTTGTGTATATTGGGAACACGCGGATTCTTGTCCTGGCTGCATTACACAATACACTCACAGTGATTGGAACGAGACAAATTAGTCGATAGGGGTTTATTCAATCCTCTGGATTTAACATATTGCATATTTAAACCCGTATTTTATAAACTGCAACGCGGATTAGGATGCTGCAGTGACGATTTCTGACCAATGAGAATGATTAATGTCCTGAGTTAAATTTCTATTTAAACCATGCTTCTTCGTCGTAAAATCTATACAACATGTCATAAACCAACCTTAAAAAAGATAATTATTACATTATTATTACATAAAAATATAATTATTCGAAAACTTTTTTTCTTCCGGGAATCACAGTTTACGATAATTTAAAAAATGTTATTTTGAAACGGATAATGTTATTGGTATAAATAACATTTCAGATATATTCTAAACATTCATCATTAACATTTTCCATGGTTCGAATGGAGTATGGATCACTAAATATAGTTCTTCATTAACATTGATGAAGTGATTTAGAACCGATTAAAAGATGCCAAGAATAACATGTATTTTCTAATTTTACAGTTTTACAATTTTACAGGCATTTCAAAACATTAAAACACAATCTCTTTAAATGAGAAATACTACCATAAAAGTTGAAAGAGAGACGAAGTATTTCCAGTATCTATATGAATATATTAGTGTAAAAACACACACTTTAAAGCATGAATAGGCATTTCCCTGGGCAAGTTCAAAACAACTCTATTTCAAACGCTCTGTGTTTTAACAACTCTATTATCTATTTAAATGTAAACAAATAGGGTGAAACGCATACATAAAAATAGCATAAGGCAAAAATGACCACATGGCTTAATCCCAATGTAATGGTAATTCAGTACAGACAATAGGACATCTGCAACAAAGCAATATCATTTTATATATTCAAATAATCAACTTGATCACATTCATAATGTGTAGATTTTAAAACCCATGCTTGCTTTTATATGAAAGGTAAATGAAACAATGAAATTGCTTCAGAGGAATTGGCCGCGATAAATTTGTGCTTAAATTCAGCAAGAAGGAAGCCAACATAGTTTGCTAATCAAATTGGAATGGTAAAGGGCACAAAGAATCATTTGTTTTTGGGATCTCAGTTCAATACAACTTTGAAGTATATTTTTAAGTTCTGTATTGCAGAACTGGTTTCTGATCAGCAAAGACATTCACTGAATGTTGCGCAAAGGCTTAGAGTAAAATTCTAAAGAAAAAACACCAAAATTTGTAACATGGACAATCCCTTGTTACAATAGTGTGGGGCTTTTGTACTTTCGCTATGAAACTAGGATCAGTATATTTTAATGCAGGTCAACATTAAAATTACTTACCGCAGATTAATTTATTAATTTATTTATTATTATTATTGTGCAGGGGGCCCTTAACATCCGCTTTTAATTATTTTGAATGATTAGTTATAAAGCACATAAAAAGTATTTACAAGGAGTTACTGAAATATTTAAGAAGGCTATAGATCTGTTCTTAGACATTAGAATTAAAGACCAAAAAGCACAAATTAGCGTCTTGTCTTCTTTTAACAGATACAAGCTGACGATCTTTCCAGTAAAGTTCAGTGGATGCAGTTTTCACTCCTGGCTGGGATCCAGGGTCAGAGAGCTTGGCTCACTGAACTGGTGCTGACCTCTAAGTCCATGGCTTGCAGCTGCCCTGCTGTACTCCTGGCTTTTGTGTTTGTGCATCAATGGGAGAAAACCACGGCCCCGCCACCAGGCTCCCCGGTATGCCAAGTTTCCCTACATCTGCTCTTGGATGTAGAACAGCTCGCCTGAAAGTAATAGGATTTTGTCTTTATAAAATGTTTTGTCTGAGTAAACGGTGCCTACAATCATTACTATGAGCCGTAAGTGGACAATACCATGGACAAATCACTGATGACGGAACTCTTGAACAAAACACGCTTGAATACTAACCTTGGACTTTACAAAACATTTCAGTGGGGTGGCCTTTGTTCAGTCAACAAAGAGCTGTGCTCTGCAACCTGGTCCACAATCTGTATACATGTAAAACAAAACAGACGGATTTACTTTATTGTGTCATCCAGAGGTAGAAGTCAGTTAAAACACTATTGTACTGAATGTTTTCCTGGTAAGAGTGCCTTTAAATGAGCAGAACGGCCGTTTCAGCACTTTACTCATGAGTAACTCATTTGCTTTTATGGAAAGTGGGCAGCTACACTACAGTATAGGCCATGTAAAACCATGTGAGGGGGTCAATAGCAGAACAAACATGTATTTAAGAGTAAAACATTTAATACTGTACATTTATTCCAACGAGTGACTAACCTAACCATTAAAGGGAGAGTTAGGGGGAAGTCAGTTTAATTCTAATTCTCCATTTGAGTGGTGCAGAGAAGAGATTTATCAAGGAGCTCATCTTTGTTTAATGGACGCTAAAATAACCCTTGGTGGTCTCCTGGCACTGGATCTGGCAATGATGCTTACTTGACTGGGCATGCTTCTACTTGGGGTTTCAGAGGAGTGTGAAATGAGGTTGTGGGCAGGGCTGGCTCGTTGCAAGGCCATGTGCTCTAGACTGGCCAACATCTTGTGGGACTCTGTCAGCAAGTGTTCCAAGCGATCCGTGGCTGAAGTTTGCATGGCCTAAAGTAAGGGTGACAGTCGGGTAACATGATGTCTGCATTAATTATACATCACAGAGCACCTGAAACTCATATCAAATATTTATAATATGTAGTCCTATGTCTTGGAAATCCCCAAATGTTTTAGCTTGAATCCTGTCCAAAATAACTGACATCACAAGATTTCTGTCAAAAGTCACACTACAAAATGGAACATTACCAAAGTGGAAAACATGTCAGTTAAGGTGAGTTTTGCAGTAATGAATGGAGAACAAATGTCTCACGTTATCAGGGGCAGTGGGGTGAGGCCTCCGGTCTCTGGTGGTGACAGCTCTGGGGTCGGTCCCCATCTGGGTGTGGCTACGGGGCGGAGCATTCACAAGCCAATCACAAGCCAAGGGCTCCCCCCCCTCCCCGTGCTCCCCTGTCCTAAGAGAGGTGTCCTCTGACAGGCTGAGGCAATCACGGTACAGAGCGCACAAGTCTTCCTGGCTGAAATAAGAGGTCAAAATTTCAAGTAGGTGTAGTCTAAACCGGACTCATTGCAATCAATCCCCCCAAAAAATAAGTGCTATTCCGGAGGACACTTAGGTGCTCCCAGTTTTAAATCTTAACCAAAACATGTCACAGAAGCCAGCATTAGCACAAATTAACAGCAGTAGAATAAGTACCATCAAATCCATTTCAATGCAAGTGATATTAATGATATTCAGGTTGATTGCCATCCAATAAGAACACTCATATAAATGTAGTAATTGCCAAATTTTTACAGGTTGTTTTTATTTGTATGGTAAAAATAACTATATATAATACAACTATATATTTTAAATATGCAATTATAAATAAAAACTAATTCCGACAAAAGATCAAAACATTCCTTGCAGGGCCCGTTGCCTCCTGGGATGATCACGTGACCTTCTCCAGCTGCTATTGTTTCTAACACTAACATTCTTGACTAGGAACCCTTGCCCTAGCTATTCAACTGCCCTCTCCTCCTTTTAGGTTTTCCTCTCACATTACCTCAAATCCCATTCCATCACAGGCCTTTATTCTGGGCTGAGCATTACCTATACTTCCTTTATTCCTCATATCTTTTTTCGGAGAATCCTTACTTAGACAAGCGATAAGTTCAGGGACTCAGCCAGGTAAATCACACTTCTCGGTCACGAGGAAATCCTGTCAATCTGGTCTTCTCACTCACTTGTGTAAGCAGCTTTGACCCCCCCCCCACCACCCCCACCACCATCACCACCATCATCATCAGCAGACTACAGTCTCGACCAGTGTCCTGCCTCCTCCACCAACTTACTACAGCAGTATCCGTTTTTCTCAGCCTGGAGTCCAGAACCTGCCGCTAGTTTCTAGTTCCTTATCTCTAATGTCACTCTGAATAGGGTGTGGAGCACCCCACTCACCCCCCCCCCCCCACCACCACCAACGTGAGACCTAGGGGAGTCCCGCATCCCGATTGTTATGAATGCTCTCTCTGGTCTGCTTACCTCTCGGGCGTCCCCACACCCTCTTGCTGCCTCATTGCCTCCTGGGCACACTCCAAGTTTAGCTGGAGGAGCTGCAAATCATTCTGCTGGTTTTCACACACCTAAAGTGGACAGACACCGACACCCATCATACCTCGAATTTCAAGCTCAGCCTTTTGCAGAATCAAATGTTTAAGGACCCCCACCCAACTCCTATTCAGTACACACTAATTATCGTAAACTGGGATTCCCGAGATTCTTTTTTCAATAATATTCCATTTTCAGCCATCTTTCAACTGTCCTGCCAATACATGTTTGGTTACATAAATGGATAAGAATGATGGAATGCTACGCAGTCAAAGCCATCAGGGTGTTGCTTGCCCTTCAATTAACAATCAAATGGGATGCTTCAGAGGAGGAAAACTTATGTGATGAGATCAGTGTAACAACAGAGGCAGTGGTAGAAAAGGCCTGGGGAATTCAGGTATGCTGAAAAACTGGACTGGGAGTACCATAAAAACACAGCATCCTTTCAAAAGCTTTCACAAGTCTAGTCTGGTTATTAGGGGTTTCCTGAAATGCCTTATGAAATTAGATTCTTACAATTTAATTTTTGTAACGCAGAATGGAGCCTACTGTATCTAGTATTTTTTATTTACGACTGCAATAGGATCATGTGGTAAAAGGTTAGTGTTTTGATCGCATCCTATTTTATATATCCCATTTTGATTAAAAATGCTTGAAAATTAAATGAAACTGAAAAACAACCTCGTGCTAAGCTACAGTATCTATTCCTGTGACTACTTAAATGATCACATTAAATCTGTCTAATAGTCAGTCATCAGTAGTAATATCTACATTTTTTAAGCACACATATTGTGAAAATAGGGGCAACCTGATGCAGACAATGGAGTTGTGACTTGGTGCGCTCCTTTTTGGACCGGGCCAGCACCAGTAGCTCGTCCTTCCTGTCCTGCTGTTCACCTGCACACAGTAGACAGTAGAAGATGCCTGTGACACAGTGAGGCTCCTCAAGCTTCCATGCCACCCATTCATTACCTGAAAATCGAGGGGTTTTGTCTTCGGAAACTAGTTACACAAGTCAACTGAATCTAGCTGTGGTGATGAAAGGCTAGATTTTCATGATTACTGCACCACCACAAACACGTGGAGACGTTCCACAGCCAGGAATGTGGGGGGGGGTGGACAGAAGCCATGTGAGACCGACAGAGCAAGCAAAACCGGGAGAGGTGTTCCCTTCCATCAAGGGACAAACGGGTTCTCTTACATTCCTACATCTACACTATTGCCCCAGTTGACCTTTAGGGCTATGGTAATAAAAGCACAGGCCATCATTACCAGTGGTCAGCTCAGAGGGAAGCTCCTTCAATAACCTGGTTGGAATGCTGCTGTTGAACAACTGAGCACACTGTGTGACCTCAAAAAATCAGCAGCATTAAATGGACTGCAATGCATATTGTAATGCAAATAAAAGTGACCAGAAAGCGGCAGTTTAAACAACAGTTAGGGGTCGGGACTGCTTTGCTTTTGCTTCACTAATAATTATAACAATAACAGAAATTACAGCGTTATTAGAGCATGGGCGAGCTGGAGAACATAGGCTTTTTAAAGACCGTTAGCAAAGTATCTTAATAGCACAACATGCTCTGAGAAATGCCACATTATCTTTCCCTGTACCGTCAGGAGAGAAAATATTAAGTTGCATCCAAAACAGACATACAATTCCTTGACAAACACATTGGCAATAACAAAGCTTAGAACAACAGCATTGTTGTTTGGACATTTTTGGCTCTTGATTCAGGTTGCCTTGGCGTGCAAAGAGGGGAAAGAAACTGCAGAGCGATTCAGTTCTCCAGTTACTTGAATGTTTTTGGGTCGTCTCCGTTCCCATTAACCTCCACTGGGCTGTCTGATGCTGGGCCTGCGTGGAATGCATACCCAACAGAGAGAGATCCTCCAGCAGCATTCGGTTCTCCTGTCTGAGGCGCATGAGCTCTGTCCTCTGAGCGACACTCTCTGCGGTCTTCTGCTGCAACTCATCTGCAGTAACAGAGTCCAGAGTAAGCAAAGCCAGGGGCTGACACCCAAAGCCATTCACCACAAACCCTCCCATCCATGACAGCCCTTTGACTGACGTTCAGCTAGCCTCCCGAGTGGCTCAGTCAGTACAGGCACTCACCCGAGCGCACACTGAGCCCTTTTTTGCGGGTTCGAATTCAGCTCATGCCCCGGAGAACACAGTGCACATTTGTCAGAACACCGGCTGGACTGAGACTGGAAGGCGACTAGGATTTAAGGAGACTATTCAAACTTCCTCAACCATCCGGTGTGTGGTGGCAGGAGTCGTGGCGACAAAACAAAATATCGTTCTTTTTCTTCTTCTATATCTGACAATAAGTAAATACATAAAAATGCAGTAACAGGGAGTTCAACTGACATGGTTTAGTGTAATCAATCATCTTGTTCATCGGCCAGTTTGGGCAGGTTACACAAACAGGATATCTTCTTGTAGACAGCATAACAGCAAAGACAAAAACTGTGAGTGTGAGAACCCAAAACTTCAACATTCTGGCAGGGCACCTCGAGACCCTGGGAGGGAACAGATGGCTCCTGTTACTGTTACATCAATGTGTGCTAGTGGGCCTGCTCTTGCCAGAGGGGAACCTAAACCTAATTGTGATAACGCCTTGGAGCAAGGATGCATGTATGTGCACCGGAGTGTATGTTGTGGGGGTGCATTTGTGTGCACCGGTGTGTATGTGTGAGGGTGCATGTGCAGTAGTATTAGCTGCCCCAATAACAGTTTGCTGCAGCATATTACACCTTTAATCTGGACAGTCTCAAATCTGGCATGCCTGCAGTAACTCCTGAGTTCTTCCATCTCCTTCAGTTCTTTACCCTCCCGCAAGGCATACTCCTCAAGGATGGCCTCCAGCTCACGAGAACGCCCAGTGAGCTCCAGGATGTGTCTGGCTGCCTCCATCATGTCCATATCCTGTTCAAAAAGTACAATCAGAGTCCACAATACACTTGTTTAACTTGTGACCTTTGTCAGTTGTCTTATCTTTAGATATTTATTGTACCTTAAATTACGACAGAGACCTGGAAGTCTTGGGTTTTACTCTCAAACTGGTGAGAGACCATTAAATGGCATTGTATGAAATAATTAACGGAATAACATTACACTGCATATGGTAGAGAGAAATAAACTTCAATGACCATTTCGTACGCACAACACACACTGTAAACCGTGTTCTCGGCTCCTAGCAAACAGTGACTCCCGCAGGCCAGTGCTGTCACTCTTCTGGTACTGTGTGACTTGTACTCTACTCGGGTCACAGGAGCCTAGTGGGCTCCCACTCTCCCCATGTGTGGTCGCCCGGGTCAGTATGCAAAGATGCAAGATTTGTCAATTACGCAAGAAATAGCCAAAGTTAAGTACGAGATATTAAGAATATGCTGCTCTGAAAGAAAGAAAAAAAAATTGTACATATATAGGCTGCACATGTCTATAAGGCGCAGGTGTTCACGTTGTAACATGAGATATTTACACAGAAAGATTTGTTTGAACTTTTAATTAAATGCGTAACGTAAATGCTTTTTTCCGAAGTGCCTGTAACACGGCTGGTTAAAAAAATAAAAAATACAGTTTTACAGCAGCTCTATTTCCTTCTTCGACAGCCAGATCAATCGCCTTTAACTTGAAAGCTGCATCATATGCATTTCCATGATGAGGGTGTGAATGCGTTTGATTTAATTCGAACAGTTTCTCTGGTCCACTGTGACCTGTTCGGTAATTTCATTGGTCCGATGTGACGAGGCTAAATGTTTTGGCGGCATGAATCTCGTTAGCCCGTAAAAATCCATAAATTAGCCACATCATTGTTTAAGCCGCAGTGTTCAAAGCGTGTGAAAAAAGTAGCGGCTTATAGTCCGGAAATTACGGTACCTACATTTGATACAGACACTGAAATCTGCGAGTACACGTTGAGCATTGAAAATGGGAGTGACTGAAAAAAAAAGTGATGAGTTGAGGACCATGTGACCGGGTTACAGCCTAACCTTCAGTTTGAGCAAGGCCTTAAGCTCCTCCTCCCGAGCTTCAAGTTGGCCCACCTGAGTAGAGAGCTCTAAAAGGCTGGAGTTTAGATTCTGGTTCCTCTCCTGTTGGATGGAGCACAACCTGTTACAGACCAACTCTAAAAGCAACACTGATATGAAGACAAAGGTCTCAATTACAGTGAAGACCCCGTAAGGAGAGAGTAAGAGTGTAAGACCGGGGGACACAGACAACGCTTAATGTTTCGGGCAGAAATGACTAGGATGAGGAGGATGAGTATCATAGATCAAACTGTCCAAATGGTTTTGGGTCTTTCATCCTCCCTCATGGTAAGGCCTGTGGGAGTAGAGCAGAACCTGCAGATCCTGACACTGGCTGGTGGCGTCCTGCTGCCGCTGGGCAAGTTGGCGTAGCTCCTGTTGGCTGTTGCCAAGGGCCCGCTGGTCATCCTGCTGGCGTGCATCTACGACCCGCATGCGCTTGTTCTGTGCCTGGATAACCAGGTTGCATCTCCGCAGCTTGCCTGGGACAAACATACCCATACCACAGAGGTGATACCTGAACGAACGCCTTTTTTATTTTTCATTATCAACCACATTGACATTATGACAGGACACATGGAAAGTATTGAAGTTACTTGCACCAATTATTCCATCGAGGCAAAAATGCTCTCAGCATCGAGTCAGGTTCAAAAGCCATTTAAAGAAATAAATAAAAACTGCAGAAGGGGCGGCGCACTGAGTAGCTCTCACCCTCCAGCCAGCTACACCTCTGCTCCAGGGTCAGCACCTTCTGCCGGTCTTCCTCCCAGACCCGGAGGTGCTTGTGGTGGGCCGCAACCATGTCGTTCAGCTCTCTGTCACGGTCCTTCAGCTCCGCCATGAGCAGCTGCAGCTCTCGCCGCTGCCTTTGGGCCGTGAGGTTCTCCACCTCATCATTCGCTCTCTGCCAGAGAGAGCGCACACGCATCACGCTCACTTACACAGCACAGGCGCGTGTTACGGGTGGTCATTACAACCAAGTGGTGGGTTTAAAGAGGTAAAACTGGGTCTCAGAAGTATAAACCAACCCATGCATGCAACACTTTTGTCAGTGATTACAGGGATCATAAGTGAACAAATAAGCCAAACTTTTGACACTTTACTTATTTATTAAAGAAAGTTATGCAACACCCAATGATCGCCCCATTAGACTCAATGACCGGTTACGCCACCATTAGCAGCAATAACTGCCACCAAACGCATCATGTAGTTATTAATTAGTAATTCGTCCACACTGCCAAGCAAAATTGCTTCAGCTCAGTGATATTTGTGGATTTACAAGCCTGAACTGCTTGTTTTAGGACCTGCCTGGACTTTATTTTTCTCATGGCATAGAACCTGTGTGCTTACAACTTCACTCCGATGGACCAAACGTAGTGAGATATATATTGGGCAGGACTGGCCCAAATCTGGCCTGACTGTTAACCAAAGTATTCAAACAGATGAATTACCCCTTTAATTGGATTGAGTTAACTAGGGGAGTAAATATCTTTATTAAGATTGCATATTTGATTACCTTGAACACCAAACAAATGAAAGAATCACCAAACTTTGGTGTCATTTTTTTCCTCTCATACTCCCCTCTATATACTATTACAACCTACAAAAAAGATATGACCAAAGTCAATGTGAAAAATGCAGAAAATCTAATAATTGGCTTGTGCGGGCAAATACTTGTGTGGAAAGGGGGGCTAATCATTTATGGTAATGTATATGTAGGAAGTTGTTCATGTTTTGCCAAATGAATCATTCTTGGACGGCTATGTGTACTCATGACTTTATATTTCTATATTTATAGTTTCCTCTAACCTGGCAATGTTGTCTGCTGAGTACTGGTGCCAATGAGCAATCAGGAGTGAGGCGGTGACTGGTAGTTGTCTCTCTTCCTGTCCCAGTCCCAGGAGAGGGCTGCACTATTGGAGGTGAGGGCACAGGGACAGCAACAACGTCCTGGAATCATAATAATGTTTGGCACAGAATACATAAATCAGTGTTTAATGGCCCTTTCCATCCCACCATAAAAACAACCGTGCTGTGTTTTAAAGGCTCAGACTTGTCCATTACTGATACAGGGTCTGGTTAGCGATACGTTTTTGCTGTTTGTTTGAGAATTATTTTACAATAAATGCTGCTGATTTAATAGGCATAATGTGATGCAGATACACGATGACAAATCTGCTCATGTTGCATTGAATTATCCACCCAGAATTGTAATTTTTAAACTGTTTTCTAATTAACCCGAATAAGGACATCTGCGAAGAAAATGGTAATCTGTTTAGTCAGTTTCCTTGTGAACACTTCCAGCACAGAACTGCTATTTTATTTGAAAATGTTTGTGGTTGCCCATTAACACAATGCAACTTCCTAGCTCCACAGCACAGTTTCATTCCGGAAAATGCTAAAGGTAAAACTTCGATACCTGGAATAGCGTGACGTTATGAGACATTCCTTAGGCTGTAAGACATTCCGTTAGGTCAACAATATTACTCTGATTTGTCGATGGAGTGTATTTTTAAATGATCTTACCTGGTGGTGCTCTGCCATGGACCCAAAGGGTCGCCTGAAAAGAGATTTAAAAAAAATCTTATATAGCCTAAATGTAAAATAAAACATCTGAAATGATGTATTAACATTTTTAACTAAACTTCAAAAGTATGAGGGTATCTACATTACCCCCCATCTTACCGAGTCAAAGATGCTCTCTTTCCATCTGCACGAAATGTCCATTTATATTTTTCCATTTATTACATTTTCATTACGCTGTAAGTATAATAAATATGTCATTGGTTGTTCACATTATGATTTTGTAATCTAATTAGCAGGTCATTTTTATACAGTTTTGTTCGTGATTGGTTAGGTATCCCACGTAAAGTAATTGAATATAACTGTTCCTTTTAACAACCCAGAAATGTTCGGACACGCTACACAAGTGTTGCCCAATTCGTTAGTTCTAGGATAGTCCTTTCTAATACGATCCAACAGTTTTTGGAGTCGGTAAACTTACGTCGGAAGATCGTATGTTTTTTCTGTTTTGTGTGACACCTCTCTTAAAATTGTGTAGTTTGAAAGGGACATTAAGGAGTAAACATACGTGTCTGAAAAGGGGATCGTGTTATAGGATCATAAACAAAACGGTGTCTATATTTGTAACTACTTTTGTCAGGTTCCTAAATATGCCACCACAACACGGACTAGGGCAGTATCGATAGCCGGATGGCAGCGATGTTTGAATGAAATTGTCAGTTATTCCTTACCTCTAAAAACCCTCCATTTATCGATAATATTAATCATAATAATATTTGTTGAAATACTATTATAAAACGGCTCCCTCTATTTAAAGCGGGAAGAGGAATCCTTAATTTGTTTTTGAAAATCCTCGACATCTGCGGCTATTTCGAAGCCTGAAGTAAATTTGCGGAGAAACAAATTTTCTAAATTCAGTAATATCAAATACAAATTATACTGGTTTTGTTTATTAAATACAAAAATATTTTATAGTAGTTCCAAAAACGTTATTATGTGATGCTTTAAATCTTTATACTCAGGCAACGTGATACCTGCCTATTTGATGCCGAACCAAACGTTCTCCTCGAGAAGACAGGACCCTGAGCGAGACTAGACAGGAGGTGTGCGTGTTATGCTCGTTGTTGGTTTGATTTCAATCATTCACATTTACACAATAATGCTTATTTTTTTGTTTAGCAGATCATAATATAAAGGTTGTTTTACGGGGTATGTATGTTTTTTGTTTATTTCAAAGTGTATTTATTTTTATTGTTTGTTGGAATGAATGAGTGAGGAAAGTCGCAGGGTTGAGAGATCATTGCTGCTGTTATATTTGCAAGAGAGTTCGCTGACGTTATGCGATATTAAAAGTTTATTTACGTACACAAATTGGACATAGACCATCTTCTACTGTATGGTGAATTTCAGACAACTGATAATTTTCTCAATTTTTTCGTTGACTGGTCAGTCTTCGCGGAGGAAAGTAATTTATCTACCCAGTGGTTACGTTTCTACTAAGGTAGTCGTGTAGGTGCCAGATTGTTATCGTCAACGGTTTTAATTTTCGTTAAATTTTCTACAACGTATGCTACGTTTATTATTATCTTACTACCACGCTGAAAAGGAAACATGTGCCTTATCCTGTACATGTTTTCGTCTTTTATAAATGACACGGCACTATAAATGTGCTGCATTCTGGAACCACCCTTTTTGAAAATAATTGTTTCAGCTCTTGGACAGTTCCTTTATGGGTAGTCTACCAGAACTAGGTAATAAAAAAACACTGAATAGCTGTTGGGAATCATAACTTTTCCACTCAAAGACGAAAGGCTATAAAGCCTGCTAGAGTTATAATTTTCCAAGCAGATCTTAAGAAGTGGGCGAGCTTGTGGTTTGATGGCCTTATGTTATCTGCGTCGCGTTCTTTCCTTCATTCACCTATGGTAATATTACACAGATTTAACTGTTGGATAATTTAGAATGATCTTATTAACATTTCTGGCAGAATGTTGAATGACAGACCATACATGTTCGAATGTGATTTTTCCGGATTTTATTTTGTTTATTTTGTTCAGGTAATGCTGAAATGTAGTGTTAATTTTATAGTGAGGTAAACTGGGTTGGTTTCAACATCCTGTCATTTGTAATTTAAGTAACCTAGCCAATCGTTTATTAAATACTTTTACATATTGGTGAAATTTGTTAGAAATTTGATATATTGAACAGTATGTATGTGCATGTAACTATTCAAAATCTAATTAAATAGGCAGATTGTGTGTTGTCTAAACAAAACAAAAATTTGGTATTCTGGATGGTATGGATGGGGTTTTCCTCAGTATTATGGGCTGTATATACTGCCCCAAATATAAAATTGGGTTGTCGCAAATACGCTTTTAGTAGACTTTGTAATGGGAAAATTTGGGTTGGGGGTTGGATGTAAAGAAAATTGTTTCAATACATGTAGAACTCTGATCATAAATCTCTGTTGTGTCATTTAGATAATTTATCATGGCTACTACTGAAAATGCAGAATCGGGTTCACCAGAAAACAAAGTGGAGCGCAGAACTGGCAACTCGGATGCCAGATACCCTTTGAAAGTGCTCTACTGTGGAGGTATGTTAGTTGTTGTTTTACTGGTGATATCCTCATTGTCTAACGTTAAAACATTAAAATTTTGCTGTGTCATAGTCTTATGTGTGCCAAGTTACATATTTAATAGTTTTTGGAGTATCAATTTCTCAGAATCCTCTGACTACATTAACTAAGGAAAGTGTTTTTGTGAGTTATTTTCAGATGGTTTTAAGTTCGTTTTCATCTTTAGACATTTGGCTGATGCATTTGAGACTAATTTCAAGAGACCCTTGCAAGTCCTGTCCCTGCCTGTTTGCATACCTTCCAGTCTGTTTTATAGCTTGTGTGAAACTATACGGAAACAAAATAGGATATGGTGCAAAAGCATGGAAATGAATGTGAGAACATTACTCAGAGACCACTGATAACCTTATACAGTTAATCTTTCTTTGTGATGGTGATGCCAGTACTCTTTGCACTGAATGTGGAAATATTTCAAATGCAAAATTTTATAGAGGTTTTTTTTTATGTCTAGGAGCAAAACATGCAATAGTCAATGGCCAGTCAAGTAGAATAATAAAATGTGTAGTAACTAATACAAAAATAAATAAATGATTGAATATAGAAAACCGGAAAATGAAACGTGGTTGCAGGGGTGTTAAAATTTTGGTTCATAGAAAAGCAAGCATCACTGTCAACTTTTTTTCCGAAATTACTTGAGGTTCTTTAACACTGCAGCTGGTTGCCTGATTGAGTTGTGTTAGTTTTCGGACTAATATTTAACATTATACTGGCCCCCTCAATTAGCAAACTCAGTGGGTTAATAAAGGATGTAAAGTATGATCTAAAAAAATGAATTAAAAGCCCTTTTAGTCATTTAAAAGGCACAAAAATGTGGCATGCACAAACTGTTTGTTTGAAATTTTATTAATTCCCTGTAATGCATGTAATTAACCTGGTTGTGAAAGCAGCCTACTTAAGGTGTTTTAATTGCTGTGTTACCATTGAGGGTAACGTGATACACTAAACTTAATTTATATAGACAGCCGATACTTCACTGAAGAACTTCAGGTTGCTTGCTTCTCTCACAATGGTACAACGGCAGAGCCCTTCCTGTGATTGGAGCCTGTCACTGACTGGTTATAACTATACTATTTAAACCACTGCACCTCCAAGAATTATATAGGCTAAAAATACATTCACGTTATCAGGTTAGATTTTTTTAGAAACCTTTTACCTCAAACTAGTGAAACAAATTCATGGTCTTTAACATCTGCTAAACTTCTGCATTTCTCTCTTGCAGTGTGTTCCTTGCCAACAGAGGTATGTATAAATAACAATTCCACTTTGTAGTAGATCTTCAGAACGTGTATCCCCATGTTTCCGTAAAGGTTCCTGGGCTCCATAAATCAGATTCCTAGTCCTTGTGTGGTATTAGGAATGCTGCTCCTTCTCATCATTATAGCTTGTAGTTAATTTTAGTCAGGAAGAAGTACCACCAAATGGCTGGAAATCTGACACCTCCGTCTCAGAAAATATGAACCTAGGCTGCTCCTCGGTTATAGCGTATCAAACCCTCAAGAAGAAATGTTGATGGATCTTGAGAGGTGCTTTAGTGGGAAAGACCTAGCAAATGGCTAACGTGTTTTGGGGAAAATCCCTCGTGTTGGCAATCTGGGAAATTGGATAGACTGGACGGTCTATTATGTTTTTGTGTCACAGCTTTAAAGACTACATTTCCCAAGCTTAATGGACAAGCATCCATTTGCATATTTTATCTTAGTGTCATGCACATTTACACAGTGAGACATATAATATTAGTGTTTAGACATTTAGTTCATGGTAGTGTAGAACACTCATTTTAGATTTCTACATGATATAGAAAAAGCAAAGGATATTTGTCTTTGAACCCAAATTTTTTTAGATGATATTTTGATATTTCACAAAGATGGCGGGTCTAGATTAAGGTAAAGCCCTGTGTAAATCGGCAACGTAGGAAGTGTATATGGACCATAGTCTAGGCGGTAGGGTGACAAAGCAACAAACTCTGTAACGTTGAATGTCTTGGACTCAGTGTGTCATCAATAAAAAATGTCAGAAGGAGACTTTATTGACTCGGGACTGTTTGCTAGGTTGCTATCCCCAAACATTTAAGAGCATGAGCAGACTGGCTCAGCACCTTCTAAGGGATGTCCTGCTTTAGTTTTTTTCAGGGTATCCAGTTTGCAAAATAAAAAACAAAACGTACCCTTTGTCTTGCAATGGCACTACTACAACGTCTTTACAATGCATTTATTTTTGTTTTCTAAATACAGTTTTGTAAAAAAGTTTCACTTGTTGAAAAGTGCTTGGTCCGGTTTCCTGTGTTAGTGGTTTATTGCTTTCTCCCTGTCCTTAGTACTGCGAGTACATGCCGGAACCCGCCAAATGCAGGCAGTGGCTGGAGAAGAACTTCCCGGACGAGTTTGCCAAAATGAGTGTGGGTAAGGTTAGCGCAAACGCACACCGTCGTTCCAGGTTCTCCGAATCTTACATTCTACTGCAGCCAGGAAGTACAAAATGGCCATAGCCAAGCCTTCTATTTAATTAGCCTCTCTCTCCACACTGAAGGGCCTACCGCCTCCATCAAGGTGAACTTCCTATAGTAGTGTGTTCAGTGTTAAGACTGTTGGAGCCACCGCGGTACATGTGGGAATGATTGTTGTCATGGGGTCTTCAGGGAGCACTCCGAAACAGGACACTGGAGATGGAGAGACGCCCCCTGCTGGAGAAGAGGAAGAGAAGAAGAAGCAGAAAAGGGGTATTGAAAACAACCCCCCTCCCCCCCTTACTTACTTACTTACTTACATACATACATACATGCATGCATACATACTTAATAATCACTATGGCTGATTTTGATTGCTGTAATTTACATTTAGGGAATCGTTGTTACTTTTGTCTCCATAAGCAGAGTTTGCTGCTAGTATTGTACTGTATGCCAATAGGAAGTTAAGTTAACTACTTTTCACAATCTAGTTACTATTCCTATCTGTTAGTGAAACAATGACAGAGGTAACATGGTGTATGCGTAAACTATCAAGACTCTGGGTTAAAAACTGCTCTCTATGGGGCGATATTGGGCTCTAAAGACCATAGTAGAACAAGTTTTGCAAGAAAGCATTGTGCAGATTGGGCAAGCATCTTTAACTAGTTTAAAAAAAAAAGGGGGGAGACAGAAGTTTGAATTTGAATTGTTATTCTAGATATGGACAGGTTGGAGAAATGTCTCGTTGACAAGAATTTACTTTAAGGTAATTTATTGGGTTGGAGCTTAAAGATTAGTGATTTATTTAGAGATTTATGCAAAAACAATGACCTGGCTATTTGTCGTCCTAATTTGCATCAGGGGCGGTGTGGGCTTTTTAAAGATTGGGAAGTTATTTGATTGACTATTGAAATTAAGGTATTTTTCAAGGACTCTGATGGGGACCGGTCAGGACCCATAAAGAACACCCTTCTTCCATCCTGTGGATTCCCTACAGTAACACTGAGTTGGAGTGTTGTAAAACACCTTAAACAGCTGGAAGTGTTTGGCGATTCGAAATGCTCCGGAGAGCTGTAGTTGCAGGTTATAGTGAAGTTTAATGCTAGGTTCATATGAGACTTGGGCTACTGAAGGTTTTTTCAGTATTATGTAGTGCTGAATGTGTGTTTTTGTTAGAGTAGAGTGGAAGAGGGGCAGAGTAATGGGTGTTTCATTGACACAGATTCAAAAGTTACCTAGCTATCTCATAAATGTGTGTGCCCTTCATTCTATATGTCTCAAACACGCTAGTGCCATTTCTACAGACTAGCCATGTTCCTTACTGGGAAATCATTTTCTTATTGTTTGTCCATCTTTCTCCAGGTGGTAGGGGTCAAATCAAACAGAAAAAGAAGACCGTTCCCCAGAAAGTAACAATAGCCAAAATCCCCCGGGCCAAGAAGAAATACGTGACACGTGTCTGTGGCCTGAACACTTTCGGTAATGACACTGTGGAAAGCCAATCACATGCCATAGGAACAGAATTTGGAATGGAAGTTCCAGTCCATTTTAGAACTCTAAGCTCCAAGGTCGATCTTTATTACAAAAAACATATTTGTACATTATGCATCTTAATATTTATTAGCCTTTTAAACAGGTTTCTCCTAAATGTCCTATCCTATGATCTATAGTTTAAATTTTTTCTCTTGGTTATGCGGAGGAAGGGGATTTTATAATCGATCAATTTAAATGGATGTGTCCTTTGGGGGTCAGGTCCAGGGACTGGATAATAAAAATAAATTTGAAGCTTTGCCCTCCTCCTCTTTTGATTACTTTGTTGAACAAAATGCTTTCCTAGCAATTTTCCTACTAAAGACAAATGTGTCAGAATATTTTTGGCATTGACCTTGTTGACGTGTCCCTTGTTCAATATCTGTCTCCCTTTGCAGACATTGACCTTAAAGAAGCGCAAAGATTCTTTGCCCAGAAATTCTCTTGCGGAGCTTCCGTTACAGCAGAGGACGAAATCATCATTCAGGGAGATTTTACGGATGACATCATCGAGGTGATTCAGGACAAGTGGCCTGAAGTAAGTTGTCACAATGCTACGGTGTCAAGAAAACAAGTGTGTTCAATGCCTGTTACGTTATGTAGAAATGACTACTGAGTGTGGGGTTCTGTATGCTGTAGTCACACTGTGTAATTCAGGTGAGATCTGCTG
Source organism: Hiodon tergisus (assembly GCA_025775045.1). Taxonomy (NCBI): domain Eukaryota; kingdom Metazoa; phylum Chordata; class Actinopteri; order Hiodontiformes; family Hiodontidae; genus Hiodon; species Hiodon tergisus. The sequence goes on along the minus strand of JAOVYW010000036.1, from coordinate 8,829,214 downwards.
CCCTAGCGTTTTGTGATGCTGGGTTCTGTTCCCTCAGGTGGATGACGACAGCATTGAGGACCTTGGCGAAGTAAAGAAATGAAGACCCAACCTGCACTTTTACTAAAACGCAACATAACAGAATGACCTGGCCAAATACACAAATCTTCATCAAAGAAAACTGGCATTTTATATCTATTTTATTTACTGTATAGAAACTGTGGACTCAACCCCTTTTCATGGCATTTTTTTCAGTTCTGTATAGCTGCTTTTCTCTTGGTTGCCAAAGGTCTGATATGATTGCGAATTCTTCCAAAACACTGCACTAAAGCAATCTTTAGGGTAATAAAATAGTCAATTTTGGTCTCATTTGTTTGGTCTCTGGCTTTTGTAAACCTTTCCCCATGAAAACAAGTTTTTACATTTTAGTGAAGTCTTTTGAAATTTGAATTTCTTGTGACATCCCATTTTAAGTTGAAAACAAATTTAAAAACTGCTCATGTTCAGGTCAGATATGGGTAGCGGTTAGGCACACAATTCGGGGGGGTTAAAGTAGACTCAAGTTGGCATTAGACATTTTGGCAACCGGCGAACGGCAACCTCTGATTTACAGCGGACTGTAGTGTTAGCAGTGCTGAAGGACTGTGATCTGCAGTGGTAAAATATAAATTTTATTAATTGGTGTGGGTTGGAGAAATCGCCTTCTTTCATGGCCTCAGGGATTGCTGGGGTTCATGCCAGTAGCTGAGAACAAATGGATAAATGGCGATTTCAAATTGGGGGGAGGGGGGAGGAAAATTGCAGTGTCCTATTAAATAATAAACCTTCCCATTAGCATGTTAGCACTCCCAAGTTAATTTGTATATGTTACAAGTTCAGGCAAATAAAATTGGTTTAGCACAGTTAAAAGTAATATCCCAAAGCAATTAAACGTACTTGGACATAGATATACCGTACCCGCTGTACTGGTGGCACTTTTGTACGTCGCTCTGGATAAGTACGTCCGCTTAAGTGAATAAAATGACGTTTCACTTTTATTTTAATCCAGTTGTTTTACGTCTTGATTTTGGCTAAAACCGAATATATGGGGGTTGGGGTTATCCAGCCCGAACTTCCGCTCTGCTCTGCTCTAATTCTCTATTCTTCTAAAAATACTTTGAGGTCAGTGTGTCTCATGAACAAACCTCCTACATGTGTAAGTTCATTATCTAGTCCACATCGAATGTGAGCAGAATGGAGTCCAACAGCTGCTGCGTGTTTGAGAGCAACGTCCTCTCCGTGGTCCTTCCACCGCTGCTTCTGTCCGAGTTTATTTTGGGTTTCCTGGGGAATGGCCTGGCTCTCTGGATCTTCTGCTTCTACCTGAAGCCTTGGAAGAACAGCACAGTCTTTTTGTTCAACCTGGCCCTGGCAGACTTCTTCCTGAATATGGTCCTGCCTTTCCGTGCTTACTACTACTGGAAGGGAAAGGACTGGACCTTCGGACTGGTTTTCTGCCACCTCTCCCTCTTCATGTTGGGCGTTAACCGCTGCGGCAGCATCTTTTTCCTGACTGCTATAGCCGTGGACCGCTACATGCGGGTGGTGCACCCACATCACCCACTCAATTTTGTGCCAGTTTCCACGGCTGTGTATAGTTCCTGTGGCCTGTGGGCCCTCACTGTCTCTCTGACAGTCCACATCCTATCGTCCGCACAATGTACCGCATATAGGAATTCAGTGCATTGTGAATATTTCCACGTGTGCCAGTCTCAAGGCTCATGGAACATGGCTGTTTTCATGATCACTTTTTACATGCCTCTGGCTATAATTCTAGTCTGCTCCATCTCCATCATCGTCTGCCTGAAAAGCCGGGGGATGGACAAAAACCCCAGGATCAAGAAAGCGCTCCGCTTCCTCGCTGTGGTGGTGGTAATGTTTTTCATCTGCTTTTTCCCCAGCAACTTTACCCAGTTGCTCCTCTGGGCTAAAACGCACGGGCCACACATGGGCGCTTGTGACGACCTGAAGGACCTGGACTCTGCCTTTTTCGTTAGCATCAGTCTAACCTATCTCAACAGCATGCTGGATCCCCTCGTCTACTACTTCTCCAGTCCCACCTTCAAGAGGATTTGCAAGAGAGTGGTGAGATGCGCCTGGAGGCAGGAGGAAAATCCCAGTCGCCGTGTTGGACCAGGCCCAAGGCTCTGCGTCCCGGAGTCTCACCCAGGTCCGCTGACCCACCGTTTTACAGCAGGGTCTCTGAACGGTCCGGTTGCACTAGCGTGACAGAGCACCAAACTCTGAAAACAGAACACCAAACAGAAAAAGCCGGTGAGGGAAAGGAAATGTTAAGTAACAAAATATTTAAAACTCTTTGCATTAACTTACCGATGTAGAATAAATTTTAATTCTTTGATTTGGTTTGTCCGCGTGTTAGTTCTTAATTCTCAAGTATTCACTGCTATTCACACTATTATTTCTTCAGCCATATTTTTGAATTCATACATCGTAAAACCAGAAATATTCAATGTATTCCATTTGTTACACCGCGTTGTATATTGAGAGGAATAAAGTTTTCAAAAACCTGCACTTCTATTGAGTTCAAGGACACACACTTTGGTTTACATTTCTTCGACGAAGGATATAACAAATGTTACCCTCCAGTGACAGAAATCAAATGACCAAATAACAGTAATTACTGGATTTAACACAAACAATCTATTTCAACTGTTCAGAAGGTACTGGTGCAATTTGAACCATTTTCTCTGGTCCAAGTTCTAAGCAAGAAAATAAATGTTCCCTTTAAAATACAAAATATGAACCATCTCTAATGGGTTATTTCCCTCAAGAACCCAGAAATGGGCAGATGGTTTAAGTTCCACCCCAGCTGTTGTATCCTTGAGCAAGGTACTTAACCTGAATTGCTTCAGTAAAATATCCAGCTGTATAAGTGGATGAATGTTGAAATTGTAAACTGTGCTTTGGATAAAAGTGTCTGCTAAGCAACTAAAAATGTAAATGCGGATATGCAAAATATTACGAGCGTACATTTGGCATCATTATCCCCATTATTAATCCCATTAACTTCACAATCTTGATTAGAAATAACCTAGGTCAACTGCACCGACCGACAGTCCTCAGTGGTCAACGAAAAAACGAAAAAAAATCCCCTACATTTCCACCTAGATGGGATTACCCCTTCAACCTTTAAATAGTCCAATAGCGGCCACACTCATCTATCCGATACTCAGAAACTTAAATTTAACCACACTATTTCTATACCCGGCACCTAGCAAAATCTGGCCATGCATACTTGAAGCGCGTTTCCCCACTGACAAAGTCTGTATCTGACCATTAGTATACAACAGCAATGGTTGGCTGAATTTGTTTATGTAAACTATTAGCTAAAAGTGAGTCATCCAATTTCAGTTTAGCTAAAGCTATGTAAAGCCTCTTTTACTGCATTCAATGTGTGTATGGTAGTTTACCAAGTAGGGGACCCACATACACCTAGCATTGCACTACGTCATGAAAATCACACAGTCATTTAAATGTTTGCAATTTTTATTTATTTACATAAGACATTATTAAATATAAACTGAAGTTATATCATGTGTTATATATATATATATATATAATGCAAATATTATGAAAATATCTGCACTGTGTGTTTTCTACTTGTTACGATTTTCTTCACCAAGAAACACCTGTGAAGGGGAAAAAAATAAAATAAATCATTATTTAATAGCAAAGGTCTTTAAGATAATCATGTTTAAAAAAATGGATCCAAGAATTCTTTTTACTAAGTATTAGTAGAAACCTATGACATATCTCATTCTTTTTAAAAGGGTTTCCCACAGCCTGGTCCATACAACATTTTTACACAGTTTACGTACCTTCAGAACTTCAAGCACAGGACAATTTGGAGGCAAACATTTCCCTCCTTTCCGCTCTCTGCACCTCAGATATTCTCGGGCAAGAGAGGCAGCATCCTCCTCACTGAGAAACACAAGATTAAGGGCCTAACGTAACAATATACTACATACACACTGCTGTTAAACCTAATAATGACAAAACAAACAAAAAACAACTGCAGACAACTATGAATCAACTCTGATGCTTGTGCCTATGAAATATATAATCAACGCAAGGTAATACCTTAAAAGGGCATCTCTTTAAAAAGATGAATGTTGAATCTGGCACAAGATCACACACTGGCTGAGGAAGTGGGACTTGACAATGCTCACCGGTCCCTGCTGATCAGGTGGTCCACCAGGTCCTTCACCTGGCTGTGATGGCCACTTGAGGCCATGTGCTGCCTGAGGAGGGGAAAGAGTTGGGTCTTTACCAGCTTCTCCTGATGTCCATTTTGGCACAGAAACGTCAACACAGTCTCTTTGACCTGGGGCGTTGGAAAGAAAGGTGAGGTTAATGGTCAGTGTAAACAGCGCATTAAAAAACCCATAATGGAGCAGAAAGCATCATCCTGAAGGACTAAATAAATAACTAAATAGAAAATGATTTGCGAAAGCAGACGGTTCAGTTCTGTTCTGTGAGATCGTAAGAAAGTAAATATATAACGTTAAATCAAAGGTCAAATATAAGACAAGACGATAAACTTAAACCTGTGAAGGAACCCCTGCCAACTCTCCAGTACTCATATGCTCATCCACTTGTTCCAAAAGAGTGACCAGGTTACAGGAAGACAGGAAGCCCTGAGTGGACAGAAAACGGGGAGCTCTTTTTCCACAGCCGTCTCTGAGCCAATGAGCAGACTAGAGAACCTGACAGACAGGGCTGTCAATATACAGTTAAGTATAACAAAAACCAATTAAAATCAATCTCATCTCAGTGAAAAGTGCTCAGGTGCTTTTATTCACAAAAAGGTTCTATACTGCACAGGTTTTGTGCAGCACAGGGCCACCTAATAACCAGGAGTACGCACCTGGATCTGCTGCTGCTTCTTCTTGGCACAGGGGATGAGCAGAAGGGAACCCAAGGAAAAGGCTGGCAGGTTCAGCTGGGCAAAACGCTTGGCAATGCCAATCAGATCCATATTCAACAGGAAAGGGCACCTGAGGAAAATAAAATAAGAGTCTTTACTACAATCCAGTGCCATCCCTGAGCTCATGAGGTAGCACATAAATCCGCTTTCACCGCTTTACTTCTCTCACCTACACACACACACACACACACCACATCGTGCGCGTATCACTTACTTCATTAGGAGAACAAAAGTCTTGTGGAGGGTTGAAAGTTGCTGAGGGCTCAGAGGGAGAGAGGCTGAAGAACAGGAGTGACACAAGGGGAGTCAATACCAGCACTAAGTAACAGAGCGAGAGACCGGGACGGAGGAACTTATTTGTACCTGACATAAAAGGGGACAGAACAACACTTCTCCACGTTCTGGAAAAATTGGAAATCTAGAAAGAGATTAAAATCTCTTAGCTTAGCAACAGTAACACGTTGCGATCACAGTGCGTTCGTGTGGGTAAAAGTGGAATTTATATTTTAATGACTTTACCTGCCAAAGGGAGGGGACAGCCCCCAAGGCTTCTAACACTTTCTGCAAGTAGCTGATCTGAAACGTGACAAGACCACATCTCATTAGTGTCCGTATATAATCATGGGTGACCTTACACAATATGGCGCATAGCAGAGGGAACTTTAAGGATTTCTATTAAATTGTTCCCAAATGTGCGAAGGCTAGCTACTATATTTTGTTTGAAATTTTGAAAACATTGCAAAAATGCATGGTAAAGTACCAGTGCTATCTTGCAAATGGAACACCAGTGCTATCTGGAGCAATGAAGGACCTACCATGTTGAAACCAAGCAGTTTTTGTAGCACTCCATTCCATAGTAGAGGGTCAAACACCTGGTACTCCAGACTAAGATCAGAAACTAAACGCACTGCCTGCGAAGAGCAAGATGACAACATCATTGAGCAACAGACGCCGCAGCCGTAACTCAAACTGCGAAAATAAAAATCACACGTTGGGTCTTCCCTCCGAAACCTGGTCAACAGCATACCTGAGGTTCATGGCTGTGGTTTTTCCATAGGCCCTTAATCATGCCTTCCTTGGGGCTGTTGAGGAAAGACTCTACCGTGTACGGGATGTTCAGCGCCTCCAGCTGCGACAGGTAAATATGGCACTTCAGGTAACACCTGCAACAGCATGAACAGAAGCAGCTCGTGAACCGGCGAAGCGACAACACAAAGGACCAGTCGTCCAAACATACTAGCCGGAAGAAAAACACCAGGTGAACACACGAGACCTCAATCCTGCAAAAACGATGGAACACCGCAGCAGGTGCAAGCGGTCCTTACTGGACTTTGGTCCTGGGGATGTGGAGAAGGGTTTCCAGGGTGGGGGCGTCTGCAATGTGGATGAGGCAGAGCAGGGCACGACTCCGGTGACAGGCGGTCAGACGTGGGCCGGATTTGCTCAGGGGCTGCAACAAGTGAAACGACTTAGACAAGGGCGTATTAGGACAGGGCAACGGCACTCGTCTGGAAACGCATATAGTGAATAGAAACTATAGGTATATACAGTGCCTTGAAAGTCGTCACACCCTTGACATTTTTTATATTCTGCTGCCTAAAAGATAGTTCAAAGATAGTTTGTTTCAGTGATCCACACATCATAATCAACACTTAACGTGAAAGATCATTCATAGAAATAGTCAGAAAGTAATTAAAAAAAAAACAACAAAAAGTCCTGATTCTCCTCCAGTCAATACTTGGTCTAAACCCAAGCATATTTCATTTAAACTTTCATTTAAACATAATCATATGACTTTTGTTCAGCTGTGGCTTACCCTACATGCCACTCTCCCGTACAGGCCATTTTTGCGGAGTACTTGAAATTGTTTAACAGTCAACATTTTCACCAGTCTCAGCCAGAGATCTCTGAAGCCCTTTTAACTGACCGCCCTCAGCGGTCTTGAAGTCACGGCAACAGGCTTTGGAGAGGCTGTGTGCTGGTGGTCCCGAACTGTTCCCTCTCCACAACCGACAGTGTCCCAAGGGATATTCAAAAGAACTAGCGAGTGTCTTATATCCTTCCACCAATCGGTGCCCTTTAAATAACTTTATCCCAGAATGCTTTTGGCGTCTCCTTGTTCGGCATGTTTAGCAGTTTCACATTCGTGTCACACAACAGAAACCGCTTGATACTTCATCCAGGGCCATTCAGCTTAGCAGAACTTCTGAGACTGGACACAGGCGGGCTGTATATACAACTTGCGTGCCTTAAGGCAACTTGTTGTACCTGAGCTAATTTGGGTTTGCTCTAACGAAGAGTGAATTTTTTATTATGACTTAAAATATTTCCATAACTGTTGCAAGTTGCAAATGTAGATCAGCGAAACCAAGTCATACTTTAATGCATATTCTGAGTTGTATTTTTTTTAGGCAGCAGAATGTGGAAAGTGTTTCAACGATTGAGAGGAATGATGCGGATCTCACGATGCTAGAGGTCTGCAGTGGACTGATGGTTTTTGAGAAATTTAACTTGTTCAGGGGTGTGAAGAAAGGCTTCATCACAAAAGTGCAAGGTCTTCCCATACAACTCACCCAGGTTTCTGCAGTCAGTAAAGTGCTTAGCAAGCGTGCACTGAAGTCCATAGGGTACATCTGCAGCAGGTACACAACTCTGAAAGGGGAAACGGACATCTGTAGCCCTCGTGACGTGGGGCAATTCTGATCAGAAAGCCACACTACATACCTCTAATGCAAGATCAATTACATATCAAACACACTTGGTTTTGTAAAAGTATATATCCTAGACAATTTGTAAAAAATAAACAATTACAAGAACCTCATGAGATCTGGATCTTCTTGGATGTCAGCAATGCAGTCCTGGGAGTTGACTTCCTAAAACGGGTTACAAAACCAGTTCACATCCAATTAGTTCTGTATTCAGCCAAAACTCGAGAGAAACCAATAACAAATATAGTACTGTTAGGGTCAAATTACAATACAAAATGAAAAAGGGAACACCAACGTACAACAAATTCGCACCACTGAAAACCTCTGTCTGGATTTTAATGAAGTAACAGGGTTTAATTGATCGTTTTCAAATGTAATGTCATTCTGGGGAAAAAGGAAAGGCTTCCAGATCGGCGTGAGCAGACCTGAAAACTAAAAATATTCCTCCCTTGCAGGAAACGGCTGCCGTAGTGAGCAGCAAGACCAAAGACAAACAGCGACGACAGAAAAGGAGATAATAAAAACCATTGGTTTGAACTTCTCCCCTGAATGCAAGTGATAAACA
>JAOVYW010000036.1:8758011-8816980 GCA_025775045.1 Hiodon tergisus | reverse complement strand
TAGAAACAGTGACTATTGCACCAGAAATCAGATAAACTATGCGCAAAACAACCACTGAAATAGAAACAGTGACTATTTCACCAGAAATCAGATAAACTATGCGCAAAACAACCACTGAAATAGAAACAGTGACTATTTCACCAGAAATCAGATAAACTATGCGCAAAACAACCACTGAAATAGAAACAGTGACTATTGCACCAGAAATCAGATAAACTATGCGCAAAACAACCACTGAAATAGAAACAGTGACTATTTGAGACAAACCCCAAGCTTGCCCAGCTTGGTACCCCACTCAGCATCCGTCATTAAAGCCAGGAACTTTTGACATTGTTGATCCTCTCTGTACAAGCTGCAGAGATGGGCTCCGACCAGGGCCACGGCCTGAAACACACACACCAACACGTAATTACACATCACGTGCAACTATTTAAAAAAATTCTGGTTTACCACCATGCTGTTTAAAACTATTGGGTAAATTCAAACCCTGTTACAAACATAAAAAAATAACACACAGTAATATTGATCCTACCAAGATCTTGTCATAATTTTGCCAGGTATCATCAATGACTTTCCACAGTATTTCCAGCACATCATTCTTTGGCAGGAGAGTGCAGTATCCTACAGCCAACTGACAGTCCACTACTCTCCAATTTAGCACCTAGACAAAAGAAAGAAAGCAGAATAACTTAAGATTATGCTGGGGTTTGATTATCTTTTCAACAGAATTACACATTAAATCCAATATAAACCCATAGTATACGTCATTACGTTTCTCTTGGTCTCTTGGAAATCCTGACCAGCATGCCAAGATTTTTTAATTGAAACTCCACTAACAAGCACTGCCATAGCTACTGAATTTTCAAGGGCGAAAACTGCATTGTTATTACACAGACAAATACAAAAATAAAGTTCTAGGCTAAGGGCACCGTGCCGCACAATGAAAATGGCTCAATGTCAATTAAAGTTGTCTTCAGTGAACTTTTCAAGCAAACACTGGGTGACAACATTGCCACGAGGTTTAGAACACACATTTTGTTTGTCATTTTCATTTCGTAAAACCCCACAGCATTTCACACCTTGTGAAGAAGAGCAATGGCGACCGTCCTCATGGACCCCAAGGTCCTTTTCCCAAACTCGATCAGACACTTCTTGTCCCTCAGCAGGCGCTGGTGGTTGTGAAACTGCAAGAACAGAGCCGTGCATTGATCTTCACAAGATTCAGAACCCCCGCGGAGGAGCGGCGAGCCCATCTCCGGACTACCTGCGAGCTGAGAACCAGGTCCATGTTGTTGGAGGTGACGTGCTGGAGACAGCTCCCGAAGGCGTTGACCAGCAGTCTGAGGGCAAGCTCCAGCTGGCTGCACTCCTGGAGGTTCTGCAGCATCACAGACACCGGCCCCAGCAAAGGCTTCAGGAAGTCGGAGTCTTCAGAGAAAGGTCGTTCATTCACACAACGGACTGATGTTCTTTTTTTTAAGAATACTGCCACTCATTGTATTACTGGGAAGGAGAATTGGCCACGAGTAGCGTTTAAACAATCTTGACAGCTGGGAGGAAAAGCTTCATTACGTTTAATCGATAGTAATGTTGAGAGCAAAAGAAACCTGCAAAGAACGGCCTATTGCATGGCCATTTCATTATGATGACAAAAACAAAAATAAATTAAAAAATCAGTAAATACAGATTTATTTTCTGTGAATACTACACCAATAATAGGGTTACTTGACAGAGAATCAGTTATCCTTCAAACTATAGCCTATATGGTACCCAATGATACAGATAGATTTTTATAAGAGAAAGTAATTTTAGGTAAACACTATGTTTATTCAGTTGTTTAACTTACCTTGTTCATAAGAACAATTGGACAGGCAGGAGCAATCCAGTGGATACAGTTTAGGAACTAGAATATAAAAACATCTTTATGAATGAGACCGTTCCAGAGCAACAGAACAGTCCGTTTATAAAGCATAATGAAATCCACGCTGAAGACAAAGACGTTACAAGTATGTAATATAACACGTGTATCTGGTGAAAACCTCTGTACCTGAGGAGGAAGGAAGAAGGCTGTTAATGATTTCATACTGGACAGGTAGGACGGACACTGGATCCAGAACGATTCCGTCCTCACTGAAGACCTCCTCAAAGCTCCACTCCGCGTAAGGGTCCCGATCCATCACCAGAGACGAGTCCTGCAAGCACAGAGGTCTCATTGCACTGGCTTCATCCCTTTTTACATTTATTTTATTTTATTTTTTAAAGCAGATTTCATAACAATGAAAAAAAAATTCTGCCCAAGAAAATTGGATTCAGAAGCAAGCCCATTAATCAATGGCGCATCAACACGGGGGGGGAGGGGGAGAGACGCACCTTTGAGGTGAACCCATAGTCATCAATCTGACACTGCTGGTAGACGTCCATGGCCGCACGTGTGCTCTTACACAGCTCTACACAGTCCAGCAGCAGGTCTGATGAGAGCCGCCCCACACACACACACACACACACACAGTCAGTCAGTCAGTCTACCGTGAACTGTAGAAGACCAACATTCCCCCCGTACTAATAAAGCACAATATACTCCCGCACTGGTGTATAACCATCCAGGACGATGAGAGATCGGTAACCCAAATACACTGCTCCTTACAAGGGTTTTTACTTGATCAAAATAAAGTGCCGGACAACCGATTAAATTTTCTCCAAACCCTGTGCTCTCCATACTGTGCGTTGCTGCTGTTGCTGCTGCTGCAGTCAGGTTGAGAGAAAACCACAGCACTGTGGCCTTTCAGGACCAGGACGGAGTACCTGGGTGGCAGACTGTGACAGCCTGGCAAGCCAGGTTGTGAATCATGGCTGGGAGGTTCACACCATCGGGGATGATCATGGGCACATTGTCTTCCAGCATCTGGCAGAGCTTCTTGGCAGCACTGAATAGCACCCTTCCTGTGCTGGCGTTGTCATGGTGCTGGTACAGCTCACTGGAGGGGGGGGGGGGTAGTAGACATTAAGCCACACCCAGCAGGTGCCAGCTAATGGATCTCAGACAAAGATAGACTGCAAATCTACCCAAGTCATTTACATGCATTAAAGGGAATACGCATGCACGCGCACGCACACTCCCATAGATCTTTTTTCACAACGTGAATTATTATTGTTAAGCAATACATTTGTCCTTTTTAGCCAACACCTCTACGTTTTTCACCTGCAGATCTTCAGGGCCTTGTCCACTTTTCCCACCCCCAGCGCACGCAGGGCCAGGTCGGCCCACAGCTCCTGCTCCGAGCGCTGCAGCTGGCGAGCCAGTCGATGCAGCCCCGCCTCTGTGGAGATGGTTTTGGTCTTGCCGTCAGCATCATTGGCCACCACCGGGGCGGCCTCCTGTGGGCGGCCCCGAGCGCGGGTGTTTTCGTACGCTGTGATGTGCTGCTCTTGGAACTGCGCCCGCAAGGCCGTGTTTGCGTAGTCTTCCAGAGACAGGAAGATATCAAAATCCTCCTACGGTCATCAAATGGTAGAAACATGTCAATGTAGAAACACAAACATTTTCCTAGTATCCGTGAGCTCGTCCTCTATAAACCTCAGATGCAAGAGAAGGACCTTTCAGTAACCGGTACATACACTCACACAGATACAAACTATCTTTTAAGATCATGATTCTCTGAAAATATTTTTAAAAAAAGCCTATCCAGGAAAATAAAAAGGCCATGTAAAATTAACACAGGTCTCTCACTAAAAATAGCTTCAAGACAATGAAGTTCACAAAAAAAGGATCTTGTCTGTGGGGAGCCTAAGACAGAGGTGTCAGCCCACCGTTTTAGAAGCGTACCTGCAGGTGGGCAATCGCCTCAAACGTCTTCAGATTGTTTTCACACGCCATTCTTTTAAAGGCATCATCTGTAAAACGCGTGAAAGACCCACAGACACCTCACGTATAAATCACGTGGGCTAAAAGTCAAAGTTCCCATGATGGCAATCTTGCTAGGACTTCAGTGGCAATGTTTTGCAAATGGTTATGCATATATATGTGTCAGATGAATGAACTAGAGACTCACCATGTTGAATCCTCTGTAGTAATTTCAATGTCTCGACCATCACCTTTGCCACGTCCATATGGTATTTTTTGTGCTATTGAAGATAAATAGAAAAAACCTTTTACCAAACATTTTGCCTTAAGTTTGAGACAGTGAGACTGCATGTTAAACTGTAAACCAACAAAACAATCTGGGACATGCAACCTCCGCAAAAAGAGGAAAGTAGGGCCTTTCCTCCTCGGAGAGGCGGACCTTACCTCCTCGGAGAGGCGGACCTTGTCCTGCAGCTCCAGTCGTGCCCAGGTGGGCAGCCGCTCCATCACACACTCTGCTTCTGAAGGAGGCAGCTGGTTCAGGAACGCCGCACAAGCCTCCCTCTGCAACGACACACTCACTGAGACAGGCATTCCCGTGGGCAGCTTGCTGTTCCCACAGATGTGCCGCCATACAAACCCAGCGTACCTTGCCCTGGCCGATCATCTGGATGATATACAGAAAGTAGATCTGGGAGGTGGACAACTTGCATGCTTTTGCCACCTTTAGGCTGTCCTCTAGGGAGGTGGGCATGTCCTGCTTCAGGATATATCTCACCAAGACCTAGAAGACGGGTGTACAGCGTTGAAATGAATATCAGGTGGCCCCAAGACGGCGCACAGTGTTGCAGGAAATGGTCGCTGAAATCCACTAAGGCACTCCCGTCCTCCTTTATTCAACGAGAAATCAGAGTGCTAACGGAGTGAAGCACATCCACCGACCAGACAATTTCCCGAGGCGTTGAAGTTGCGAATTCCATAGCCTCTGAGCAGCTTCTTCATCTCCATGAGCTGATAGGTCTCTCTCAGCAGCTCCTGCCTGGGACAGATAGGGTACACAGCTGCATCTTTAATTGCTCCTAGAATTACCCCAATTAGCAGCGAACAGGCTTGGTTTGCCCCAGAGAGGACACCAAGTAAAAGTGCAGTAGAGAGAGGAAGACCTACTTGGTATGCTCCATTTCTAGATGCTGCTGGACCAGCTGCTCCACAACCTCACTCCAGGGCACTACTGCTTTGTACATTATCTCCAGGACAGCATCCTCCACCAGCTTAACATGGACAGAGCAGAGAGTCTCTTAGCAGCATTCCCTCATGCAGCAATACAAAAAAAAAAAAAAAAAAACCCTGGTTTTGGAAATTCAATAAATATGGATACTAACCCGCCAGAGTGGATCCCAGTAACAAAAATCTTGTCATTAAGTAGTGCACACGTGAACATTTGGCTTGATTTGACACAGATTGTTCTCTGGAAGGAAGCAATAGGGCAAATGTAAGCATAGAGGTGAGGCTGGGTTAATGGCTTACGTCAGAGTCCGTCATGCAGCCCAGCACCGTTACAGCTTTGGACTCCCACTCCGTGAATAGAGAGGTGGTCTGAGCGCTACAACGGTCCAGCAGTTCCTGGAATGCCAGACACATATGGAGAAAAGTGGTTACGTTCCCACCCAGCCATTTATTTAAAATTTGATTTATTCACTAGATTTTTTAATGGGAGCTGCAAAGTCAGCCAAACTATTTGCCTAATACAGAGATCCTATGTAAATGCCAAGTTTTTCTTTATAATTTGGAATCTCACGTTATGCATCTTTTCTTGGCACAAACCCCAGGAATCACACAGGGGAGAGGAACCTTAGGTGGTTCCACCAACCCTCCCGATTGCTCACATTTAGCACACTGCAGGCCTCTTTAACGCCTAAACCCTGACTGAGTAGAGTAATTGTGCAAACTGGGAACGGGGACACAGACGTGCGACAGACCTTGATGTAGTGCAGCAGCAGCTCATCCAGGGGCAGGTGGTGCTCCACGGCGTAAGGCCTGACGCTGCTCTCCACCGCGGAGGGGATGAGCTCTGGGGCCAGCACCTTGTCCAGCATCAGGAATGCAATAGTCCTCGTGTTCCCCTGCAAAAACAAATTTAAGTGATCAACCGCAATCTGCGGGACCCTGAAGGAAATCCTTACGCAACACAACAGAGTCCGGCAAACACACTCGGGCCTGGTAGAGTTTCACATACCTTCTCAAAGTCTGACAAAGACAGCCTGCAGTTGTACTTCTCATAGAGGTCAAGCAGTTGTCGCAGGTTTTGCACCAGGGACGCGAGAGCCTTCACCTCCTCAGAGCCACAGTCATCCTCCTGATGATCGCAGAACATAAACAGGGCATTCTGACACCAAAGAAAAACTGTCTCTCCTGACTTTTTCATGTATTTTTTTTTGGATACAAGTAACACTAACGTTTCAATGCCACCTCCGGACTAATTCTTAAATGTACTTGATTTGCAGTAGTTGAGAAAAGCATTAAAAAAAGGCAATATATTGTTCCTCAATATTTATGCTAAATGAATGCAAATTCAATAAAATGGCATATCTGAAGTGTTGATGTCGGAGAAACACATTTTTCACCCCCACACACAACTTTTCATTAATTGAACACCAATTTAAACTGCACTTCCCTAGCAACCAGGGTAAGAATGAGGTAACAAAAGCTCACCAGAGGCATCCACAGCCAGGTGGAGGGCAGGCCCAGCTCAGCCATAGCCAGTCCATTTTGAGGCCAGTCATTCTAAAGAGAGAAGTGGGGAACAGTGGAACCAAAGGAGACTCGCCCCAGCCCACGTACCGCTACGTGTTCGTAATACAAGACAGTCAGTTACCTTCTCCGTCAACTCCAAATTCCTTGCTCTTTGCTCCAACCATCGCACAAGCATTTTCTGGAAACGTTAGAAAAAGCACAACATTGCAAACGTTAGAAAGCACAACATACAGATACACCATTTTTTGGGAACCCAGATGTAGCAATCGTTAAACACAAGATTTTTTGCAATTTTGTGTACTTGTTCAAGGGACTTGAAGAGAGACGCAGACCTTTACCTGTCCTCTTGGTAGAGTTTTTCTGACAAAGGGAACAATGACACTCTTAAACCAGGGAGAAAGGTCACGGGACGGGATGTCCTCTGGGATTGAGCGGAGAAGAGATTCCAGGACCTTCTCATCAAACTGCCCCACAAACTCCCGCTGCAGGAAACAGGCAGGAACGTTTCAAAACAAAAACTGGTGTAGTGTTATTATCAGCGTAAGAAACATTTCAAAATGAGAGAAATGCATTGCACTGACTGGCAGCCAGATACCAGACTGGATGCAAGCAGACCACCAAACCGAACAGAAGAGAGTGGGTATCACAAGGGTGTTACCTCGTGTCGGAGCCACAGGTGTTGAGCAACCATAAGGTCTCTGTTCCTAAGGTGCCACAGAATGTCAGTCATGTAGTCATCGCTGTTGAGGAACTCTGTCCACGAGATCCCACTACGTGTTGTGAGGAGACAATGAAAGCATTCCAGTTCTTTCTAAAGCCTTGTAATAATGTTTATATTCAATTATGATTATTAAAAACAATTTATCAATTAATAAATGAATCTAGTAACAAATCATGATCAAATACCAAATGGACTATTTGTTGAAATTCAAGTCAGCAGGCAAAGTAAATATATAAAGCCCAACCCTTCCCATCACCACAACTCAAACCACAAAAATGATGGATTAAGAATGGCCCATTGAAAGAGCAAACTGGGCTTCACACACTTGAACTTGTCTGGATCATTAAAGCCACAGAAGGTAGCAAGCTTGGACAAGGCCCCTTGGATGCGTGAAGATGGGTAGCGGGAGGCGGCATAATTCAGCATCTCCTCTGTAGTGCTGAAGGTAGGCCAAGGAGCATCCATGCAATACTGTACAACAAACTGTTCATCCTGGAGGGAAAAGGTGAATCACAAAAAAACATGAAATCAGGCCAGAGCTGAGAGTACCAGTTTTAAGTTAGTTACATCTTGCCAGCATGCCTCACCATGATCTTCATCAGATTGGTCTTGGCCTCCTCCACCAGTTCAGACCACACGGCCTGACCGTAGCTCCCGATGGAGGCAGAGGCCAGCTTCTCCAGAACAAAGTTCAGCTTCACCTTATACACCAGCTGCCAGCAGATTGAGAGGTTAAGCCAGCCATGTAACTCACAAATCATTAAAAAAGGAAATACTCAGAGCGGGGTGGGGACTGAGAGGCCATTAGATATAAAGGGGGGGGGGGGTTTAAAACACATAATCAGAAACACAACTAGAAATGCTTACCTCAACATCAAGCTCAAATTGTATAGCAAAACTCTCTGCCTCTGTAAACTTGTGTTTGTGAAGAAGACGGCTCAGTCTGGAGGAGAAATGCACAATTGCTTAAGCAGAGCATATAAAGTGCATGGGTTCACTGAGGTTCGTAGTGCGGATTTTTTTACCTGTTCTCTGGCAATGCTTCCGTGAAGCACCTCATCACAATGGTAGACACGGGCAACTCCGAACTGGAAATAATATTTAAATCATTTGGTTCACATTAAATTAGTTTCTAAGTCCTACCAAAACTTTCTTCTTTACAGTATTTTCCTCATTATGTTGCTGACTATGAGGTATGACAAAAAGGTACCACACAGTAACATCATAAACGCAGGTATGCATTTTCAAAGTAGACTAATTCCTTCCATACCTTCCTGCATTTTCAGAAATTCCTTCCAGCAAATAAATGGTGTCCTGAAAAAGGAAAAGGGGGGGGGGGATAAATAAATAAATTTCCTCTGTAGGAAAGAAAATTGATCAATTCTACACTGAAAAGTCCTAAACAAATTCTTCTATGTTTAAATAATTCTCAATTGCGTCTATACTAACCAAGGCTGCAAGGAAACAGCCACTGCAATATTGGTCCTGACCACATCAAGAAGAATTAGGAAAACTCTTTCGGGAGTTAAAGCATGGTTCTAAACATATTTACACTTTGTGCAGCATATTGTTGGTATTTAAAGAGGAGGGGATTAGTAGGTGGTGCGACTTTTACCGTAGTGATGTCAGTCTGGACCAGAGAAGAGGTTGCCGAGACCTCCAGAGAGTAGAGAACTTTCATTGATGGTAGTGAGTACACAACTAGACTCCTCATCTAAAAAAAAAATATACACAGAATGCAATTCTAAAGTAGTTTATAGCTTCATACCACATCACAAGAATTTGACGAATTCAATCATAACGATTTGGATTACAAGAGGAGAAAAACAAACTCAATTTATACACATCGCCAGCTATGAATAGATTAACAAACCTGATCGTCGTCTTGCAAAGCTATAAGCTTCAAACTGGTGACTTCTTGCCTGGGGATGAAATATTGTGGAAGCACAGGAGGTCAACTGTTTGCATGTACAGGAAAACGAAAACCATAATTGGCAAATTCTGGCAAAGAAACTGACCCAGACTCTCCTTCAGTTGTAAGCAGAAAGTCATAGATGGACAGCTCTGGCCAACACCACAAAATCACCAGGAAGTTCACATCCCAGGCACTCAGAACATTCTAAGAAGAGAAACACTTATACAATAAACACTGCTTGTGTTTAATCATATCCATTTTGGATCTGATCATTGCCATTTATATTTATATTATTACAATTTAAGACATGGAAGAAGATACCAACATACATACGAATTTGTTCCGATAAGGAAAGATTCTACCCATTATAGAAAGTTTTTTGAGATGTTTAGGGATGAGCTCACCTCTTCATCAAGAACATACATCAGGTTATCCACCACCTGGATCTTCCTCACCCCTAACATGGAAACACAAGAAAACTTAGAGAGGAACAAAAACACATCTTTAAAAAAAATTCACTAAATGCATATTGGCCACAACTCATTTTAACAAGACTCATGTTTCAAGTACAGACAAACGCAACAATTGCATTGAGATCAAGCAAAACCCAGCAAGGTCAGATTCTGTTACCGGTATGAGAGGGAAAAACAGTTAGCAAAGATACCTGGAATTAAACTTGAGTCCAGATAGCGACTGGGAGTCACTGTGCCTTGAGTAGGGTCCATTTTCCATTGAGTAAGCACATTATCTCCACTGCCCTGTTACGAGACAAAAGTATGTTTGACAGAGGGACAGTCTTGTTATATGAAAATCAGGGGTTTTCAGACAGAAAAACGGCATAGCAGTTTTTTCTGCAACAAACACGCAGTTCTCCTTGAACATCGAAACAATACTTGAGCAGGCATAACCGGAGATAGAAACTGCAAGACCACAACAGTTAAATGTGTATCACATGGTTCCGATTAGAGACTCTTTGAAAGGTTAGTCTTGATTTTAATGTCTCAGGCCTTACAGTCGAGCAATGGAAGGATTAACAATGTGCATAAAAACTATGCCATTTGTGTATCATACCCCAAAGATGAGATGGATTTCATTGGCCAAATCAGCTGTCACAGCCATGTGACATCCACTAGTGTGGATCTCCATTGTGGAAGAGAACTCTGTCTTTATAAGTGACTGGAGCTGAGAGGAAGGAGAATAACAGAATACAATGTTTAAACCTGATTGCAGTAGTGTTTTCACAAAGGGCTGTTACGTTGATCAGTCATCCGTAAATACCTTTTTTAAGGCTCCAATATCCATTATTTCAATAGCTGGTAAAATAAAACAAAAAACAAACAAACAAAAAAAAGGTTTCTTTCAGTTTAAATTGATGGTGGTAATGTTTATTAAAAATATTGATGTCATGATGAAGAAAAAACTAACTGGTAGCATCTCAGATCCTTAGTTCACTGAAACTATACCTTTCTGAATCTTTTCCAGCTCAAGGTTTGAGACGTGAAAAAATCCATCAGAGACGATAAGGAACAAGTGGTACAACCCTGCACACAAAAAATCAGCATAATTGTTCAACATCATGCATAAAATATCCAAACATATTGTATAAAGTGCTGAAACAGACAGACAGTAAGCAAACAGACCAACGGGAAATTCGTGTTTAAAATTGCTAATCTTCCACAGAACATCACCTGAAGTAATCTTGTCTTCTTGCAGTATAAGGCTTCTATAAGTCTTCTCAGTTTCGGGTGGATGTTTCTGTAGCACAGCCTTGCAAGGTAACGTGTGCCATCACAAAAATGTTACTACCATAAAATCATCTTTCAAAGGTTAGATGCCAACAGTAGTACACCACAGTGAGAATAACTTAAATAACTGTGTGAGCAACCGGTTTCTTACTCTCGTAAACACAGTCCTCTTCTGTGGTACATATATAAGATGGAGGTTCCCATTTCTTTCACCAACCAGCAAAAACTGCCCCTCTTGGCACACACCCACGGTATCCACCTCCGACTCTGATAGTAGGGTGTATACAAATGTAACGTGAGAGTAAAGCAGGCAGAATGGCGAACTAGGCTGCTCACTCTGTCAGGCTTACCAAAGTTAAGATGCAGCGAAACGTGCTGAAAGTTCTGGTCAAAGAGAACCACCGTTGTATCAGCAACCACGATGCTGCAGTGTGAACGGCTAGCAGAATAAAGCGTTGGCTTGTGAAGCACCTGCAGAAAAACAATTAGTGTATAGCTCTAATGAAAAATGGCGTTAGAGCATTTGGGTCAGCTAGTATAGAGGGCACTGACAGGCGCTATCGATAATAACTGATGTAACTCAAGCTTGATTTATATATAATAAATCGGCGACCGTACCTTTTCTGAAGAGGAAAGTTTGACAAGGGTGTCAACTTGATACAGTGCACTTCCGCACTCTTGCCTTGAGTCGATACTTAATCGTACTGCATTTGTATCGTCGTTGGTTACAAGCTCCACATCGTCCCACATTGTGGCGTTTTTGTTTAATTACTAATGAAATATTAAATGTAGCAACAAATGGCGACCCTTGACGTTATCAGTAACAGCAAGCTGTAAAACGCACCCAAACCCTTTTTTAATACAAGCTTATTAATAGCTTCAAAAGTGCGGACTGAGATTAGACATTACCTTATTAGATTTCTTTAATACAGCATGATACGTTACACGCTATCTAACCGTCTAAATTAAAATATATTCGTAATGCATTTTTAACCAGACACGCCTACACTGTCTCTTAGAAAAATTTCCAAAAACAAATTGAAATTTGGCGGCAGAAATGGAGTGAAACACTTCCGGTGTAAATAGGCAACTCGTTGTTAACATCTTCCGCTATGTAAAAACAATTTTTAGGAACGTTTCATCCACGAGTGGCGCACAGATACGGGAATAAACTGGAGTCTGAACCCATGAGCATGTGATTTCTCGTCACCAATCGCCCTCTTGCGGGGGATTGAAATCTGTAACGAACCAGACTCATAGCTTCCGCTATGCTTTTGGAAGTGAGAAGCACTGGTTGCCAATTTTAATCATACTTTTGTTGATGCATTTGCTAAAATCTTGATTTCAGCACTGGTCCCTTCGTATCAGGCTTCTGCTGTTTCCATTGCATTTCTTTTTCATAGTTCCTCATCCATTCATCTACCCTTCCTTATAAACAGAAACAGAGCCTGGCTGGCCGCACCCAGTCATGGGTCTTGACAAAGGTGACGTTCGATGGAAAACGCCCTAGTGCGCCAGTGAAGAGATTTTTTATAAAGAGTGCATCCTGCAGACAATTGAGATGGGTGTGTGCGCCTTCTGTCCTCCTCCTCTGCCTCTTTGTCCTCCTTTTGTTTCCCCTTTCATCTGCCTTGACAGAGAGGAAGACACACAGGTCCAAGTGTACACAATAAAATGTCTGTATCGACATTTCTTTGTCAGATTATATTATGATAAATTTGTTATCAAAAGAAGTGATTCCTCCGAATTGTTGACGAAACACCTGAACCTCAAGAAAAAAATAACAAGAACTGTTCAGACACAGTATAATGAGAGCTATCTGGCCTTTGAATTTTCATGGAGAGGAGATGCCACTTGCCCCTCACCTAAATATCTCATCAATAGACTGCACACTGGAAGCGGCCCAGGTTCACCACTAGTGCTATTTACTCTACTTTGCATTTTGCAACTTATGATACATAAGTTGAGTTAAGTAGATTTACAAAACGTGTCTGTGTTCCCTTACGAAGACGATGCATTCAGTGATGGATTTGAAACATTCATGCATTTGAACCTATTTTTAGCTGGTGTGTACTATGTACTATGTTGGATGACAGGGTAGTGAGGAATGTGACCCGTCTGCAGCCTTTCCTGCTCAGGCATGCTCTACCTGTGGTAAGTTTCTAGAGACTTCTGGGCCTGATGGCATTGCTCCCTTTGGGCCTCTTGTGCATTCATCCTCAGCAGGCATGGTTCAACGCCAAGGTGCCCAACCAATTGATGCTAGGCTACCGCTACAACCCTCCTGTTGGAAACAACTCACCCACGTGTGCCTTCATGTAAGGCTGGGTGCAATGACGACGACACGTCAGTTGATCACTACGGTTGCCTCCAATTATGGTTGCGGTGGCATGTGGAATGCACGGGGTGTGCAGGGCATATGGGGGGCGCCACATAAACCTGTTTCTGAGCCTGCAGTCCTTTCTAGAGGAGATCAAGAGGACACACATGCTTGTCCAGTCAGAAAAAACAGCAGTGGTATCGTATATAAACCACCAGGGTGGTATTAAGACGCCTAGTTACTAAGATCTTGCTGTGGTCACAGGTGCATCTCCTCACTCTGGGCAGTACATCTGCTAGGGGTGTTAAATAGAGATTCAGACCTTCTGTCGTGGGGGGTCATGGATAGCAGTGAATGGGGGCTACACCTTTATGTAGTGAACATCTTTTTGGGACAGATTGGGAATGGCGAAGATCAATCTGCTTGCCACCAGGGAAAGGACACACTGCTCTTTCTGGTTCTCTATAAAGAGACACAGCATATCCTGTGATATTCACCAGTAGTGTTACTCCAACTCTGCCTTGAGAAGATGAATTTCAGTCCGAGTAGTTTCCATGGCAATCCATTTTGTTGGTGTTCTTATTTGATGCTGCACACTTTCTCCTTCTTTTGTATCGCCCGGATGACCCTCTGCCCCCTTGCCTATCAATTATTTATGTGGATCAGTTGTTGGGAAAAAAATTAAAAATCCTCATCAGTCCTATAAATAAAAGCACTGATATTTAATTCACGGAGTCATTTATTGTCTATTATTAAGGCCTAATCTGGCCTTTCTACTTAAGACATTTTCACCGTTCCATGTTAACCAGTCAGTAGTATTGGAGGCTTTCTGTCCACCACCCGAAAAGTCCGACAGACATTGTCGTGCTCTGTGGGCACTAGCTAAGTACGTGGAGAGAACAAAAGGCCGAAAGGTTATTCATCGGTTATAAATGTCGAATCAGCTTAATGTTGATTAACCGGTTTCGACTGTGGATGTAGACCTTCCCATTTCAATTCGTTACTTCATCGAGGCAAGTACCAGTTCGTATACTTTTTATATTGATTTTAAATGGTAGAGAATGGGGATCTCTTGCGTCAAAGCTGTTTTATTTAGATCATCTTTCACTTACTGCACCTTACTTTCAGTTAGTCCACTTTCATTCACTCTGACACCATTTTATGTTAATAAGGAGTCGTCAAATGAACGACTAGTATTAAAAGCAAGAGAACGTAGGTTTTTGTTTAATTATTAAACAAAAAACAAAGGCGGCAGTTAAACGTTTCCACCAGGTTATATTACAATTGATTGCTGTGCTCAAAATATATTTACAAAATATTCAGAAAAGGCAAAAATAGACATCACAGAATTGCCGATTTTCGAACGCTGGCAACTTAACAAATAGCTGGATTGAAGTCGCAAATACTAACTCGTATTTTAACTAATAAACTTTATCCTGGTTAAATGGTTAGTTGATCATAACTTGTGATATTTCAGTGTGCCGTATTTATAGATTGCTTCATTGTGTAGCTATATATCTATCAAAGTATATACATATATTTACATTTATTTTGGCAACACAAAATATGTATTTCGAAGACGTTATGGTTTAATATCCCATCATGCAGCACCCGCGCAACCATCCGGGAACTGAATCATTGCGGAGGAACTGTGTTGCCGAGGTGTAGTGGTGAAGAAGGCGGAGGAAAGCGAATAGGTTTTATTTAAGCATTATATATTTTCCGATAATTCATAAATGGCGGTAAGTTGTGTCAGAGTGTCTTTAAAGCGATATCAACTATTTTCTGTTAAGCATTTAGTATATCACCTCATAAGAACTCTGCAGTACATCATACCAGTGATTTTTTTTTACAAGATGGCGTCTTGGCATCCATGTCGAGAAGTCCGTGCTGATATTTAGAATTTAATTTCAAGTCGGCTGGTATTGACTTAACGTAATTGTTGTCTTATAATATGTTTTAAAACTGTCAGATATCTAACAGTCATCAGTAAACTATGCTGCTAGATTGTTTTCTTGTCGTTAATAGAAATATTTGATTGTGAAGGGACTTAATTGTGATACAGTAACGTTAGTATGCCTTGGAAATGCTGATTCCACCATGATTACCGCCGTTTGATTGTGGTTTGCTAATTTTCGAAAATGTAATTTTAGCTGTTAAATCCAAATCGGTTGCCTCTGTGAATTTTCTTATTTCCAATGTTTGACCCAGTGTGTTTAAATTGATTGATTGGGCCTAATATTGGATTTATATGGATTAGCTGATAAAATGACCACTTACGGGTGGACCTTTTTACGATCACTTGGTTTTCAAAAATTATTCGAAAATGTATGCTTCAGAACATCACATACCTTTTCTCGTAAAGTCATACTTCTTTGATGGCGATGTTTTACTTGAAATTTCGGGATAATTTTCAAGGTGACTATATTACAGATACGTATTTGTTTGTAAAAATCAGGCCAGTGACGTCGACGTAGACGGACTGCTGCCTAAGACATCGCCTCCACAGACCGACAGAAGAAAGCAGAGCATGGAATCTTCCAAATCGCCTAGAAGTTCCAAGCATCATCACTCAAGATCGAGGTCTCATTCAAGAGATAGAAAACGCAAGTCAAGTAAGTTAACACCCCATCTTTTAACGTTTGGATGGATCGTAGGTAATAGTATATTACTATATACTATTACTTTACAAACAGGAAAACTCCTATTTTAGTGTCATAAATAGAGGAACATTTGCTAGGTAACGTTTCAGTTTCTTTCCTGGTCACCCCCTTATTTAGCAAGTAAATAAAATGTTTTATGTATCAAATTTGTCATACAAGACCTCATTGGGTACAGAGGTGGGCCAATTTAGAAATGGTGGGAACTTCATAAACAAATGCTACAAAAGTATAGATTCATTTTTGAAAAATTGTTTAGAAGATCAGAGACGGTTGCCTAAAGAAAATAAATCTGGGAAATTCAGGCCTGGTAGCAACCCTAGGTTAGATAGTTAGCGAGCTAGCTAAGGAGTTATCACAGAACCTGCCAGCAAGCTACAGTGCATCTCAGCAAAAACCTTCAGTACCGGATGACCTCAATTCTCTGAATTTGTACAAGAGTTTCCTTGCTAAATTGCCAACTTAGCTTGTGTGGTAGAGCTGGATTTGCGCCATGAACACATTTAATCTTAAATTCTGAAACGTTGGTTTGCTAATTTACTACCCTCTCCTTCACTAAACAATTGAGTGCTTTAATCCTTGTCTAGTCATCATTTACTGCAGCAAAAACTGCAGCAAACTCACAGACCCTGTCAGTAATGTTAAGTGTATTCTTCCATGTAGTTCATATCTGTGACAAATTGCAAGTCTCCTATGTATGTCTTCCTTTTTTACCCAAATTATAGCAGACAAGAGGCATAGACGAAGTCGGAGCAGGAGCAAAGAGGTAACTAATCTTAGTCGATTGCTCTGAGTTGATTTAAATATAGCAACTTGTCCTTTTAGTTGTAATTCATGGTAAGTATGGAGTCTTTTTAAAATATGTCCAGTTTTGGGTTAACAAAGGAAGCATGGTTGCATTTAATAACATGAGAAGGGTAATGTTCCGTTTCGTTTTTTTTGCACTAAAGAAATGTCACCTTTTAAACTCAGTACCGTAGGTTATTTGTACCATTAAGTATAGTCGTTTCCGATGGTGACGTATGCTTGTGTAGGAGCGTTTTTTTCTCCTTTTTTTGTTAAGACCTTTGTGTAGATCACATGATAACATTTCTATAATAAATCATACTCAGCGTGCTAATGCACGAAGAGACACTCTGAACTGAAGACGCTGCTGACAGATAGCAAAATTATATGCCTACTTCCTGGAAAGGTAACTATCAGCCATTCAAACTCATATTTGCCTTCTTAGAAAATATGTTTTGCATCTCCATTCAGCCCCCTTTTTGGTTATTTGAAGCTTTTAAAATGGATCGCATTCCAACAGTTCAGTGTTTTTTCACTGCTCTGATTTTACGCGACAGGTGTCTGAAATCCAACTGGATGCATGCAGGCACTTCGACGTAATAAACAGCAAAAAAAAGCCTTAGTCAAAGGAAAATTAATCTGGCGAAGGTTTATATAAATCCCCAAGAAAAGAAATAAACACGTTTTCGATATGTAAAAAGGGCATAGATTTTTAGCAGATCTGAAATCTAGCAGCGGACTGCAGGCTAATTTAACCTTAATCAGAGGAGGCAATTCGGAATATGTATAGGTTTAATAAGATGTAATAAGACAGCTTTTCAATACGTCTGTGGTTTGAGATTCAGTAAGGTTTTCTTTGAAAATTTAATTTAAAAATGGTTCTTTGTCTCATGGTTCAAGCATTCCTTGGTTGAAAAAACATCTGTTGGTACAATTTGGTGCTGGTTAAAATTCAACTGTTGAGGCAAGACAGACAAGCTTTTAGAACCGGGTTAAAGACGTCAGTAAGAGATATCAATCTTCATAGTGTGACTTCAGGCTGAAGAACAGCTAAGAAACTTCCGACAGGGTTTCCCAGTACAAACTGACTGAGGTTTTTACTTCACGGACTCTAAAAATGGGAACGTAACTACTTTGTTTACTGAGTGTTATCTGTAATGCTCTGTTTAATGCCTACATGCGTTGTTGGGGTGGGGAAAGTGACCGTCTCTACATGACTTGGCAGACTATTTTTAAACTCATACTAACTCTTTTTGTTGCACTATTTTCCTGAAAGAACCAACTTCTTCTTAAAACAGGCACGAAGGAAGGACTCTGAGAAATCCTCCAAATCGCACAAAGATGAGCAACAGGAGCGTGAGCAGACCGAGAAAGGCCGGGAGAAACTGCTGGCTGAGAATGGGGAAGAGCGACACAGACGCAGGGACCGGAAGCCGTCCAGGGGCAGGAGCCACTCTAGGTCACGTTCGCGTGAGAGGTGGGAGGCGCCTTTGCTAAGAATGTGGAGATTTGGCCCAGTGATCAAATGCTCTTGTTCCCTCATTTCTTAGCTGACATGTGACCCGATAATTCATTTTTGTGTAGTCCAAAAGGTCAATATTACTAGAAGACCAGAAAGTTAAGGTGAATGTGCCTGGAATGATAGGTTGTATATCTTCTTCAAATATGAAGACGCTTAGTTCATTTAAAATGTTTCCAGGCGCCATCGCAGCAGAAGTCGAGACAAGAGGCGATCCCGCTCCAAAAGCCGAGACAGGCGGTCGAGGAGCCGGGACAGAAAACGGAGGGCCAGGACTCGCTCAGGGTCCCGGGGCAAGCACAGACACAGGAGCCGGAGTCGCAGCAAGAGCAGGTAACACCCCCGCCCCGACTCGCGTCTTTCTCGCTGCGTCTCTTTGTGTGGCGGAGTGGTAATAGCTCGTCTTTCCCTCTCTAGGGAAAGAAAGAAGAGAAGTGAGAAATTGCGTAAAAAAAGTCGCAGTAGGTCAGTGAGTCCCCCAGCTTTCCGGGGCAGAAACACTGCCATGGATGCGCAGGAAGCCTTGGCCAGAAGGTACTACAGCTGCTTTAATGAACTGTGAGGCTGAAATTCTTTCTAGCGGTTCTTTATAGGTATAGTACCATTTTTTTCCCCATTCAGAAGTTTCAGTCTTGCCATCAGTGTTGACTTCCTTTTTGGTTCCCATTTCCCAGGTTGGAAAGGGCAAGGAAACTTCAGGAACAGAAAGAGAAGGAGATGCTAGAGAAACAGCAGCAAGAAATTGTGGCAGGTGAGTACAGTGGTGAGTTATTTTTTTTAGGGTATTGGTCTTCCTATGGGTTTCCTGCCAATCATTTTTCAGTATATGTAGATTTTTTTTTAATGGTGAATACCTGCGTCATTAAAAATAATACTCTGATTACTATTAATTGAAAATTGAAACCGCTGGAGTCTTTTTGAATTGCTTTTTTTCTTTTCTTTTATTATTATTAAGTGACGGCTCCTCTCTTATGTGACCCTGTGACTGTGGCTACTGGGAGCTCGGTCCTAAATGTGGCAGCGCTGCTGGCTTCGGGAACACAGGTCACACCCCAGATCGCCATGGCAGCGCAAATGGCTGCTCTGCAGGCCAAGACCTTAGCGGAGACGGGCATCGCTGTGCCCAGTTACTACAATCCATCCGCTGTGAACCCCATGAAGTTTGCTGAGCAGGAAAAGAAAAGGAAGATGCTCTGGCAGGGGAAAAAGGAAGGGGTGAGGAGTCTTAATGTGTGTGATTGGGCTTGGGCTTCAAACGTGCAGCATGTATTTCTAATATTGATGTTTTTCCAAAGCGAAAATGGCTAATGGTATGAATCGCTTGCTCAGCACGGGCATTAGATGGCTCCCAAACCTTTCTAGATCCAGTAGCCTTCTGTAATTAATAGATTAGTGATTGAGATCACAGTATGTCCACTCAACTTGAGACGATATGAGAGAGCCTGCAGTTTGTAAATCCGGGTTGTTGCGTTGGCCAGGTGAGATAAGAATTTCTAGAATAATTGGACTACGTTGCTTTCTTGCTGAAAAGAAAATCCTATTCGTTAAACTCTTTGGGGCCAGTATGACTTAAATTTTTCTGAGAACCACAATTATTCCAGGACACGGACATCCCTCCCTATGCAAAAACTTGTCTTGATCACATTTTAAAGGATATGACCTTTTAGGTCTTTTCTCTTTCAGAGTTAAATGGTAGAGCTATAGACTCGGATTGGGATACATTGTTTGAAAAGTACCATCATGTGTATAATTCACAATGTGGAATAAATAGAGATGATTTGTTTGCTGTGAAAGTTTTCTGTATTCTAAAGGGAAATGATGTCCTGGATATTGATGTGCAGGAAAAAGTGGCAACTCTTTCATAACAAAGACACTTCATTTATTTAGGACAAGTCACAGACTGCTGAGCTTTGGGAAAAGCTGAACTTTGGAAACAAGGACCAAAATGTCAAATTCCGCAAGCTGATGGGCATTAAAGTAAGTCGTGCAAAATGGAGACGTGTCCTTCATTTCATAGATAATCTTGAGCTTGTGTGATGAAAAACATCTCCTTATCCAGGGTGAAGAGGAAGCGGGTGCCTCTGGCCTACTCAATGACGAAGGGTTGAAAACACTGCAGCAGCAAGAGGAGATGTTCCGAAATCTGGACGTCCAGTACGAAATGGCCAGATCACAGACTCACACCCAAAGAGGAATGGGACTGGGCTTTTCCTCGTCCTTCTCAAGAGGGATGGATGCCATATAACACAGTCCTGGTTCTGTGTGTCTGTGTAGGTCCTCCATAATGCTGGGAATCATTAAAGCTTTGTGTTAAAGTGTTGTCTTTGTTTACTGAAGAAAAGCTAGTAGACTAGCTTGCATGGATGTTGAATTGGATCTATAATTTATTGAGAAAAATGTAATCTCACATCTGAACATTCATCTGTAAATAGTCAAATGCTGATTTAGCCTCAGCAGTTGGATTGTGTACATCTTTTTAAAATTATGCAATGGTTTCATATGATGTTGAAATTGTGGGGGTGGGAGGGTCAGAAACGGGGAAAGCAATTGGTATCATCTGCTTTTTGTACTAGAAATGTATATATTTTGTTTTGTTTGAATTGGAAGGGAACATGTAGATGGGGAAGTGAAATTGAATTGCCATTTGAAGGTCAGGGGGAAAGTTTGAAAACTGATTACAAAATATGTAGCGTATCTTTGGGGTGTCTTTAGCCTATTTTCTATTGACATAAATTCCACTGTAACCAAGTAGTTCTGTAAGTCCATGGGGGGGGGGGGGAGAAAGCAATTTTCTTACAAAATATTTCTGTCAATAAAATATAAACATGCAAGCCTTACTTTTGATGTTGAACATGCACATCCTCTGCAGATTTTTATGCTTACAACAGCTAAGTCTAGTCTTTTATTGGTATGACCACAGGTTGATAGGAAAGACTTATTAGGGAGGAACCTTACAAATTCTAATGTGTAAGCCTCATGCCACTACAGTTCAATACAAATATTTACTCCGGAGTAGAAACCTTTATTGATCTAAAGGAATTTAAATTCCTAAAACTATATTTGGGGTATCAAGAAAATAAGAACATGTATAGTTATTTTTATTTAAAGATTGATTTTCTCCAATTGAGTTTTTTGCCTTAGGAGTGGTAAAAGGGTTTGACTTTTGGGAAGTGTTTTGATCTTATTAAAATTACTTTTTTTTTCTTGTAAAATTTTAAATAAGCCAATAAATTATACAACGGTCAATTTTCAACCTGGTCTAATTATTTTGGCCATATAAAGTCACTTGTATATTAAGTTACTTAAAGCAATTAAAATAGAATAAAAATGAAACATGTCTTAGCAGAGTTTTATTAAACATCCATAAAACACATTATGCAGTATGTCTTTTACTTCCAAACCTACCACAGATTAAGAATACGGGCAACCTCTTTTCATCTGCAGAGTACAAATTCTTTTTTTTTAAATTCAATTTCAACACCTAATAGTTGGAAATCTATTTGAGTATCAAACTAGAGTAAAGGACATGTGCTACACCAGTGATGAGGTTATGATTGGCAAACTCCAGGATGAGGAGGAGGATTGGGTACTCGCTGTGCAGCTTTGCAAGAGAAGAGGCCTTGCTCAAGCCCATCCAGTTAAGCAGTAAAACCTGCATGGCCTTGGGGAAAAGCTCACCGACCAGCTCTTCAGCTGGTGGCAAATCTGTAATGCGATCAATGTGGCGCATCTTGAAGCCCTCCACTTGCTGGCTGATGGAGGAGTTGGCTACATGGAACTGCTGACCGAGCCAGCTGCTGACAGCGTGGAGGAGAGGGCTGCAGTAAACAGAGTCTCCCTCCCTTATACCCTGGGCCTTGGTCTCCAACAGCCTTAGCACAATGGCTGATAGTCCCCTCTCATCCAGGCCCTGCCTCACAAACCCCTCTATGTGCTCCAGCAGCACCATTATTGTCTCCTGCTGCTCCTTTCCAATGTCCCCAGTGGAGCCCTGTAAAAGGACACCCAAGCCTTTGAGTTTCTGAGAAATCCTGTGAAGTGTATATGACTGAGGTGGCAATGCTGAAGGACAGCAATAATCATGATCAGCTGTAGAAGATCGAGCAGGAAGAGACTTGTCCCTCAGAAGGACAGTACTGGATCCATGTGCTGTAGGTGGAGAGAGAGCACATGGTCCCAGGACAGTAAAACGATTCAGTCGGAGTTGCAGTTCTTTATTATGCATTTCTGTAACTTCAGCGGGATGAAGGCCATCCAGCTGGAGACTTAGATGATAGCACAAATTCAGTGGGTTGTCATCGATACGCGACTTCCACAGGTCCTGTAGGGAAAACCAAGGTGAAGAGAATAGAAAAATCTCTATCAGCATATTCCCGACTATAGCTAAAATTCATTCAGTTTTTCATACCAGTACACATGCCTGATGGAGGTAGAAAGGAAATATACCTCTGGTTCTGATAAGCCTACCTTATTTTGTTAATAAATGCATGCCTTGCTAGATCGCTTCCATGTTAATAATCCCGGTTTTACTCCAGTCCAATCTGGTAAAATAGAACAATGCAACCGAGTAGCAGGAAGAAAAGATGGTACCTGGAATGTCTCCAGTACTGAAAGCTGCTCCTGCTGGGTGTAAAGTTCAAAGACCACTCGAAAGAGACCCTGGATACTGTAAAACCAAAGGCCATTGCTTGCATTCGTGACTTTCAGCCCATGGAATCGGAAATCTGCACAGGGTACAAAACACACTGAATAATCACATTAAGTTCGAAATAAAATAAGTAAAATATATATTTTTAATTAAATGTTAGAATTTTACCAGAGGAAAAGTTAAGTTTTGTTGCGAGTCCCTTCCTTGCAAATTTTGCGTGGTATTTAGGATGATTCTCAATCCGGATGTTCGTTTTCGAGAACAGGTCAGCACCAAGAAAGAGAGGAACCATTGACTTCTACAAAAACAAGAATGAATAATCTTGATTCAAGTAGTCACCTGCTGACAAATCTTTTTCAGAACCACTCCAAGTAAATAATTCAAATAACCGAATGAAGAGATTGTCACAGGAATATATTCTATCAATCGCAAAAGTAATGAACACGTTACATAGATATTAATTCAAATTAATTCCCATTTAAAATGTAAACCTGGCCAAGACGCTACGTAATTACAGAACACGACAAAAATACAAGTAAAATAAAACTGTTTTGGCTCTAAAACTCAAAATGCAAGCAAGTGAAAGCTGCTCGGGTGAACTGGAACTGTGAACACTATCCGTGCAATGGTTTATCTGGGTACGGCTCAAAACACTACACTTCAAGCACCGCCGTTTTAAAAAGTTTTTAACGAATTACTTCCGTCATACTAGAGCATAAGGGCACGTCGCTAGTCAAAAGGTTTGGAATTGTTATAGACACGAATTCAGAAAACAAAAGTGTGATGTCGGCTTTAATGTACAAAAGCCTATATAATCTGAATGTAGGTTTTTACTAACCTTGGCTTCGAAATGCTTGCAAATTCTAAATGAGCAATTATTTGCAAGATATAAGAAGCGAATACTCCTCGCGCTGCTGTTCCAGTATGGTAGATAGATGGGAGGGGTTAATTTTGAGGTTTCCATGTTCCCCAAATATAAACTTAATATCCTTTGGTTATTTAGCGACAGTTAAACGATAGGTTGATATCAGTTCACCGAGGTCCTGAAATCATAAACATATACATATATGAACACGACCTCAACACTAGGTAAAGCAATTTCTTAAGTATCAATAAATATTGGAACATTTCTATTAAAATTGGTCACAATACATCATTCTGCATTTAGGAGAGCTAGAAAGTGTAGCAATAAAGTTGTTCTTATTGTTGGTCAATCACCCCTGGTATAAATAACTGGCTACGTAAGATAACATAATGAGTAAATTCTGCTTGTTTGCATTAGGCTAACACACATCACAGCAGCCATAACTTGATAAGACGCCTAAGAAGAGACCTTCGTAAACCAATCAATGATCACGCTTGTCTACCTCTGACCCTCTGAACTCCGAACCAAGCACAGACAAAGATGGCGGAGGTGGACTTTGGTGATAGTGAGCTATTCCAACAGTTTGAAGAAGATATACCTTCACAGACGCATATTCGGTTCACAGATGACGAAGACGTTCCAGCGGAAATTCGCGACCTACGGGACAAATTGGAAGAATGTGAAGAAACGATCCGTCGCCTGAAAGCTGAGAATATCCATATGCACGTCACCAGAGAGGCGCAACTCGTTTATTGGTGTTCGTGGCCTTTCCTTCAGAATTAGAACTCAAATATCGCCGCTTACGTAGCTATTGGTTAGAGGGTCTGTGTTCCGTCCTCGTAGTTGTTCAAATGAAATGCTGCAATTTTTTTCCCGTAATTTCACACTAGCATTAGAATTACATTTCTTTCGTCACTGTAGTGATATGCTAAGTCAATGGTTGGGTTAGATTATCTTATTTATTATTAGTTTGTAAACTGGTTAATTATGTTGCACGGCACGTACACCATATTTCGATAATTATAAATATAACGGGTAAAGTAGCCTACGCTATACTAAAGCCAACACTATTAAGTTATGAAATTAACCATAAATATACGCTTTCACATTGATTCTCCAGAAAATATATTCAGAAGTGTTTCACTTTCGTGTTTTCTTGTACAGCACTCAACTGCCGCATAGCATTCGCTGACACTTTTTTTAAAGATTGATTTGTATAATTGTAACGCATATTGCCTGTTAAAGTTGCTTTTTAACATTCAAATAATTTGTTTTCGGAGAAGCGTGGATGCCTGCTTTATAAGTATTCCTTAACAACGCATTTACATCAGGAGTTGAAGAGAAAGTTAAACATCCTGTCACGTCCCAGGTATGTTAATTAGTTATATATTATACAATTAACTCTTTCCAGAGCCAAACCGTGAATCTGCAGAAGGTATTTAAAGTGTATTTTGACTTGACTGCATTTTTTATTGCCTCTTTACTACCAGAAGTTATTGTTATTTTCGATGTTTTTCTTCAGTAGCCTACATGTAGAGGACTCCAGATTTGATGGTCCACTTCTTCAGATACTTTTTGCAAACAATGACATCTCAAAGTACGTGCTTTTTTTTTGTATATTTGTTTTAGCTCATTGCCAGGTGGTGGAAAGTTAAGGGTGATCTTAAGTTTGTGCCACTGTGATCTTTTGTCAGGCAATGTCGTCAGGAGATTGAAGACTGCATTTTGAGTCTGATACAGAAGCACGAGCACCAAGAGAAAAATGGAAAAGAGAGCTCTTCATCTCATGTCAAACCGCAGGTTTGTCTCGGTACATTTCTTGGTTGTTTACATTTAAGTGTGTTGGAAAAGCTAGCTTGGCCTGTTTTGTGGCATGACATCTGCCTTCTTTCCAAACAGGCTTCAAGTTTTGTTCTGGAAGAAAATCACAAAATTAAGACCTCCAGCACCATAAAAAAGATTAAGGACGCCTTTAGTGTGAGTTCAGATTTTAAGACAAGTTCAGTTTGCCCAGATGAGTCAGCTTCCCTCAAATGGTGGTTCATTCTTGTAGGGACTTTTGACGCTATTTTACAGGTGGTGGGGAGTGTGCTGTACTTCACCAGCTTCTGCCTGGATAAACTCGGACAGCCACTGCTGAATGACAACCCTCAGCTGACTGAAGGATGGGAAATTCCTAAGTATCCTCAAGATGCTGGGACCCCCAGGAGATTCTGACAGCCATTTTAACCCTCTCCATGACAACTTTTGGCATATGGCCTTCAGTATTCATTTATCATCTTTATATTATATGTATAAAGAACTTTTTTCAGGTCAAGATTCAATCGTAAGCCATATTACATGTAGATCGCTAAATCTATTCATTAGGCTTTAATAGTTTGAATGTAAGTCAATAAACCATCGTAAATTAACTTCCTGAATGAGTGTCAAAGATACCAACAGGTTTTTGGCCAAGTAATTTCTACAGATGGACAGGAAGTGCAGATAAAGGAGAAGAGGTATGCCAATTATAATGTTAATGCTCCTCAACTTATGCCATTGCAATATCTTGCCCTGTGTATAATTTGATCTTGCTTGCAGACCCAGGGCATGCTGCTTTAACTGTGGCTCAGAGGACCATCAGCTGAAAGACTGTCCGAAAGTAAGCGTCCTGAATATTGAAATCCTATGCTAATAGTGTTCGTATGCAGCTAATGATAGATGGTGAAACTCACTTCTGTAGTTTTATGTAGTAGAAACGAATAGTTTATTTGTTTACAGCCAAGAGATATGGCCCGCATCAGTGAGAAGCGAAAGGAGTTTTCCCAGGGCAACAATCAAAGCAACCAGCGGTACCATGCGGAGGAGGTGGAAGAACGTTTTGGGAAATACAGACCTGGAACAGTGAGGTAGGTTTTCTGTGGATTACCATGAGAATTATTTGTTGGTCACCGTGTTCTCAGTCTGACACACACAGATGGCCTCTTTTATTAAAATGATTTCGTTCTATGCCTTCTATTGACCCTTCAGACTTGAGATTTTTTTCTCTCTCTTGCATGATGTAATCCTTTTGTTTTTCCCCTCATGTGTGCTTGGAATTGAAATGTGCATCTTTTTCCCCCCCATGCATTTTAGTGTGTAGCCATGGGTAGTCATTAAATGTATTGCTCAGAATCTAAAGGGTAAGAATTCCTGGCCATTGGATGGGTTTTTAGACTGGATAACGCTGTTGACATTGAATGTTAAATTTTCATTGGATTTTTTTGCATACTTTTGTCCTATGATTTTATTTAATGTTAAAATTTTTGTTCCATTCTGGCATCAATAAGTGATCTTCAGCTTTCAGGATTATTTCACAAGAAAGACATTGCAAGGTTATTATTGGAGTTACGGCGATAGCTTTGGTGTGTCAATGTGTAGACCATCTTAATTGACTCTGAGTGCACAGCCAGAGGGTTAAAATGAACCTCCCCGTTTTGATGTGGGTCGCTGTATTTTTATTTTATTTTTGGCCAGTGATGAGCTGCTTGATGCCCTGGGTGTAGCACAGAACTCCTTACCGCCCTTCATCTATTGTATGAGACAACTCGGCTATCCCCCTGGCTGGCTAAAGGAGGCTGAGATGGAGAACTCTGGCCTGACGTTGTATGATGGGAGGGGTAAGATTCTGACTCCTTAAAGTGCTTTTTCAGGTCAGTGACACTGGTCCAGTGGAGCCAACAGGTTCGATCGTTTGTTTGAACATGGACTGTATTTTGTGTTTCTTTTTAAAATAGTTTTCAATACACGTAATCATCAATGTGAGGCAGTGTCGAGGCCTTCACATTAAAACACTGCAAGAAAGTGCTTCAGATAATGACTGTTTCTGTTCATTCCTTTATGGTCAAGTGTCAAGTGATGGAGAAATGGCTGAGGATGAGAATTATCAGAGCCACAAAATCTCTTATGATGTGTCCAAGCTAGTAGATTTTCCTGGCTTCAATGTTTGTGCACCATCCAATATAAAGGATGTAAGTATATTTGTCTCCTGGTCTCTTTCAACATTTAAAAATGACAGGTATACCTCGTTTGAGATCATTTTCTGCTAACTCTTCCTGTTTTTGTTGTATTGCAACAACATTGATATATTTAAAAATGCCGTCGCTTTAATTTAATGTTTATATATGATCCAACCTTATTTCAGGAGTGGCGGTCATATGGGTCAGTCCCAATGCAGGCAAACCACATGAAGCAAAATTTTGCTGCCTATCTTTCCAATAATTTTCCGATGGTAAGTATAACACCCCTGCCTTATGTTATGGAATCTTCTCATCTAATATGCTCTGCTGTTTCTTTTTCTAGTCCTCAAAGTACATAAATATAAATGTTTACATTTTGCCAACAGCCTGGATCCAACTGCAACAAAAGACCCTACGAATTGGATGCAACCCCCCGACATTCAAAGAAGAGGAGGTCTGACGTTGATAGTGTCAGGTGTTCGGACATGGAGGTTGATTCAGGTAGATTTCTAATGACAAATGCGGTTCAATACAATTTCACTGGGTAGGACAGTGGGCAGGCTGCCATAATGAAACAATTTGGCTCCTCTTCAGTTACTTAATTTTGAGGCAATACTAGCTGTGCAGAATTCAATAGTAGATGATTGTTTGGCAATGCCCCTCAAAACATTGTAAACATGCTTATTCATCTCCATTTCCAGGCCCTGAAACTCCCTGCAGCTCTAGGAGCTCTGATACCTTCCAGTTCCAACCACCCTTGCCCCTTGGTTCGCCAACACTGGGCACTCCACCCCCATTGCCCCGGGGTACACCGCCAGCCACTCCCACTCCGCCCCCTTTGCCCAAGGGCACACCTCCTGCCACACCAAGTCATAGCTCCCCAGCTTTGCGAGGGCGGGGCAGTGGTGAAGAGACGGGAGAGGAGGATGGACTGACGTTGGAAGAGCTTGAGGAGCAGCAGAGATTGATATGGGCGGCACTGGAGAATGCAGACACTGCCACCAACAGCGACTCGGAGATACCTGCCGCTGACACGCCAGTCATCAGTTCCTCGGGAGCCTCCACCCCTGCCCAGATCGATAAAGAGGCGGAAGTGGAGGAGGATGCTGATAAATTAGAGGAACTCTCGAGCAGTAGCGAAGACCATCACAGGATGGCAATAGTTGAAGAAGGCCTCGTCGCTGAAGACAAGGAGGACAACAGTCACGACATTGAGGAGATCAAGGATGAACTTGTGCCGGAAACTGATGCCACGATGGAGATTGAAGTCATTCCTCCAAACCCGACAGAGAACTCCAAGACTAAAGAACCATCTGAGGAAGCCGGGAAGGGGATGACGGTTCCTCATCGGAGTAAATTCGCTGAGGGAATCATTCCCTTTGAAGACACGCCAGAGTACAAGGACGTCGCTGAGGCAACTGGAGTCTACCTCAAGATTCGAGATTTGCTGAAGAGCTCACCTCGGAATCAAACCAAAAAGAAAAAGTGAAGTGGGAGTTTACTGTTTGTGTGTATGTCTGGGTGTGTGTGTGTTTTAAAACATTCTGCTTTAGAATACTTTTTATTCTGAGTCCCACAGATAAAAATAGGGATTAGAACAAGAACTTTCAAGAATGTCTTTTTAATTGTTTTGTTTTTTTATTTTTTTAAATTGGTTGTTATTGAAGACCTGTAGTAAGGATTTTAAAATGGGCAGGGTTTCTTCCAAAATCGACAGATATTTGTGGTTGGTGCTTGTTTTGTCTTTAAAATCTTGCAATTTATATTCTAGATATTGTTTCATATGCATTTTAGATGTTTAGATTTTATAACATTTGCTTCTTTATTTTCCACTGTCGATTTATATTTACAAGATTTTTTCAAATCAAATAGTAGTCCAGGTATTTCTTTTATGTACAACCTTACTCACTTTGGGGGAAATCGCATATAAAATGTGAACACTCTTGGTAATTTAACAGGTTCAAATAATTTTTAAAGACGCTATTTTATTTTTTTAAACTTTACAATGGACATTATTGTTTTTAATATTTGTTGAAAGGATGTCGCATGGCTACCACAGCTCATCAGGATTCACCTACTTTTTGGTATGTATGTATGTATAGTAAATATTGTTCATTCTAAGATACTTCAAGTTGCACTAAATAATTGCATTTCTGCGGGAGAAAAATATAAGAACGGCACACCAGCAGTTTTATTGCATGCCGTTGTAAAATGCCCTCAAATCAATCACATTAAAGGTATTACTGGAGGTTGACACTAGAGGATAGCAAAGCAGCCCAGCATAGTTAAAGAAGAATTGGTCTAGCCTGTTTATCTACTGATAAACGGTTTTTCTTCCATATTGTAAAGAAGTCTTAGACACTTACTTCAAACTGTAAGTCTCAGTACATCTGCATGTGTAAATGTAAGTCCCTACAATTAAAGTTTTGAGGAACTTCCCAAACTTAATTTAATCTTTTATTTTTATTTTTAACCTGTATTAGACCCTATTACTAGGGTCTCTTTTTATTGTTGGAGGATTCTTAAATGATATTGTTACTCTTTTGAAATGGGGTGGGATTTGTATGCCCCCATATTTCAAGTGCTAGTAGCATGTTTCTAATTCATAAATCTCCATTTTATAAAATGTGTGGTAATAAGGACTGTCAGGTTATGGGCCTTGTCAAGTTTGTCAGTGTGCACACTTGATTAACCAGGAGAGAACAAGATTGCAACTGTATTAAGTACTTCGTCAGATCAGCTGAAAAAGGCATTTGGAATTACCCAAAGCTTGAGTGCTTGCACTTAATGGAGGGGGTTTTGGTGTGTGTGCGTGCGTGCGCCGCGCACACAAGGGTCTTCACCCTGGGCCTATAGCCATTTTGAAAATCTGCTGGATGGCGGTCTGGCAGGACCAGGATTGGGAATCTGATTTAGGTTGTGGTAAAATTCTGAGTTGTGACAGGTATGGATTGCAGTTAATTGAGAATAAAGATAATGCGATATGGAGTAAGTAGAACATTGAATTTCTGCATAGAAAATTGAAACGATTGTAATGTTCAGGGAGAGGTATTTTCATTAAAGACGAGCTAGAAAATTAAGAGTTCATACAGGATGGAAATAATTGTTTGCTAAAACAATCTTTGGGGTGCAGTGGAATTGCTAAGAAATTACTAAAATAAGGTTAACCAAAAATACAGGTTTGGAAAAAGTGTTAAATAGAACCTAATCAATTCTCACTGGATATATCGTCATTATAAACGAAAACATTTACTGAAAGTAATTATAAAGATAATTCTAAATTTTTGTGTATTAAAATAAAATGACCACTGAGGTGTGCGTTTACAGAACTAGCGCAACTGTATTTCTACTTCATGTCTTTGTGAGCCATGGGAAGGAAAGTGGTAAAACTGCTGGTGTGCCAACTGTTTTATGGACTTTAGATGACCAACGTGTAGCCATGGAGACGGTGGAAAGGGTGAGAAGATTTTCTACGTCCACCGTTTTGGTGATGGGAAGACTGTCACGTACGCGGGATATTACTCGTATTCAATAGCAGCGGTTAATTTATAAATTGTCTGATCTGTTCTATATATCAATTTATGTTTCATTCAAGTAAACGTCCTTCAGTTTTCAAGGCGTGTTCTCAACCGTGTTGCATACTACATACATTATCGTGTTGTAACATGTTTATTCACATTTTATTGCAAATCAATACATCAATAAATTATGTTTAGTGGCCAACCCTGAAGCGACAAAAAACAGCAGCTGGCTGGAGTGCATGACATATACCGAACATTCATCTACTGGAAACACGTTCAGTAAAACGGGTCTTCAGAGTAACTGAAACTTGTATCTTCAAAATGGAGCTCTTTGTACATTAATATAGCTTCAATAATTGAAATAAAACCCATATTAACGATTACGCTATACAACAAACTTGAATCACTTTCCGAGTGACAGAAGTTCTTGGTCATACATTAAAAAGTACCGTCTCGTAACCGTCTTTACATTTGACGTTAATAAACAACTCGCGTTATTGTAGTGTACATGAGACAATCTTCTGTTTACTGGAAAATAACGACAACGGAACGGCAAGCAATTTACGAAATCAGCGCAGCAAAGCAGACTCAGTCTCAGTCGAAGATGACGTCATCGCGCCTCCCGTTGGTTTGCCGAGGACGTGAAGACGCTGTGTGGAAACTAGCCCTGCAAGCAGGAAGACGAACCAAGCAGGATTTTGTGGAGGTTTCCGATATATAATAGCTTACATTCATGAAAGAAAATCGGAAATTAAACGAAAACAATACAGGTAAGCAGATACACACTTTGGGGACTATTTTGATTTATGCTAGGTTTAAAATATTTTTCAATAGAATGAGTGGTGAGACAGCGAAAAACGGGCAGTCACTGGGAAAATTTCTCTACTGGAGAAAGCGCTTATGCTATTCGTCGCCTGGGCCTCCGTTAGATTAGTTAGCGTCAAGTAGTCAGGGCAAAGGCTTGTTATGAGATTACTCACGGAAAACATTTTCATCTGGTCATACGTGGGAAATTAGAGGGCCGTGTCACATTTTCTTCTGTGTCATTTTAAGACAAACATTGTTCCTTTAGGTCATGACATTGAAGTTGACAACTAGGCATATACTGTGAAAACTAGTTAGTTACTATCGAGTTGGCTTTGACATGCTTTACATTCTTGGTTATACGTGTATGATCTCTGTTGTCTCTCCTTGTTTTTCGTTACACGCGTCAAATTAATTGCACATTTGGCCTTTTAGCTATGTGGTCAACAACTTGTCACAAGTCAATTGTCAGGCAGTGGACCAGAATCCGCTAGAACGCCTCTCTGGGCAAATCTCCCCGATGATACTTCAGCTTGTGTAGTCAGCGCAGCCTAGTACAGAATGGCTCAGGAACTCCCCGAATGTTTACTTTATTGTAAATTTAATTTATATTTTTCTGCGTATACAGTTAGCTTATTAAGCAAATGTTGCCTGTAGTGGCAATATTGTTAGCAGAATGTTAATGTTGTGCAACAAGTAGTGAGTAGATGATATCCAGATGTGCCACCTCACCGCTGTGTCCTAGTAAAATCCGCAAAAATTGTTTGTGACACGTGGTAAGAAACTTCTCTATTCGCCGTTAAAACTCGATACGATTTCCCAGTCAGCATGTTCGGTATTTCGTCGACTTGTTTAAAACGCATTTTAGTTGTACAATTTTGACATTTGCAAAAGTAGGTGTTGTCTGCTAAATATAAAGATTTCACGGTGACAAAACGCACCTTTTAAAAATGTTTGTATTGTAAGTAATGGTAGACATCTCAGATGAAAGTTAGAAGGACTTTCTGAAACACAAATCTTCTGACGATATGTCGATTATGGGCGATGAAGTGCAAGAGATGATTTGTGAGAAATGTATACCATGCAATAATCTTTAACAACAAACAACCACATGACCTGGGGTCTTATGTCATGACTGACGTTTCATTATAGCAGAGATTTTTTTAAGTTTAGATTATAAACCAAACCAAATGGCAAAACCAAAACCAAATAGCTGTTTGCAGGTCTTTTTTGTTCCACCTTGCCTCTTAATATTTATTTGGACATATTTATATTTTAAATTATTTAAACCAGCTTCAGCGTTTTGACTATAGACAGAAAATGTGATCAGATTGCTTGAATTATTTTGATTTGCCTGTTCTGGGAAATGTTGAACCCCTAATGCTGTGAGCTATTGCTGTGGGGAAGGGGTTATGTCATCTAACCAATTGGAGGTCATATCATGGAAGTCGCATGATGCTCTTACTTTCATTTCTGCCAGTTGTCTTGCAGAGTCAAGCGAATTAATCAGATTTAACTTGCATGTTACAGTTTGTCTGATTTATGCATGGTATAATAAATAATATGGACTTCGACTCTGAGATAATAGAATATATTTTGGTTGGAAAAGTGGTTTTCACCTGTATGACTTCCTAAAATTGTACCTGGGATTTGGAAACTTCTTACTGACAGACAGCTTTTGTCAGATTGCAAGGTGAGCATTTTCAAAGGTGTGAGAGATTTTTACCTTATTTAGATGTAGCTTGCATCTACACTGAATGAACATAGTCTTGTGTCCTAAAGGTTTTATATGGCACTAACTTTGAAGTACAAATTGCCTCATCTCACTGTATGCCGCCCCATATGGTCAAATATTGTTAAATATGTAGTTTAATGTCAAGGTCTGGAATATGCAGCATGCAAATTTAATAAAGAACAATTGATTACATTACATTTAAGACTCAAGAATCTAGATAATCACAGTCTGTACATGCCAGAAGATTTACAATCCAGTGACTTCATCTGCTCAGTCTGATACTTGTGAAGAAGCCAGTCACTCATAAACTGTAAACCAGGGCTTACAGTAATTGTTACATTTCTGTAGACTTCAATTCTGAGAAGGATTATTTGCACATTATAAATAAGATGTAAATATATTTTAGTCCTGTTTGACTTTGATGAAGCAGAAGCAAAAAATATAGATTAGAAAGCTAAAGTCAGCGTTTTTCCTTGTCGGCAGAAATGCAATTTTCAAAAGTGTTACCCAGAGTCTTTGCACTTTTAAACCACTATGTCTCTGGGCTCAGCAGTGTAAGCTTTCTGCAGCCCAAAGACTTTTCTTTTCACTGAACTCGCCAGTCGTGGTTAGTCACTGCCATACATGCAATGGTTTTCCCAAAAAGAAGGTAGCCAGATCAAATAGACTTAATAAAAGATAGGAACATGTTAGACAACATGCACTTTTTCAGTGTCATCCCCTCAGACACTCCACCCCAACCATATTACACAGCAGCAGCCATACTCAATGCAGAAGACTCTTTTGAACTCATGTATTTACATATGACAAAGGATATAACCTCTGTTGTTAACCCAATGCTACTAATTACAAGAATAACTATTTTAAATGCATTCCGCCTCTTGCAGAGGGCCAGACAGGACTGTCAACTTTTTCCACTGTTATTAAACGATTTAATCGTACAGATTGCTGCTCCTATACACCCAAACACAGTTGTCACAAGCATTTGCATTCAACTCCAAAATGGTCACCGCACAGCATACATTTACATCGATAGCATTTTGGTATTCATTCAGTATCTAAACAAGGTATGTGGTAGCTTTGACGCTAGTGGCAGCATTAGTTGTCAGTGTCCTCTCCTGAAAATAGTTAAAACTCTTAACTTAACATTTTGTTCCAAAATGCTCCCTGAAAAACGTAAAATACAATAGAATTCCGTGTTAGTTTCTCTGCAGTGTGAGGCCAAGCCATATATCCCTTAAAGCCCTGTGGTAAGCCTATCATACAATGGAAGTTCATTTTCCTACAGCTGTGGGAGTGTTTGTTGAGAAGACTGGGCTCTTAATTTCTTAGGATGGACGTTTCGTCGTCACTTCTGCACAGAGGGCCTTTCAAACAGTCCTGTGCTTAGACTGTGGAGGCGGGCCTCTAGGGATGGAATTTCCTCTTCTCTTTCCTCCCCTTCAGAATGCAGCCCAAGACTGACCTGCCCCTCCCTCCTGTCAAGGGGGCCACCCTGCCCTTGCTGCAGGCAGAGCTCTGGAACGCCAAGAAACGTTTTTCCCATTAGTCACCTTAGCATTGGAAGAAATAGCACAGCGTGGGTCGGTTTATGGGGCCCGACCTTGTCATCTGGTTTAATCACTTGATTTGACTCCACATGGGAAGATTCTTTATGTATTATTTCAATTTTATAGTTTTATTCTAGTGTGTCATGTAGGTCTGTGCCAATAGATCAATACATCGCGATACAACCCTGAGCCCCATTTCCCTATTCAAATAAAGTTTTCCCTAATTAATCCTTCAACAGGTTTAAATTGTTGTGAGGGATGATAATCATATTTTAGAATGGGCACGCCCATCGGTTTGTTGGCTTACGTTAGATATGTTTTCATATAATTGCGTGTGAAATAACATCACTCCAGCTAAACTCACGTTTTTACGAAATGTTAGGTAGCTAGCTAATTAGGCAGTTTTGTAAAACCATACTTGTACAAATAGTTCCAGATTTAGCAAATAGTTTATATTCAATGTGCAATAGCTTACAGTCTTATAAAACATGAGATATGTTGGCCCATGCATAAAATAAAAATATATAGTGTTGCTAAGCCATTGAATTTCGTGGCTCAGATGGAAGCCTTTGTGGCCTAAATATAAAATAACTGGGGAAAAAACTAGAAAATTGTGTTTTATGTGAAATCGGTTTTCTTTGTATGTTTCTTTTTCAATGACCATGTTAAAAATGTACATGCTTCAGAATTCAATTGGTTGAATTTCCTGCTTTATATAAGCCTATTCTTTGTCTTTGATACTTAATATTTTTTCTGTGTTCTGGGCCCTCCTGCATGTTTAGCCGCTTCTCCTGTCTTCATGACACTGCCCATTAAAGGCCACGCTCTGAACGGCCACATCTGATTGTGTAACCCGACCACAGGCTGACCCTCTCCAGCAGCGGGGTAGCCCTTGTTTTAGGTTTTCCCTTTCAAAGGCTGTGGCTCTCAGCCTGGCCGACAGGCTTGACAGCTGTTCACCTTTCAGCTGACCCTCTATGAACTCCTCACGATGAGAGCTCTCCAACGCGAAAGGGCGTTGGATCGGCACTGCGGCGGGAACAAAGAGAAAGCTTCGCGTGAAAGAAGCACTCGCGAGCACTCTGTGAAAAGAAAAATCACATGCATTTTGTGTGCCCTAACCTAGGAGGGGTAGGGAAGGAATTGGTTTGGAGAGGAGGGTCATCGCTATCGTGAGAATGTAACTGTGGACCAGGGAGAATTCCCCTAAACCACGTAGAGTTCTAGCCTTTTGACACTACACACTATTCATAGTGTTGAAAAGCTGGATTTATTCTCATATTGAGGCATC
This sequence comes from Hiodon tergisus, assembly GCA_025775045.1. NCBI lineage: Eukaryota > Metazoa > Chordata > Actinopteri > Hiodontiformes > Hiodontidae > Hiodon > Hiodon tergisus. The sequence goes on along the minus strand of JAOVYW010000036.1, from coordinate 8,780,328 downwards.
TCACCTGCTCACTTGAGTTCCCTGTGGCTAGTACTGTCAGGAATCCAATGTGGTTTTGCAGTGTCAGTGGTGAAAGTTGTTTACTTGCACAGGTAATTGATGAATACTTGTAATGTAGGGCTTTTTTTGTGTTAAGGTAAAACCAAAGCTCTCCAGGAGCAGAATGGGCTACTTCATTCTACCTACTGCGAGATATTGGTTGGTGTATGTATGTATGTATGTATGTACAGTGCTGCAAAACGTATTTGCCTTTGCCTGGGGTTTAAGTCTGAACTTTGAACTAGGCCATTCCATAACTTTTATTTTCTTGTTCTTCAACCACTCTGATGTAAACAAACAAGCAAGGGCTTGTGTGTTTCAGATTATTGTCTTTCTGCGTGACTCGGTTGTGCTTCTGCTTCAGCTCATGTACGGATGGCCTGACATGTGCGCCTATAGAATTCTGATACAGAGCAGAGGAGTCATGAACATTGTCCTTAGCCTAGGTGATAGAGGCATGCAGACCCCTTAATGTTGTAACAAGGTATGTAGTCCCTCTACCGATCACCCCATCTTAGGAAAAGATAACCTTGGGAAGACAGTAGGGAACCACTTAAGTATTTAGAAATGTCCGTGATTTAGTCAATCGGATATCATCGGATTAGGATCCACCTACTTGGCTTTACCAATCATGCAGTCAAGATGGTTGTAGTAAAGCATACAACCATCTAATCCTGTGTTTTCGTGCGCTAATCCTTTACAAACACGTGACAGTCCCCTAGTCCATTAGACTGACTGTAGGGGGTTGAGGTTCTTGTTACTCAATAATGAGTGTAATTATGGGATCCATTGGGTTCTAGTAAAGAAACTGTTCATTTATTGGGTTTTGCAGGCCGGACTAATGAACAAATGAGGTACTGTTTGTTACAGAGAGACAGTAACGGGCTGTGTGATTGTGTTGTAGCTGGAGATATTGACAGTTAATCCTTTGTGACTATCTGCATCTCACATAGCTTTTGCAACCAATTTTGGTTTCTAGAGTTTTTGATTTATAGTGAAATTGCCTAGATATTTTTAAAAACGTGGATATGGAATGTTTTCTATTACACAAAAAAAAAAATTTCCTCTCTATTTTAGTAAGCTACTGTACTTGGTGGAATGAAAGTTTGGCTGGGGCCTGACTAAAAGCCTGATCTAATAGCAGCACGAGTTTAAGGAATTTAATTTGACCAGATTCTTATACAAATTAAGCGCTCACATACACACATCTTCACACTAATAAATCAAATATTGTAATAAGAAGACATTTTAAATTGGCCTTATACGGCTTTTTCTATGTACATTCCCTAAACAATGGAATAATTTTAACGGCTACAGGCTTCTTTGCCCAACTGCATAGTTTTGAGACTATTCCCACTGACCTTGCCAGGGAAAGTGCACATGTCTAATACCCCGTGACTCAGTATTTTTAGAGAATTAAGTCAGTCTATCCAGACCCCCTAGGAGCAGTGGTTAAAGTTGGAGTGCCTCTCTAGTTGGATTAACTGGGTGAAAGACTGGGCTGCTTGGCATGCTGTTCTCTGCATGGTCAAACACTTTGCAGATTGACAATAAGATCTACACATTGAAATAGGATGATGAACATATACCACGTGATACTATTGGTTTGATGCTAGGGTTTAAATTACTTGGTTTCACCGTCGATGCGATTTAATACTTTATTGATGTCCCGTGGTTTTTTTCTAATTTTTATTTTCTCATAAACATTGTTTCAAAGTTTCTTTATATGGGTTCCAGAATATCTTTTTAGATGTAAATGTTTACTTTAGAGCATATGATAAACGTGTTAATAATGAAATAAGGCTGTCTGTAGGAGAAATCTGTGACCATCACCCAACCTTCTCCCAGTGGGCCAAGATTAATATTCCCCTCATGTTCCCCCATCAGACATACCCTTGCAGGGTCTGCCTCGACGACACCCTCCTCCCCTCAAATGGAGAATGTCTTAGCAGGTGCCTTTTTGAAGATTTTTCTTTGATACACATCGCCTATTCAGCTTGTCTACAGTGACTTTGCTTTACTTGATAGTGTCTGAATATTAGCCAGGCTGAGTGACTGAACTAGAAGTTATGTTACAGGGCGTAATACATTTTATCTATGGTTTGGTATACAAGGTGATTTACTATTATCTGATGGGACCTGTTTTGTTGACTGTGACCTGAGGAAGTGAGGCAATATTTACAGTCAATGAAATTAAACCCCTGCTTTGTATTTAACATGTTCATGAGAGGGAATGTTTTGTTCAGTGTAAATGTTTGTTTTTCTTATCACGAGTAGCCACTTCAATGTGCTGCCGAGTCTTCGGGGATGATGGTAAAACCAGGGGAACACAGGAAAGGTTAACATTCCTCTGATTAAAATTTACACTTAACCTTGCAACGAATGTAAATTCCCAATGCAGCGGAGAAATGTTGGAGCATTCTGCTGTTTCTTTTCTGGCTTTACTTCAAACTGGGGCCTCTTGATATGTCATTGATGATCGATCTTTGAAGATTCCCATTGTCCTTCGCGGAAGCGGTCACGGTCCCCGAGCGCTTGTGTATCTGTCTGCTCAGTGTGTAATACAATTAAACTCAGAGCTCCATTGTCAGGTTGCCCAGCCCGTTCTTGCCCATACTTAAAATACGGCTGTATGTCACTGATGTATTTCTCTCCTGTTTCCCTTACAGGGTTTTTTGTTTGAGTTGCGCCCCCTTACCTTTTGGTTTTCCTTGGGCTTGCCACAGACTGACTGCGCGTCTTAGCCGAGTACAGCTAAGTCGATGTTTGGAGGGGGCTAGCACCCACTGACAGACTAGAGGACAGCAGATTGTGTGTCACACACAGTGAAGAGTCATGAGCACAGCAAAGCCCAGTGGGCTTAAAGCACCCAGCAAGATCGGCAGGCCAGCTGGAACAGCAAACAAGACCTCCCCCTCCTCCTCCTCCTCCTCCTCCGGTCAGTCTCAGTGCCCAGAAACTATTGGAATTTATTACTTTATGCCATTGTATGGTTAAAGAAAACGATATTGATTATTTTGTTTTATCTGACATTATTACTATTAAAAAAGTTACGTTTAATGTAGACTTCCAATCAAAACACATGAATGTGATGTTGGCATTTATATCAGGACTAAAATACACATTTTCAATGAAAAATTCTGGCCATTCTTTTTTCTCAACAGACCTTTTTCTTAAGAAACCTTGTGCACACACATTTCCGACTTATCGATTGGGAGAAATGGTCCTGAGACCATCTTGTGACATGCAATGCAAGACTCATACGAGTCCGACCAGTTTGACAAATTTTACACTAGCATTCTTTATCAATCGATAAATGAATAATTTGCTGTGAAGTGAAGCTTTAATGATTGGTTGTTGACAACACAATGGTTAACCCTGTGTTAAGCTTTTTAAACAAGAAAGAACCCGTGGCTGTCCCTTTGCCATTGCAGCCGTGCCTAAGCCAGTGCAAGCAGACAAACCGCCCCCAGACACAGGCTCGTCAGAGGTACCAGAGACTGCAGAGAACTTCCAGGTGGGAGACCGGGTATGGGTCAACGGGAACAAACCCGGCTTTGTGCAGTTCTTGGGGGAGACGCAGTTTGCTCCTGGTCAGTGGGCGGGCATTGTGCTGGACGAGCCCATTGGGAAGAACGATGGTTCGGTGGCTGGAGTGCGATACTTCCAGTGTGAGGCCCTCCGGGGCATCTTCACCCGACCCTCCAAGCTGTCCCACACCGAGGGCGAGGCCAACGGCACGCAGACGGCGCCACCCTCACGGGCAGCCTCACCCACCTCCACCTCCGCCTCCGCCAGTCTGACCTCCACCCCCGCTCCGGCTCCCGCATCAGCTGCCGCCTCCAAGAAGACCTCGCCGACCACACCTGCCTCCAATCTGACACGTGCCAGCAGTGAGTCCGTGTCCAACCTGTCCGAGGCGGGCTCTGTGAAGAAGGGCGAGCGGGAGCTGAAGATGGGCGATCGCGTGCTGGTAAGGCGCCATGTTTACACCCAGTTCCAGCTAAAGGTTACCATGTTTTTAGAACAGTCAGTTCCAAAATTACGAATGGACTGTGTTCCGTAGTAAGGTAATAAGTGATAATTGGGTTCCCAGGCTAACCCCAAACAGTCTATGCATTTCTTAATGTAGTTAAACTTAAGTAATATAACAATGCAAGCCCCTACTTGTCCTATGAGGGTGTTTTACCTCTCTGAATGTTTTATTAGTCCTATTAGAAGCCCTTGGCAGACTAACCAGACAGAATTCAATGGATTTAGGTGCGGCGCTGAAAAACTTCATTTAATGTTCCTTCTTACATAATATGTCTTGGAGTGAATAATATCTTTTCAGAGAAAACATGACAGATTAAATTACCAGATGTGATGGTTATTCCAACTCTGAATGGGAAATCTATTAATCTACATGACATTCTTGAAATGGTTTTAAAGGCAAACTAGCTGTCAACAAACCATAATAGCAAGTTTGTTATTAAGACAAAGTACAGTTTTCACTCGGGTAGTAAAATCTTATTTGGGAAAGCTAATGCTGCCAATAGGTAGCTAGTTTTATGTTCTTACAATTTGTTGTAGTAGGCCAAAGTAATTTTTTATCTGAAGTCACACTTCACACTACATATATATGTGTGTGTGTCAATTTATAATATATATAGCTGACTTACTGGTTACTTATTAATTTCTGTATGCAAGCATTCAATATCCAATATTTTGTTTGGTATTCTTCAGTACGTGAGAGCGTGTTCTCTAAGCCGATGGGAGGTATTTAAAATGTACAGATAAACCGGTTAGAGCTAAAAAAGTCTCGGAGCTCTGTATCCCTTTACATGTTTTGGTGGAGCTGCAGAAGGGAGCCCAGGCTCAGTGTGTGTCATTGTCACTCAAATGAGCTAAAATATAATAAGGTGACCGGGTGGCTTAGTCGGTAAAGGCGCTTGTCCGAGCACAGACCGAGCCCTATGAGCTGGAGTTGGGCTTGAATCCAGCTCACAGCCTTACCTGATTGTCTGTGCACCCAGGCAGCGATGGTGCACAATTGGCAGAGTGCTGCATGGGCTGGGTTTGAACCAAGATCCAGATTCAAACATCACCAACACACGCTTAAAATAACAGCACAGAAGCGGATTCCATGAACGTCGAATCATAACATAATCCATAAGTCCTGTGCATTAAATTGCCGTATTTGGCCTGGTGGCACAATCAGTTATGGCTCTCGCCCCAGCGGACCGAGCCCTATGAGCTGGAGTTTTCCGGTCACTATCGGGGAATTACATGAGTTTGATTCGAACCTGCAAAGCACAGCGCTGCCCAGGCTGGGGTTGTTGGGAGGGCTTCCCCCAGCTTGTCACTGACCAGCATCTCCTATCCGCTTACCGGGCACCTGCAGTACTTTCGAGAAGGACGGGCCTGTTCTCCAATCGGTGCTGAACTGCTGTCATGGAAAAGAGAAGGCGATTAGGACCCTACTAGGACCCTACCCGTGCGTGGGTAGGGTCAGGATTTATTGATCATTGGCGTTTTAACATTTTAAACAGTAGCATTACCCAGTAGTAGTGTGTTAAATAAATACTAGATGATGAAGTAAGAGGCCTCTCAGCTGTGACTGAAGCAGCAACTCCTCTTAAACCTGTCCCAGAATACACCTCTTTCTGTATCCAAGCCAACACATTAACAACATCCCAGTTTAGAGAGACCCTTGGGTCTCCTTCTCAAACCAGCCTATTTACAGTGATGTTGCCACAGTCACCATGCTGCCTGTCACCGTGGTAATCTTTCAGGAATTCCCTCCCCCTCTACCCCACATCCCTCTAGCATGGCAGAACTCTGTTACAACCCTGCTCCCTGCTAGGGGCAGCTCACAGGGCTAAACGGTTCTTTTAATTTCTCCTGAACTTTTTGTCCTGTCTCAGTACTATGAGCCTCTGTCTGAACCTGCACAAGAGGGGCCTCAGGCGTTATAAAATGAACCACAAGGGGCAAGCTGTAAAGCTGTAAGATAAACCCATTGAAACAGTTGTATGAAAATCCTGGCTTTAATAACACGTTATGTCAGAATAGCATAAAATTTAGATCAGGATTATATTATTTGTATTGATGTTTATATTTTTGTAGATACTATAACTGATATTGACATACCTATCTGCTTATTAACCAGACAGGCTGTAAACAAGTATGTAAAGCTGGGATTTGTTTTACCCGATTGTGTGCGATGAGCTGGCTCTGTCAAGCTCTTTGGTCATGGAGCTGTTCTTTTCATAGGTCGGGGGCACCAAGGCAGGGGTTGTGCGTTTCCTTGGCGAGACGGACTTTGCCAAAGGGGAGTGGTGTGGTGTGGAGCTGGATGAGCCCCTGGGTAAGAACGACGGAGCGGTGGCAGGAACAAGGTGAGATCATGCAGCTGTACCACTACCACTCTACCATAACCAGTGGAGGCTCTCTTTGCCAGTTCAAATCAAACAGAGATTTACCCTTAAATTCGCTCATTTCAAAAATGTTGATGATCGAGTTATCAATTATTGCTTCATTGAATTGACGGATTCACAGTGCTTGAGCTTTGAGCTGCTGTGTCTCCAGGTACTTCCAGTGCCAGACCAAGTACGGCCTGTTTGCCCCAGTGCACAAGGTGACCCGTATCGGCTTCCCCTCCACCACACCTGCCAAGGCCAAGACCACTGCACGCAAGGTTGTGGCCACGCCATCTGCGTTGAAGCGCAGCCCCAGTGCCTCCTCCATTAGCTCTATGAGCTCCGTGACCTCGTCTGTCAGCGGCAAGCCCAGCCGCACCGGCCTGGTGAGATGTCCGGTCAAATTGCTCTACCTTTGTCATGTGATCATGGTTCTTGTCGAACAGTCTCTCATGCAGCCACTGTAGTTTCTGAGGTGACAGCCATGGCCCCTCTCACAGTTACTACGGTGTTGCTGGATTTGGAGCACCACATGCAGAGCTCTGACTGTTTCCCCCTCCTCTTAGCTGACAGAGACGTCCTCCCGCTACGCTCGTAAGATCTCTGGCACCACAGCATTACAGGAGGCCCTGAAGGAGAAGCAGCAGCATATCGAGCAGCTTCTGGCCGAACGGGACCTGGAGAGGGCTGAGGTGGCCAAGGCCACCAGCCACGTGGGTGAGGTAGAGCAGGAGCTCACCTTGCTGAGGGAGGGTCAGGAGCAGGTTGGTGACCATGGATTTAATCTGCACTCGCATATCACTGACGGGCAGATTTTACACTGAAAACGTGGTTGTGATCAAATGTCCAACCAAACTCCAACCATTCAAAAACCTGTGCAGTGGCCTCCAAATGGATGCGTCTACTTAAATCATCTTTATGTTGCAAATTATTTACAGACTGAATACAGACGCTTTCTCTGCTCAGATAAATAAAAATATATTTAACAGCATGGCTCATTACAATGTTTTTAAAAAGTTCAGTGATTTTTTCACAGCATATTATTATAAGGAGTCACCTTTTTCTTTCATGTTTTTTGACAGCGGTGAGGATCACCCCTTCACAGTAAATTTCTTCTCTCTTTGTGGGTATCTTTGTGCATCAGTATGTGCTGGAGATGGAGGCCAAGATGGATCAGTTGCGTACACTGGTGGAGGCGGCTGACAAAGATAAAGTGGATCTGCTAAATCAGCTGGAGGAGGAGAAAAGGTAGGAGAGTGAGGGATTGTGGGGGAAACCTGTTGGAATGTTAAAGTTGAAAAGTTGCCTATACTCTGATCTGTGCTGTGTTATAGGAAAGTCGAGGACCTTCAGTTCCGCGTGGAGGAAGCTTGTATTACCAAAGGAGATCTGGAGGTAAACGGACACTGAGTCTTTTTCTCTCTCTCTCTCTCCGACACACACACACACACACACACACACACACTAAAACACGATACCACTCTGAGTCAAGCTAGGTTCCCGTGACCAGAGGTTGGATTTCATTGGTCCTGTCTGCTGCCTAAATTTAACTTATCATTTTCTTAACAAACCTGATGCAGATCCTGCCTAGCTTAACCCTTGGCCTAACAGCCATCTAATCATTGAAGTGACCAACGGTTCTTTTTTAAATCTGATTTAGCATATTATACATTGTTCAGTTTTCTTTTGGTTCTTTATAATTTGTCAGAAAAAGATTTTGAAATAATTCAAACATTATTAACATGCACTGAAACAAATCGTAACATAATCCATAAGTAAAGCGCCGCCAAGACTTGGGTGGGGTTGGGAAATCGGTAGGGCTTCACACGGCACATCGTTACCCAGCATCTCCAGTCGGCTTACCAGGTGCCTATAGGCTGGCAGTGCCGTCGAGAGCAAGGTGCCCCCTCCAATCAGTGGTGAACCTTTTTGTACGGGCTGTGTACCTTGTGTACCATGAGTGTAAACGAGAGAGTTGGCTCGAAGGCAATTGATTGGACGAGACTTATCCTACTTCCTTATGCTACGTGTGTAGTGGCTGGATTTGTTGTGCAAACTGAGATGCATTATCACAATTGACAATTCCAAATGGGGGAAAAAAGCAAAACAATTATTGGAGATTCCACATTATAATATGATTTTGAGTGAGAATGTTATAAAATAAGGTTTATATATTTAGCTTGTAGTTGCATGCTAGGTGGTTGGCCGGTGGTTTTATTTATTTTTACATTTATTTACATTATTTAGCAGAAAGTGGAGCAGCTGTTCCAATACAGTGTCACAACATGGTGGTTTTGTTGTTTTTTTTAAATATAGCATTGACAATATTGGACGTTTGGCAGTATTCTGCTCTCATTTACTTTAAAATTTGATGTGCTCGTTTTGTTAATTTTTACAAGGGAAGCATCCACTTTCAACACCATTTCTGTTATTACAGTTCTGTGGTCATGTGCAATAGGAGCAAAAGAGAAAGCCAGCAAGACCTTTTTCTCTACAAGGTTGTAAAATTGTCTTGTGTCTTATTTTAGCCTTAGGCAATGTAGTTTTCCTGGTCTACCTAACAAATTGTAGAGTGAAATGTCTCGAAAGAGCTTGCACAAGCCAGAGAAGCCTCTTTGGCTTAGTAATGGAAGGCTTTTGAACTGCTTTGTGATGGCAGCCTTTTCTGTCTGCCTGTGCCATGAGAGACATGGGAGGCAAAATCTTGCACACATTTGTGTGTTTGACACAGGAGGGTCTAGTGATCGTTATAGTGGGTGTGGGTAGCACAGTGTACAATTTTTGCATGTATTTCCCATCACCAGATATATTTCACTGTCTGTCCGCAGCAATTCCACTCAATCTGCTGAAGACTTCCTTCGTTGAAATTCAGATTTTAAACTGATTCAAAGGGTAGACTTTTTTTTTTTTTATGTGTTATTCGATTTGCTATTATTGCAACACTAACTACACACTACAAGTGATTTTATTAATTGTGTGCATGTGGCTTTCCAGAAACAAAGCGATGCATAAAATGCTTTTTGTGATTAATAATAACAGTGATGATTAAATATTGTGCTGTAAACCTCTTAAACCAAAGTCATCTCTCATAATTTTGTCCCATCCTATATGTTGTCTAAGTGTGGCCATGCTGAGCATGTGTCACTGGAGATGTGTCACACCTCCACCATTTTATTTGTTGAAGTCATTCAATTTTAAAAAATGAAAATATTTGAAATAATTTTTTTTTAAAGCTTGTGGGGTTTATGGTATTGTTTGTTCTCTAACTGCTAATATTTTACGACTGACAAAAATGGCTTTGAACATGCTGTACAGCAGCGATGTTGTGAGATGAAGACTAGGCTTGCATGCTCACTTGCCAAATGAGCATCCAATATCCTTCATCCATGGGCCATTTAATTCACTCCTGCCCTCAGTCACTGCTTCTCCAGAGGACTGGTCACAGTCTTTTTTCTTTTCTTTTTTGCATTCATTCATTAATTCCCTTTAATTCTCTCCTATGTCTTTGGTCACTGGCGAATAAGGCTTCTCACTGCATGTTTTTAAGAAATCTGTGCATCCTCCTTAAACAAGAACTATGTTGCCATTACCACCTTCTGTCCATGCCCCCTCACTTGCCTTGTACCCCCCTTCTGCCCCACTCACTTCCCTTTATTTCTCTGACCCACCCCCAGCACAGCTGCATCCGCTCTCCTCACTGGTAGAAGGTGCTATCGGCACAGCCTGCATGAGGCTCCCCTCTCCCCTGGCATTACGGCTGGCATGTGATGGTGGCACTGGTGTGTTCTCTTCCTCTCCCCTCTTTACTAACAGACGCAGACCAAACTGGAGCATGCCCACATTAAGGAACTCGAACAGAGCCTGCTCTTTGAAAAGACCAAAGCTGACAAACTCCAGAGAGAGTTAGAAGACACTAGGGTAATGGATCTTGTTCTGTGCAGTGTGTCACTGAAGATGTCTTAAGGGACCATACCTTTGCTCTCTACGCTAGCAATGCTGGTGTCATGTTGTATCTTCAGCCATTTTTTGGCATTTTGGATGTGGGAAAGGGTGGATAGGTCTCATCTTTTACTAATGAGCTTAAGGTATGACGTGGTAATGTCAGCAACTCCAAAATAGCCTAAGTTAAACAAATGAGAAAGAACATTTGAAGAACCATAAAGCCGACATTCTTCAACATTTCATAGATGAAATTTACTAGTGGTTGTTTATGACTGGAAGATCAGATAGCTTAAAAGCTAAAGATCATCATTGTTCTCAACTACAGCAATCATGTAATAATTACTTACTAGGGTCTTTTTTGGGTCTTTTTCGTAGAATTTACGATCATTTCAAAAATAATATTTCAGAGAGGATTTACATCCTTCATTTGGGTTTAAAACTATACCGCCAGTAAGGTAACATTTCTGGCAGTGCAGTTGAATCCTAAATTAAAGCGTCTGAACTATTTTTGGAAAAAAACCTTCTAATGTAAACGGGATGATGCATAACAGAGCACCTTCTTATATGGCTGATAACATCTCCCATCAGTATCAAGTAATATGGTCAAAGGGCCATCCCAGGACTTCCGAAATGGTCCCCAGCTGTCCAATAACCACGGAGAAGCTGGAGAAGGTTGACTTTCCAGTGTACTCTGATTGCAATTTTTATAATGGCCCTCTGAAGTTGGCAGCAACGTTCCACTGGTCATGCCGACTGCCCCTATCGCAAGCTCACCTACTCAATCACACATATACCCTCTGATAAGATAACCTTGGCTGATGGCTGTGGGTTGCCTGTCCTCCCTCTTCCCATTTGCCTCCACTAGCTTCCCTGCTTGTTTGGGCTTCTCATTCTTATGCCTCTCTTAAGACTCCTGGTCTACCCCAGGCAATGCTTAACTTCTGCTGCTTGGAATTTTCCAGGTGTCAACTGTCTGCTTGGTTATGGAGACACCATGTTCCTGTAATGGCTCAGGTGTTTAGTAAGGATAACTTTAATTTGCCTTCTGATGGTGTAACCACACCTCCAGTGTCTAGTTTTGCCCTAACGCTTATGTAGAGAGAGCATCTACTCTGCCTCCCCTTCATTTAGGATCAGTTTGGAATCTGCTATAGTCCTGAAATGGCCTAACATTACCTGAGGTTTGCAAACAAAGGGAGTCAATGTCGATCCTCTTCCTGTGTCTTTTTGATCCAGTTTAAAGAGCCCATGTGGTAGTTGAAAAGCAGTTGTGAAATTTACTGTCCTGTAGGTAGCCACAGTGTCTGAGAAGTCTCGCATCATGGAACTGGAGAGGGATCTTTTGCTACGGAACAAAGAAGTGGGAGACCTGCGGCTGCGCCTGGAATCCTTGCCAGGGCAGAAAGGCTCGGACTTAGCTTCCCCTCTACTGGAGGAGATAAGCTCTCTGAGGGCCCAGCTGGCCACACAGAGCACAGGGCACGAGAATGAACTGGCTACCCTGAAGGAAAAACTGGAGGCCAGTGAGAGGGACCACCAACAAGACACGGCCCAGCTGCAAGCTGCCAGCAGCAAGTTGTCCAAGGACAATGAGCTGCTGAAGAGCCATCTGAGTCGAGCTGAAAAAGAGAAAGGTGACGTCATCGAGCTTTGGCGCTCCAAATTGGAGTCGGCAGTTGCCTCCCACCAGCAGGCCTTGGAGGAGCTGAAAGTGACTTTCAGCAGAGGGGCTGGTGCCCAGTCCGCTGAGCTGGTAGAACTAAAGAGCGGCTTGGAGAAGCTGAAGATGCAGCACAGCCAAGAGCTCGATGAAATCCGGGCCAGGCGGGATGCCGAGGTAGCTTCTGCAGGCCGCGAAGTGGAAGAGTTACGAGCCCGGCTGCTAGAAGCTTCAGAAGAGAAGGAGAAGCTGGTGGAGACACTCCGCACCAACCTGGAGAGCGCTGAGGATCAGCATCTGGTGGAGATGGAGGATGTGCTGGGCAAGCTGCACACAATGGAGATGAAGGTAAAGGAGCTGGAGGAGCTGGGAGGTCAGGCCAGTCAGCAAGCCGACGAGCTACAGAGCACGAGGGAGCAGTTGAGGGGGGCCAAGGAGCACATAAACTGCCTGCTTGATCAGCAGGCCCAAGGTAACCAGGAGGTCCAGAGTCTGAGGGCCAAGCTGGAGTCCTTGTCTCTTTCACAGGATGCTAAGGTGGGTCCACATCAGTATTTTATTTGCCATTTCTTTTATTTTATATTTAAGTTATTATTTTTCCATCAAACCATTTTCTCAGTTAAGTTATGCGTTTGTTCATCTTTATTATTTTTATTAATGGTTCACATGACTACCTTTTATACCTCATTTCATCATTCATGCTTTGGTCCACGGCGGCGACATCACGCTGCAGGTCAGTGAGTTAGCCAGTGAGCTGGAGGGCAGGCAGCAGAAGGTCCTCACCCTCCAGCACAGCTTGGCATCTGTGGAGCAGGACAAGAGCTCCCTGGAGCAGGAGCTGGGGAGCCTGGTGAGTGGCCGGTGTGGTTCTTGGAGCAGTCTCTGCTCCCGGAGAGCGGAGATGTTCCAGCAGGACTTTTTAATATTTTTGTCATTTTCTTGGTATGATATTGTAAATGAGACATAAGCATAATGATTTTGACACAACAATTATTATAGTTTATTCTTCTGGGAAATACTGGGGAAATACTATTACAACAGAAGAAGCAGAAACCGTTCTAGCTGGTTAGACTGGAGGAAGTCACCGGCAGGTGATTCATAATTGTAAAACAGCTACAGAAATTGGCTTTTTATGGTGATGTTATCAGTGTCGTTATTGACATCAACTTTAGTTCTCGGAAAAGTAAATATTTTACCACTAGAGGGACATCTTGGCTGTTTTATTTGGGCCAGCTCTAGCAATCGAAACCTTTCTTTCAGGACTTCTATATTGTGCTTTTTACATGGTGGTTATGGAACCGCTTTGTAATGAGATTTTCCAGATAAATATGAGAAAAGTAGGAAGATGCAGTAAAAATGGAAAGACAGCAAAAGGCTAAAAAAGCTAAATCTGCCTAAAGATGGAGGTCTTATTTAAAGTAAATAAGCATCCAGAAATTTGATGCGGTCATCAAGGGATATTGGAGTCAAGATGGAGGTCCAAATAAATAGATTTGTGGGGGGTGAGGGGTGCTAAAGTCTGAGGCAGGTTGCATGGATGTGTTCCTATAACATCCTCCCTGGATGTTATTTTACTATGCAAAATAATTTTAGTTTGGCTGGTTGCTTAAAAATTTTTTTATTTGCTTTACTCTACACTTAATTAAACAATGATTTTTAAATGTATTTTGTAGAAGCAAAAGTTTGAAGATGCGACAGTTGAACAGACAAAAACGGCGCAGACTATGCAAGGTAATTGTTAATGAAATTACAGTAATTTCAGTAATAAGTATAATTTAAGCATTTTATAATTTTCGTTGTTATAAACTTACTTAATTTAGTATTTGTCTACTTCACCCCATTGTACCCTTCAAAAGCAACAAGTTTCAGTAAATTAAAATTGACTATTGAAATAAATTTTATTGTAAATCTGTGGAGTTATCTATAATCCTGATGCAGAATCTCCTCTTTGGATGTGGCCATTTGGCAGGCCCTATACATATAGTTGGCGTTTTATAATTAATAAATAAAAACTATTTTGTCTGCTGATTGTGGTGCTGGACAATGTTTGGAGGGTCTCTGTATTTTTAAGTATTTGAGCTTCATTTCTGGCGATTTATTTGATTTATTTCTGTTTATTTTGAATTGCAGAAGTGCTGCAGAAACTCAGTGAAAAAGAAGAGCGTTGCTCATCCCTCTCAACAGAGGCGGACGCTCTGAAAAGCCAAATGGCCGGTAAGTATAGGGTTGTCAAGTCTTTTCTGCTTCGTTTTGGAACTCTGCCCATTCTATGGGCCCTGTGAGTAATTCCAAAGGCTGTCATTTTGCTTTCTTTTGAATACCGTTTGGATTTTTATAGTAGAATAAAGGTGCTCCATGTTCCATCATTCATTATACAAAAGTTCACGTGGGTCGCCATCCTCTCCTACTAAGTTGTCTACCTGTCCATCGACAACTAGTTAGAACCTTCTGTAGCACTTATAGAACCGTAATGCACATTACTCTTATAACACATATTTCTTTATTTGGCGGGGCCGTGTTCCACGTGCTTGTATGCCCAACCATCACTAACTTGTCACTCAAAAATGAGTGTGTGTATTTAATGATAAGAGAAGGTAAACGTGCACTCCTTTCCCATCATTAATAATAACCTGAGGGGTTGTCCTCCTGTGATTCCAGGAATGGAGAGAAAGGCGAAGGCGGCTGAAGAGAAGCTGGAGCAGCTAACGAGGGACAAGGCCAAGTTGGAGAACGACATGGCTGACATGATGAGATCATCGGGGGACAGCTCTGCCCAGCTCACCAAAATGAACGATGACTTACTTCAGAAAGAGAGGTGTGAACCACAGCACGTTCTGCTCACAAAAAAAACCCGCTTCCAGTTACTCCCATGCATGCAGTAGTCCTAGCTGGATTTCAATAGAGGCTTCACAAGGCGCAACAAATGACCAAAAACATCCAAATTGGCTTTTGCTATAAGGCCTGGTGTGTCCTGTTAAAAATGTCATACCTTCCTGGGCCAAAGGCTTCCATTTGTTTTGTTCCCACTCACTGTTCTCTGTTTATTCTAAGGCGATTGGAGGAGCTGCAGAACCAGTTCTCCGAGGCCAAGGAAAAAATCGCGCACTTGGAGGAGAGCCAGCAGCAGAGCCAGGCCCAGGCCGAGATTCAGCTGTCGGAGAACAGGGAAAAGTACCAGGCCGAGCTGAAACCTTTACAGGAACAGCTTGCTGACCTGGTGAGCTACGGCCAGTGAGAGGAAAGAGTTGACTATAGGGTGCCCGATATTCTGAGACAATTACTCCCCATATAAGCTGTGATATGATCTGCAGCTGCATTCTTTAGCTAGCTGCATTCTTCAGTTAAAGGCATTCTTTAGTTGACATGTGCTGCTCACGCAAACGTACAGCCAGACATTAGTCACTCACTGATTTATGCACTTTGGCCATAACCTTTAAATATCATAAACAATTAATCTGAGTGTTTTTTCATTACTGTTGTTAATAATAATTTTTATTTTTTATTTTTTACTAAGTGGTTCCTATTTCCACACAGATGCATTGTTTTCTGTTGCAATGTTTTTAGATGTAGAACAAAACTGAGGTGGTTGATTTGTTCAGCCTAGTGGTAAAATACCCCTTTTTGGGGTATTTCCTTGGATATCCTTTTTTTTGGATATCCTTCTTTTGAACTGGTCCTAATTTTTTTTTTTTCTTCTAGAAAACTGCTATGACAGGAGGGGTTCAGTCTTATCAGAGATATAACACTAATTGTGTTGACTAATGTGTGATTTTCAAAAACCTGTGTCTTCAACAAGGCTGACTTTCACTCAATTATTAGTCCAACTAAGAGAATGTTCGCAAATAAAAATACAGAATATCTACCCATGCCTCTCTATTTCTTCTTTCTCGTTTCTAGGAAAGGAGAGCTGAGCAGAGCCAGGGCCAGAACCAGGACCTGCAGGCCTCTCATGAGAGGGCCCTAAAGGAGAAGTCCGAGCAACATGTGCTGCAACTCAAGGAGCTGCACGAGAAGATCGAGTTGGTAGAGCAAGAGCGCAGCACCATTCAGGACAAGTGCAAGGAGCTGGAGGCTCTGGTGGCTGAGCTACGGCCTTACAAGGAGCAGGCCCAGGTGAGACGAGGCTTTGGTAATAACTGATACTTCAATATGAGTTTCACAATCTCGCCTACGTTCATTTATTTTTTTACATTTGCGGTACAGAACACTTGTAGGACTCAGGTTATTATATATATATATATATATTGCAGGTTTTATTTCTTGCTTGGATGTCCAGGATAAAGTGCGTGTTTTTAGGTTTGCATTATTGAATTAATATTTTTTTCTTCTCTAAAAGTGCATAGTGATCTTGCCTTTGTTTGCAGTTGGTTCCATTTAACCACAGACACTCAAGAGGTCTTCTGTTCTGTAACAGTGATGGTCATTTTAAACACATATTGTGACAGGGGTGCTAGATCCGATTTTATTGATCAAACATTTAAACTTTGTGAAATTTGACCAACTCGCGAGCGATCATAAGGAATTTAGCAAACATGGTCCCACGGACCGGTTTTTGTTGAGATGAAACTGAAATGAATGAAGGAAAAAAACCCAATTTCTTCACGGGTGCTGGGTCTGGACCCTAAAAATAAATACTATTTAACTGGTGTGGCTGCTCCAATTCTCCTGGTAGGTCGGCAGTTTTTGCCACGTCCCGCTTTTTCGTTTTGGGTTTTTCTTTCCCCTCGCAGGTTCCTCTCTTATGCTCTTACTCTTGACTGCTCACGTCTCCAGGCTTGGCCCCCTTACAGCTTTTTAAGCATTTTCCTGTATACATTAATTCACAGCCGGTGTTCTGCCCCTACGTGCCTGACAGACGTTCCACAAGAAGATTTTCATTCAGGATGAGCTGCCAAAGAGCCTCCCCTTCCATGTAGATTTTTGGAGAGAGCAGCAGTCTTCCTGGCTACAACCAGCCATGCCCACAGTTCCTGCAGTATCTCAGTCTGGTGTTGCCTTGTGCAGGCTTCAGGATCTAGACAAACTCATTCACCTCCTCCCTGTTTGGTCTACGATACCAGCGCTAGCGTAATTCACTAATCTTGCAGTCTGCCAAAAATAGGCAGTGCAGGGTGACTGAAAGCCTTCTTAAGATGGCTTACGCCCCCCATTGTTTCCTTGCTTGGACAATTGTAATAGTCTCCTGGCATGGCGAACCAGGCCAGGCTATTGTCATGCTGAAACTGAACAGGGCACACAATCTGCTCAAACTGGCAAAGCTTACCAGCCAGGCGATGTGTCATTATCCATATGTTTTGCATTATTTTATAGCGTTGATCTCCCTCTTTTTAAAAACACTTGGATGGATGGTAAATGTTGTTGAAGGGTTGCCTCTCTTGTTAACTTATCCTTTTTTGCTTTCGTTTGGTAAACCTGCTAGAGGTACATCGATCCTTAATTTCTTTCTTTGGTTTTTATAAGTATCTAGCTTTTTAACATTTGGCTGTGCTTAGCTCACTGCTCTTTGAGTCAAGAGGAGCTCTGACAATTTAGGCTACCCTTAGCCAGACGGCGCTCTGCTTTCTTTTTCTGGTCACAGTTGGCTAATGACATGAGCTGGTTTCGAACCCGCGAACTCCAGCTCATAGGGCTGCGCTCTTGGATGATTGCCTTTACCGGGTAATGAATCCATTCTGCTTTAAGGCAATTAGTACCTTCCTTTTGCACTAATACATTTTATTGTTGGTACACATCCTAATGTTGATTTGTATCTCGTGTCATTAAATTTGCGTTTTGGTCAACAATATTTCCACCAGCCAATCTAATTGTAACACCATCATTTTGTTGTTCCGTGTCTCAAAAGATATTTTTCAAGGCTTTTTTTTCAGTTTTTATTAGTGCTTATTTCCCTTTGGCTTGCATCTCTTTAACCTGCCTTATATGTGTTGGTTATTTTCATTCATTTTACCATTTGACCTTTCCTTCCCCTTTTTCTTTCACTTTATCCCTGTAGTCCCTCATTGCTGATTTAGCCTCCTCCAAAGGAGTGGCTGAACAGTTATGTGCAGAGTTGGGGGAGCTGAAATTAGTATCAGAGAAACTCTCCAAGGAAGGTGAGGATCTCAGGGCTCAGAGAGAAGCGCTTCAGAAGCAACTCTCAGATACTGTGACAACGTTGTCTACATTGGAGACCAGTTACAAAGCACTCTTTTCGAAAAGCGAGGAGCTGCAGGTGCTTAATGACCAGTTGTCAAAGGAGAAGGAAGAGCTATGCTCCAGGAATCAGCAGCTGGATAACGAGGGAGGCATGCTACGCACAGAAAAGGACAAGCTCTTTCATGTGGTAGTGGAACTGAGGGCTCAGGTGGTCAACACTGAAATGGAAAACAAGAACCTTAGAAACACTGAAGTGGAGTACTCGGTTCAAATGGAGGAGTTACGCAAGATAAATGCTGAGAAACAGGAGGTTCTTCTGAAGTACCAGCAGGAGATACTTCTACTAGAGTCCAACAAGAAGCAGCTGATTGAGAACTATGAAAAAATCTGCAAAGAAAAAGACACCATCCAAGAGGACCTTGAGCAAAGCAGAGAGCATCTTACATCTGAGAGAGAAAAGCTAGCAGTTGAGAGGGACATGGCCAGAAATGAAAGTGTTTCCTTAAATGCCAAGAACACAGAGCAACATGACAAATTAGTCTCTTTAAATACAGAGAAAGAGGATCTTTGTGCGAGAAATGTCCAGCTGCAGGTGGAGACTGAAACCCTGCGCAAGGAGAAAGCAGAGGTGCTTTCCAAACTTCAGTTGTCCATTTCTGACAAGGAGGCCCTTCTGTCTGAAAAGGGAGAGCTCCAGAATCAAGTACTCACTACCAAGAAGCACCTGGAGCAGTCTATACGCCAATGTAGTGAGCTGCAGATCTCCAAAGATAGCTTCGCCAAGATGCTCGAAGAAATCAAGACAAGTAGGGAAGTCACAGACTCTGAAAGGCTCCACCTTCTTGAGGAGAAGGAAGATCTGTTGGCTGCCCAGAGGAAGGTGTGCATGGAGAAGGAAGAGCTTATAAGGGAAAAGGCAGAGTTGTCTGAGAAGCTATACCTCTCTAATGAAGAAGCAACAACTGCCATGAAGAGGTCCCAGCAGGAGAATGCTACTTTGGCTCAGGAGAAGGAGGTGCTCACTCACAAACTGGACGATTTGGAGAAGGCGCTCCAGTGCCTTCAGGAAGAAAAGGTATCCCTTGAATCCACAGCTCAGCAGCAGATGACAGAGAAAATGTGTTTGCAGCAGGAGAAGGAGGAGCTGATAAAAAAATATGAAAGGGAGATCTCTGAAAAAGTTAATCTTGAAATTGAGCGGGACCAACTGACAAAAGATATCCATATCATTAAGGACCAGTTGCAGAATTCCAGCAAGGTGAATGCTAAACTTCTAGAGGATAACGCTGGTGTGGTGGCTATGCTGGAGGAAGTGAAGCAGGTGAGAGAGGTCCTGGATGTCGAGAAGGCCTCTTTACACCAAGAGAAAACAGATTTACAGGTCCTGGTGCAGAAGCAATGCTTTGAAAAAGAAGCTCTTGAGAAGGATAACACTGCGCTAGTGGTGGAATTTCAGAAACTAAAGACTGAAGCTGAGCACTCACAAATGGAACTGATGCAGGAAAGTGAAAAACTAAAGGTAGAGAGGGACTTCCTTTATGTCCAGCAGACAGAACTGAATAAGTGTAAGCAGCAGTTAGAAAAGGAAAAAGAGGAGCTCCTAGTTCAGATGCGAGATCTCTGTGCTAAGAATGACATCACTACAAAAAATGTTGACAACCTGCAGAGAGAATTGTCTACTTTGAGCAAGGAAAAGGCCTCCCTCCACAGTTCTCAAGAGGCTGCTGATTTTGAGAGATGCAGGTTGCTGAATGAGATGGAGCAACTGAAAGCTGCCCATGATGAATTGTTCTCTGAGAAGAAGGGTCTACTTGAGGAGAAGGCATTGATTCAGGCTAAACACCAGGACCTGAGCCAGCTGTGTTCCGTTAAAGCCCAGGCCATGGAGGAGATGTCAGTTTCCCTTAGGGAAGCTGAAGACAAGAAGGCAGTCTTGAACCAAGAGATAGAGGCCCTGAGGTCCAAACAGAGACAGAGTGACCAGGAGAAAGATGACTTGGTAGCTGGGAAAGAGTGCCTTGCTAGCAAGGTAGAGGAGCTTGGTAGAGAGGTTGCCTCCCTGGCTAAGGAGAATGTCAGTATCCTGGCTGCCAAGTCTTTGCTCGAGCAAGAGATAGAGTCGTTGCGCAATTGCCAGGAGTCCACCTCCTTGGAATGTTCCAGGCTCCTTCAGGAGATGAAAGAGCAGAGGGCCACCAATGCAACACTCGAGACAGAGGTCAAGGCACTTTGCAATGAGAAAGCTTTACTGGAAGAAAAGCAGCGGGCATCCTTGGAAGAAGCGGTCACTTCCAAACAAACGCAGTTGGAGCTCTTAGCCAGCCTGAATGCATTAGAAAAAGAGATGGAAGCCCTGGTCAGGGAGAGAGATGAAGTCACCCTGAGAGTCATACATCTTGAAGGCCTTCACAAAAATGCCTTGTCCGAGCAGCTTGAGGTACACCACTACTAACCAACCTGCATATTCCGTACAGAATGGCTTGGGTTGCATTGCACTTCTTCTGCATGCATGTTTGACCCTGTTAATTTATTTTCTAAAATTCCTATTTTTACTAACCCTATTAATTTGCTTGTGATCTGCTGCTGATGGATGGTATGAGCTGCCTAGATATCCGTGGGCTAATTGCCATCATTTTTAAGAAACAGATCAGTCATTGATTGTGTTTTTTGTTTTTTACGATGCGTATAATAATTGATGGTGCGTATAATTTCTGCATCGAAAGTAAAGAAATTTCTTTTCTTAAACCTGTCGATAAAAATAATTTTGTTGGGTAGCTTCTGTTTTTTTTATTTTTTTATAAATTCTGATATTTCTTAGTAAAAACAACTGAGCTGCTTGGATGAGCCCTCTGCCTGCAGCCTGAATTTGAGTTGAGTTCTTTCATCCTGGTACTGGGCTTTTCTGGGAGTATATTTTATTAATGCTCCTCCTTGCTCTGTGCTTAGGCTGCACAGTCTGCCGGGCAGTTGGAACAGGCCCTGGAGCAATTGTCACAGGAGAAGAGCCGTCTGCTGCTGGAGAAAAGCGAGACCCAGGCCCTGCTGGCGGAGAACCGAAGTACCACGCTGGAACTGCAGAAGCAGGTGAGGGGTGTGATGCTGAGCAGGGGTCACGTTTTGGATAAGAAATGGGTTACTGTTCGGGCATTGGGAAAGGAAAGGAAAGGGTTTATAGAGTTGTTTATTGGTTTCGTGAGATATTGACTCTGAGGCATTATTGAGGCGTTGTTCAGGGATTTTATTCTTTGTGTACTTTACAAGCGCTTTCCAAAACCTTTTTACTTCAACAATAACGGTAAGCCATTCAGGGACATTCTGATAATTGGTATGAATTGCGTGCCTTTTCTCCAGAAAGTTAATAAATCCAGAAATATCAATATATTTTATGCATTCAATTTTTTACCGTGGACAATACATTTCCTTTCCTTTATAAAAATTATATAATAAATGATTATTTTGTGCATTGTGAATCGACTTATTTTTTAATCCTCATCCGGGTACTAGTCTTGATTGAATCTGAGCGCACAGTAGAATTTAATTCAGGCTTGACTGACTTCTAATTTTAAACGGCACTCTAACCTCAGTATGGATGCCAAAAATAAACCAGTCGGTTGACAAACAAAGCTGCAAAGCGTAGCTGCTTCGTCGGATGGAGTGTTCTCTTTGCTTAATGTTGCAGATGGTGCCTGGACATGCAAAGAAGTTCTGTATTGTGAGGTGACCGGAGAGGGTTAAAAAAAATGTTCCTCTTGAAGGCTCATTAAATGCATGCCACTGTCTGCCACTTGTTTCCTGGTCTTTTGCCCAGGTTGATCTCAGCCTGAGATAACAAATGCCCAAATATGAGATGTCCATGTGACTGTCGTAATTAGTCTGTACAGGGGCAAGACGATGACCCATATAAGGCTGGGGGAGGGGCATGTACACTGAGAATTGCGTCATTCTGTGACGTAAAAGCATGCTTACATAACTGTTTATTCTGTGTCTCCATCTGGGTTGGCTGTGCCCCTGGGTGTTGATGTTAAAATAATTGTTTCACGTATAAGACACAGAGTTGTGTGTGTGTGTGTGTGTGTGTGTGTGTGTGTCGTGCACATGTCAGTGGAGGGTGCCCCTAGCCCAGGGTCCCGTACACCAGAT
>JAOVYW010000036.1:8732538-8754203 GCA_025775045.1 Hiodon tergisus | reverse complement strand
ACAATTAGCGTCTTGCTTTTGAATATATTTAGAAACCTCAATTTGGATTGTATGATCCTTCATTGGACTTGGCTATGTGCTGCTATCATGCTCCCTGGACTTTAGCCCCTTGGTTTTCAAAGTGGGGGACGTAGTATTGTCAATGGGGGGCCCGGCCAGAAGCTTATGCTATTTTGGGGGCCTTGGCATGGGAACCCCTGCTCTAGCCTGAAAACATTAGATGAACCATGGCATGGATGTTAATGCATGGATGCATAAGAGTGCTTTCAGGTGCCGTATGAACAGTACATTGCTCCTGGATTAGTCGGTCTGTTGGACATTTCAAGCTCAGCATGCATGAGAAGTATTGGTGCAGACATATTGAAAAGAGCCCATGTTGATTGTGTTTTAACCACGGACGTCGTAATTCCAGTAATTTTCTCTTGTGAAGTAGCTCTCAAGAGGAAATGAGACCCCACTCTCTTTTGAACCCACTCTGTCAGGTCCATGGTTCTGCTTTACTTCCCTAGACCCAAATCAAACTTGAATTTTTAAACATAGAACTGGCGATTATTGTGCTGTTTTATGCCCAATTCGGTTTTTTATAGTTCTCAGCTTGCCGTTATTAACCCTGCCAACACATGAGATGGTGGTCTCCTCCGAACCAGTCGCATCGAGCCACTCATGTGTCATTTCACATGCTTTAAGCCCCTCAGTCCTCCAATCATGGAGCTCTGGTGATGTTTTACCAGTTGTGTGTCACAGTTTTGCTCCCCCAGTAAAAATCAAGAAAAGATAGATAGATAGGTACTTTGATAGGTATACTTTATTGCGGCGCTACAGCAGTTAATGACAAAATAACATAAAAAGATACAAAATAAATCCTATAAAAAGTAGTACATACGGTAGGGTAATACTAAATAATAATAAAGAAAATGGTTATGTAGAAAGTGCCAAAACCGAGTGCTGAGCAGATTGAAATGTTAGTAAACAGTGTTCAGGTCACAGTGGGGCATTGTAAAGTCTGATGGCAGGAAGGACATCCGGTAGCGCTCCCTCTGACACCGTGGGGTGATCAGTCTAGCGCTAATGGAGCTCCGTGAGAGGCATTGTCCATAACGGCCTCCACCACCCCCTCCAGGGTGCCAAGGGTAGACCCCAGCACAGAGCCGGCCTTCCTGATCCGTTTGTTGATTTTGTTAGAGTCACCCACCTGGATGCTGAAAAAGACATCACTTGGATCATTAGGCGTAGTCTGCGCTTAGGTGAGCGTTTCCACCATGGTGGATCAAGTTGTCTGAGCTTCTCCCTCCAGTTTTCTTTATGGTGGCTTAAATGTACATGTTCCTCCTGTCTGTGCCAGGACTGTGTGACTGAGTGACTCGGAGCTGCCATTTCCCTCGCTTGTCCTCACTGCCTCTCTGTGCTTGTAGAGAGGAGCTGAAGCTGGCTACCAACCAAAAGTCGCAACGCCTTGCTGCCCTGCAGGAGGAGAATAGCAAGCTGGCCGAGGAGCTTAGCAGCAGTCACCAGGAAGTCGGCAACCAGCAGAAGGTGAGGCCACCACTGGTTCTGATTTCTTTATATTCTGTAGGTATTGGCGAAAAAAAGTGTCTCGCTTAGAATTCAGAGGCATTAAATATGATCCAGATCCAGCACGTCCAGGTTCTGCAGCACAAACTCAATACCGATTTTGTATGAAGATCTCATTCTAGATTCCCGAGTGCTACGTGCGTGCGTGCGTGCGTGCTTGCTTGCTTGCTTTGTTTGTTTGTTTGTTTGTTTGTTTGTTTAGTTTGTTTAGTATTTTCTCCCCAATTTGGAATCTGCAGTTGTGCTAATGCATCTCGGCTTGTCACTACAAATCCTCTACAAGCACCTTTACCATCTGAGCCACTCAGTATGCCTTGTAAAACGACTTTCTGCTTGGTTTGCTCTGTTGCAGCTGGAAGAAGAGCACTCTACTCTCAACAATCAGCTGCTGGAGATGAAGAAGAGGTAAGACCTTATTAATATAACAGTCGCTGGGCGAGAGGGGTGAAACTGCAAGACGTTGGCCTCAATTCAACAAAGGCATTCTAGAATATCTGAAAACCACACCAATTGGGTGTGTCTGTCAAGATTATGCTGGACAGGTGAATATTTTTTCAGTATGTATTTTAGTGGTTTTAGATTTGGTTTTAGAAATGAGTGATCCCAGACGAGCATATTCATTCCCTTTCTTCTGGAGTTAAAACCTTGCAAATGCTTTGTTCCTGTCATCTTTAAATGCCTTTAATTTCTGCTAATTAAACAATATCTTAGATTAGATGCACAGGCAAACATAACAGTAAATCAATACAAGAAATATACACATCTAATGTATTTAAATATCGTAATGGGGATTGATTTAGATACAATTTAAAAACTAATTTTAACCATTCTTAAATCTAAATAAATAAATAATAGACAAATTAGTTGAGGAAAGTACTTAAATGGGCTCATTATGCCATTTTAATAGTTATAGACGACTCTTTTGTAACAGGATTCGAATGCAATTTTATTGAACTACTAGCATAAGCATCATTTCCAGAGACAGTTGTTGCATTTTAGTTTCCTGTAGTAGTAGTTAGCCTGATTCACCGCCGACTAGACTTTAATGATTATTTATATATATATATATATATATGACAAAATTGTTGCAGTTGACTTGTTTAGGGCGTTTTCTTTCTTCTGTCTTTACAACTCTGCCTGCTATTACTGCTACCTCCACTGTTACAAATGATCTCTGGTTTTTAAATTATAGTTGAAACTTAACTGGACTACCTTATCATGTACATGTCATCACTGGGGGGGGGGGGTGTTTTGCTGGTGCTGTTTTTTGCATTTCACCTCTGCTGGTAGGTATCTAGCATTACAGATGGTAACATTAGGATTTCATCATTTTTTTATAATAGAGATGGAAATGAGCTAATGTAGTTGCAAACATCATATATATATTTTATATATAACATAATGTGTTGCATCCCTTTTTACCTGTAATAGCTAGGACATTATCAATCAGTTCTGTGTTTAGACGTTAATTGTTAATAATAAATTTTCTAATAATAAGTGTAATATCATGAATGACAATTATTAAAGGGACATTAATTATAAGTATAATAATTTTGGTCTAGATTTTTATTTAATTTTTTGCATGTAAGCGACTACAATCCAACCTTCTAAAAGCTGTTCCTTTAGTGACTAGAAGGTCGTTGTGACAAAATTGAATACTTTGGTTCAACATTCAATCTTGTTACAACAATCTTCTAGTCACTATAAGCACAACCTTTTGTAGTTTAGAGGTTTCTTAACAATCCTTAAGGGATTCTGGATGTAGAAATGACCACCAAATACTCCTGAAAAGTATTTGACACGTATTTAATTGACTGGGATGGTCCAACCCAGTAGTCCAAAACAGTTAAGGTGAAAACATAATTACGTAATTCATAAGTGTGGGTGTGGGCATAGGCATGTGGTAATTACTGACCTGGGGCGCCATGCTTTTCACAAACCCTCTCTTTCCTTCTCCCAATCCTGCCTGCCCTGCTTTCTATATCTGTCTTTTACTGGTAAGACTGAAGAAAGTCTATCCACACTATGATAAATGATTTTCTTTTTGTATTTTTTTCAGTTGGTTATCCATTTTTCTTCTTCAGATGAACTTTTTTACCTTCTTTGGCTGCTACATTTTCATGAAAAGTTTTTATAAATTTATTATTATTATTTTTTTAAGCTTTTTTGGATTCCTCCCCCCTTGATTGTTCCCTACATTGTCAAAACATTGAAAGCCGACATTAATCTGTTTCTCTGATGTTTCTGGCATCTCTCTCGTGTCTCTAACGTACCTCTTTATTATCTTGCATTTTTTATTTAAAGCTTGCCCAGTAATACATCAAGGTACTTGCTTCATTCTTGTACATAATCATTTAATTGTTCCCTTTCAAATACAACATATGAACCAACAGTAACGGGTTATTCCCCTTTAAGAACCCAGAATTCTGAGCATCTGTGGGAAATCTTGTGATCGTCATGCTAAGATCGTATAATGCCATGTAAAGTCAGGCATTAATTCTCTTTTTCTTTCAGATGTACAGAGCTGTACTTAACTGTGTACCTTTTTTTGTCAAAAGACCGTTAAAGTGCGATTAGCATGGTATTTCTAAGCCAGGGGGACACACAGTGGTGTGGTGTCTTACATCAATTACCAGGGTGGCATGAAGTCACCCGGTCTCTGGTCTACTGACCAAGATTAAACTATGGTGTGACGCTCATCTCTTCTTTATCCGGGCAGTTAGACTGCCAAGACTCATAAACACAGCTGCAGACTGTAAAGAGAGGGTTAGATGGCACTGAATAGAGGCTAAATATTCAGTTCATTAGCCTCATTTGGGAAAGGTTTTGGATGGCTCAAATATATCTCTTTGAGCCTATGTACTCGGCAGACATGAGGCTTTTACCCTTGAAAATAGCCTTTCCTTTTTATTAGCAGTCAGTACTGCTAAATGAATTGCTGGTGCCATCAGTATCCAGAGTTTGCTCTGCCCACATGAAATTTCCAATGGCCTAACCCTGCCTTTCTAACTAAGAAGGTTTCATATTTCCATGTGAACAAGTCAGTTGAATTGGAAGCCCCTTGTCCCCTGCCTTTCCTATCAGACAGGAAAAACGGATACCGTGTAAAATAATTCTGTCCCAGGCGTCTCACAGAGAGGGTTAATGAGGGAGACTTCCCACACGTTCACTGGATTTAACGGCAGAACGTCGTCGATGCCCTGTATGCCTGCACATGCATGTCAAATTTACATGCGGCGATACTCAGTCATTAGTGATGGTTCAGATTTCATATCTGAAAGGGAACGAAGGGTTGTTATTGTAACTTTGGTTCCCTGAAATAGGAATATTAATCATCAGTCTTCGCAATAATAAGTGAGACTGTACGTGGCTTTATAGAATTTTATACGCAAATAGTCGTATGCGCTCTCACAATATTTGACATAAATGCTTTGAATGGGTTCTTAATGGGGTTATTTCCCATTATTGCTGGTTAATATTTAAATTTATGATAATAGCCCTATGTTTTCGTGGTTTGGGAAGAATCTGGGAGTTGTTGACTGTACATTCAGCCCATTAGGATACACCTGACCTGGTGCCATCATTGTTATCAACAATAGCCTTTTTTTTAACCAATCACAGAAATATCAGTTTTCCAGATTCTTTGCATTCCCTACTTTACTGTAGCATATGTATTCAATTCTGTATTTTCTTCTCCATTTAGACAGTATGTGCAGGGTGAGCCAAAAGTAGGTTTTTACTTCCTGAACGCTCTAGTCCACTCCCTCCTGGTCTCTGTGTTTTCGAATTTGCAACAAAGTCTTCCGATATTCCTTAGTCCGTTTGGTAGATATTTAAACCACCCTAAAGAGAAAATTTTACAACTCTGTTCTTACTATTGGGTCACCCTGTATAACCTTGTGGTATCAGTCAAAGTCGTCTAAGTGATATGGTATTATTTCTTGCATGTGGTCTTCTGCTGTAGGGTGGAGAGGGCCTGTTGGGCCAACCAATTTTAAAAGACAAAACCAGTGCAAATACCTGTTTTTCTCTTTTGTGTTTGGTGTAAATTGTATAAACACACTGGTCACAATGCTTCACCCACAATCTAATATTCCGGGGATTACATTACATTACATTACCAAATGTAAGTTTTAGTTCCTCCACTTTATTGTGATTGGTTTTATTTGGTTTTAAATGATTTAAGACACAAGCTAGATATGGAGTGATAATTAGCTTTTTATTTATTTATATATATATGTGTCTGCTTTAGCAATCTGTGTCTGTGTTTCTACTTCTAGGTTTGGTTTTCTCTCCGTTCATCTCCTTCCCTCATATGTTTGGGTGTCTTTTGCCTTCACCTACTGCTGCAGACAGGGAGGCATTGGAGACCCGTCCCCCAAATGTACCAGGGTATTTCCTGAAACGGTGTCTGTCCCAACAGGGAGAGCTCACTAAGGAAAGAGGCAGAAGAGGAGAAAGCTTCTCTCCAGAAATCCATCCAGAATACGAGTGCCTTGATATCAGCCAGGGACAAAGAGCTGCAGTTGCTGAGGAATGAGGTATCTTTCTTAGACGCGGGGGGGCCTCGGAGCTGGTGGGACAAAACACAGGCTCCTATACACGGCGATTTGCATGGCTTGCAATTTTTAACTTTTATACTGTTCATATTTACTGAAGATTTCTACCTGTTGACGGACGTGTTTTGTGTATCTGCACAGATTTCCGTGCTGCGCGGGGAGAATGCCGCTGCAAAAACTCTGCAGACGACCGTACAGTCTTTGGAGACAGACAAGACGCGACTGCTGGAGCAGGTCCATATCCTGGAGCAGAAGCTGGAGACCAGTGAAGGTTCCTCAGGTATGTTGTCAGCGGTCTAGTCTCAGAGTTCTGCTGCTGCTTCCTCATTGCTGCATTGGGAGTGTGTTACCGTAAATCACTGAATTCCAGTACACTTACCTTGAAATTTATGCTTACTAATTCCAATTGTTCTTATTTAGCAATAAAAAAAATATTTTTAAAAACTAGTGGGTAAAATATAATTTTGGGTATCGATATATATTTATTCTCCTTCAACCATACCAATTCAACTCTATATTATGTCACTTTCAGCAATTGAAATTGAAATTGATATTTAGGAATGTGGTCTGTCTCGTGTGTACAGTACAGGAGTGATGCAAGGGGACATGTCCCACAAACCACTAAAATAACAAACAGCACATGGAAACAAAACCATTCCGTATGGGGGAGAAAATGAAAAGAACTTGCACAGAACAAAGCTTTGGGCTGTACTAAGCTGTCCTGCTGTTCTCCGTCCCTCTCCGTCCCTCTCCGTCCCTCTCCGTCCCTCTCCGTCCCTCTCCGTCCCTCTCCGTCATTCTCCGTCCCTCTCCGTCATTCTCCGTCCCTCTCCGTCCCTCTCCGTCCCTCTCCGTCATTCTCCGTCCCTCTCCCATGCTAGATTTTAGATTTTATGGATTTTTATGGATTTAATCTGTCAACTATGATGTTGGACTCATAAGCAGTCATAGCTTAATAAATAATCCACAGCCTTGTAGTGTTTTCCATATGTACCGTAGTGGCATGTGCAGAATGGAAGATTTGACATGTTTGTATTTTTCTCTCAGGGGATGCCGCTTTGGACCAGCTCAGAGAGGAGAAAGAGTCTGCTGAGAGCCAGGTATGTGTCAAACTCTACACCAAGCCTCAAGTACTGTGGTACTCAGGCCTGGTTTCTACTCAGTTACAGGTGGCTGAAAGTAACAAACAGAAAACCAGGAAATAGCATTGTTTCCCCAATGCCAAGTCAAGATTTGCATTGGCCAACCTTTATATAAAAGAAGATGCTGATGAGTTTAATCTGTAGAATATGCTAAAGATGCATTTAATTCTAACCTTAATGTTGCAAAATATAGCCTTCTCTGTAGTATTTATCTAGTTGTATTTTGATGAGAATATAGATAATTTAATGCTAATGTTCTCAAAAATATGCATGTGTTTTGGGAGTGCCTTTAGTGTTTTTTTTTTTTTTAAAGCTATAATTTGAGCGCAAATTGACAGACAACTGCTTAATTGCATCTCCGTTACTTTCAATATTAATAATTAGGATGTACAGATGACACCCTATGAACAAGTGTTTAGTTGAAAGGTGTTATTTTTAAGATTAGGCTTAATTTCTTTTAATGGAAGAAGTAGTCAATTATCAATCTGTTCTTTTACGTAATCGGCACCCCATTAAACAGTTAATAAGGCCTCTCGTGACCTGCGACTAAAACTGTCTAAAAAAAAATATTTTTTGGCTTCCTGGAACTGCACATTGGTGGTACTTGTCTCATATAACCAGCTGTGACTTGACATCTCCAGATTGGAGGTTTTGATAGATGTTGTTCAAACACATGTGTGTTGTCTTTTTCTTTTATTTTGATAGTTTTTCATTTTTGCCTGTGACCTTAGTTTCCCCTTGTCTCCAGGTTGAGTTTACGTTCAATGTGAAAAATGTGGACATGAGGTTGAACCTCTGGAATTTAACTTCTGTTTTGTCTCTTCCTCCTCCTCCTCCTCCTCATACCCTTCCCTGATGTTGGCAATGCTCCCCTCTCAATCAGGCAGCGGTTGGTTACTGTTTCTCATCTGTTCCAGTCACGCATGTTGATTTTCTGTGCCATATTAATTTCTGTCACTTAGAAGGAAATTACAATCTTCTGGTCGTCTCCAATTGAAGAATCATGTCCCCTCGTCGGATAAAATGGGTTTAAAACCGTTGCTTTCTGCTCAAGATCAGTGTGCTTCTGCTCCTCACAGCTACTTCTGATGCAGATTTTCTGAGCACTTTCCCAAATATTTGCAGTTACGGTTTCATTGTTGAATTATTTGCACCCTCCTTACTCAAGGTTTACATAGAATACTTGCAACTCACATTCTACACGGCGTCTTGTACTTGTATATAGATTTTAATGGGCGAATCGTCAATGCCAAAAGTGCATGTTAGTGTAGCATCCAAAAAACATTTTGTCCCAGCTAACTTCAGTGATTACAGTATAACAGCAGGTGAAATTCCAGAAAAACAGGTATGCCAAGATCTTGCATATCTGGTCTTAACAATTAGTTTTAAATGGAAATTCAATTTTAATTCTCATAGCTTTGGATAGCTTTCTTTTACTGATTCTTCTTTAGTAGACGATCCAGAGACTTCCTTTCCACCCGTATTGTCGGTTTCAAATTGGACAATAGAATGTCAGAGTGGGTATTAAGGTTTTTGTCCTCGGCTTAGATGTTGAACAAACACATGGGTGAAGGGATTTTTGGTTAAGTCTGGTGATCAAATGACAGGGAGGAAGGCAAGGGAGGGTGTGATAACCTAATCCCGCATAAGAAATCAAGTGATTTTACTAACTGCTTGTGATATGTACAGGGGCTGAGATGGCATTTCCAGGTTAACATCTTGCTGAAGAAATTGATCAAATGTTGAGATTGTTCTAGACTAGAGAATTGAGCATGCGTCTGCTGGTCCGTGCTGGGCAGGTTGGATTGTGGCAGCGCCAGTGACTTCTCTATTTTTTCGGTTAGATTGACTTCCTGAACTCCGTCATCGTGGACCTTCAGCGTAAGAACGAGGAGCTTAAGTGCAAACTGGAGAAGATGGCCGAGGCAGCCCTCAACGGGAACAGTGCCAGTGAACTTGACAATTATGATGGGTGAGTCCCTCGCCGCGTTCTGTCCCCCAGCCCCAGTGCCACTTTAGGATAAGCTTAAAGTAACCCTGACTGTACTCCAGCCATTTTGTGTCAGTCGTGGAATCCCTGCTGTTCTAAATAACTCATCTCTGACCATGGGGGCAGTTTTATACTGTCAAGGAAATTGCATCCCTCTGCTGTCATAGCCCTTGTTAAATCCCTGACTCCTTCATCCCACCCCCGCTCCTAGTTTCAACGAGGGCCAGTCCAAAAAGAAGCCGCCACCACGACTCTTCTGTGACATCTGCGATTGCTTTGACCTCCATGACACAGAGGACTGCCCCACCCAGACCCAGATGCCCGATTCTCCGCCCCACACTACCTACCACGGTAGCCGCGGTGATGAGCGGCCTTACTGTGACATCTGTGAGGTGTTTGGGCATTGGACCGATTCCTGCAATGACGATCAGACTTTCTGAAGCCTATTTCTCCACCCACATATTCACATATCCTGTATAGTAAACAAACAAGTCTTACAAGTTTTGTAAGACTTGCTTCAAGTTAATAATTTTCTTAGTGTGTTCGCGTGCGTGCATGTGCGTTTGTGGGTTGTTTGGTTACTTTACTGGTATCTTTCACTCTCCATTCTCTCAATATCAGAGGGACATTTTCTGTTGTGAATGTAGGAAAAGGGGCCTGCCTTCTATGCACAATACTGACAAAGGGCAAACACACATCAAGACTACTCAGTCATACTCAGTTGTGAAAATGACTGACTTAAGTTAAGAAATAAAAAATAAATTCCTTCTAAGCTCTTTGGTGTGTGTATATTGGGAGGTGTAGTTACTTTTTACTATTGATAAAGCACACATAATGCAAAAGTCATATTACAACTCAAAGGGTTGCTTCATCGATCAGTTTAAAAACAAAAGAAAAGAAAAAAACATGGGTTGGAGCTGTTTGAGGCTCTTGATGTAATACACAGCATGTCCGCAGAAACGCAGGCCCAAATGTCCACCATGGAGACCAAAAAGGTCGCTAGTAACCTGTTGCACTGCACACTTTAAACTTCTCTTCCCTTCCCGTTATGGCTCCTTGTCACTGCCTTTCTATGAATTTGTTTAAGTTATCATTTTGAAAGGACAAAAATATTAAAGAATAATAATACTGTCGAAGTTTACTTATCTGTTTTTTTCTGTCTTTTTAAATGTTTAGTACCTGTACACAACAAATTAAAAGCTGTATGTTTGGATCATATTGTATCTCCCAGTATACCTGTAAAATAATTGTGGAAATTACTGTAAATACCAGCTGTATGTTTTGGGAAAAGCTGTACTTAAACTTGACTCAAGGTTATGAAGAATATTTCTTTTTTGGTGTGTGTTGCCCTGTGTGTTTGGGTTGGGTATTGAATGTATAATATGGGTTGCAGGGAGAAAGGCACATGTAAAGACAGTATTACCTCCTAGCACATTGTGAACTGTATCCACTTTAATAAATTGTCATACTCTATCATGTTTTTCCCCCAATTTATTTCTAGCGGTTGTATCTGGGGTATTTAATATAACATCCAAAAAGAGTAGATCACTCATTTGACTTTGTAATTTGTTGCAAATGGCTTTTAAATATTCAAACTGAAATGACCCCGTGGTAAAGTCAGTATTCTGGGTTTGACCTTTAGAGACCTGGTTTCGGCTATGTATTGTTTGTGGAAGAGAACAATGCTTATGATATGTTGGCCTTTTATTCTCATAGAAATACTGTACTTGTTTAGTTTGCCTAAATTCTAAAAAGCAAAACCTGAAGCTGAGAACATACAACTGTTTGAAGACCCAATTCCAAATGCTACTAAATAAAATTCTTGCATTCATCCTGAGAACATGCGTTGGCCTGCTGGATTGTGGTCATGTTCAGATGTGCACACACATTTTTCCTGTCATAATTAACAGTAAAAATACCGCAACTTTTTTTTTTTTTTACAAATATTTATTATAAATGCACACACACACATTTGTCTCAAGCGATTAAATTATGCATTTTCTAGTAATTTTTTTGAACCATGAAGGGAATAACAAAATGGCTTTGTAGTCATGAGACTAGTTAAGTAATTTAATCTCCCTTTACTGACATGTTTAGGGTATCCATCCACTCTAGAGTAGGGGTGGGATACTGGTCCATGAGTGCCATAATGTTTGCAGACTATCTCTCATTAGCAGCTGATTTAAATTAGGCTATTTCTAATCCAAATAACTCATATGAGTCATGTAGCATTGAGTGTGCTTTTTTGTTTTGTTTTTCACATATATTTAGGGAAATCTTACCTTTCTTGAGTGCAATAGTGCCTCTCCACAGACTTTCTCTCGGGGCGCTCACTCTGAGAAAGCTGGCCAACACTTTCTTCAAAAGTAAGATTTACGACTAAGATTCAGGGATTTACAAAGATATTTATCAAAACCTTTATTAAACCAAGGAGGCTGGCACTAAAAATAAAATAAAAAATAAAACCCTCTTACAATGTCACAAGCCTGAATTTACTCTTTCTAACACCCAAATCCGCAGCTACAATTTGATAGAATTCATCAAAGTACATTTAGACATAACACTAACCATTAGTGATTGAATACTCCTTCGTACTGCCTAGGTAGAGAAAATACACAAACTTGTGGATGACAGTTGAACAGGATTGGTGCCTGGGTAGTGGTTTTAAAACACATCACTTGAGTTTTAGTTTTATAGCTATAGAAACCAGTCTATCCACCAAAGTTGTCCAGCCTCTCGGCCTTATACGGCATCAAGACCGTAAATTCAACAAAAATAAAAACGGCTGGTTACACTGGTTTTAATCCACCAAAGAAGTGACGACAAATGTCCGTATCCATTAAGTTTAGATTAAATTTACATTTGTCTTATTAAATCGAGTTCATCATCCTGTCACAAACGTTTTCCATTGGCGCCGCTGTCACAAATTTTTATTGGTGTCTGTATTTCCCAGAGGTGGAACCGAGACACTGTCAAGTCATCTCCTCCGAGTCTGAAGTAAATTCAGACCCAGAACCAAGTTACTGTATCCAGGCTAGGCCAAGTCAACAGGAAAAACTAACTTGACAAAAGCTAACGAATGTATTATAGTACATTGACTCTCTAAATGCAACTCGTTTGAAGGCCATTTACTAGAGACCACATAGTCCACATCTCTGTTGAAGTGAGTTTGTGCACTACCATGAGGTCTTTGTATATGCAAGGGTTGAAGGGAGTAATGTGCTGCCGATACCCGAAAGTCTTGAAGCCATCGTGGAACACCAGTTTCACGTCAAGTTTTTTCAGACACATGCCCACAAAGACATCGTCAATGGGGAAGAGGTCTATGCTTTGTGCTGCCTGGTCCAGGGAAACCACCGTCTTTTGGGACATAAGGTAGCCTCCCCCTCCTGCATAAGGGGGATACCTCCGCTTGGGGTACATTTCCACAGGGATGTAGTATTTCACTTTGGGATTACGGATGGGAGATGCTGTATAAATTATGTCACCTGCAAAAAGATGGTTTGAAGGGCTGTGGTCCTTAAGAAAGTCCACTATGTTCTTAGTGTTGACAAAGACGTCGTCATCCCCTTTCAGCACAAACTGGGCTGCCTGGCACTCTTGGCTAAACCAGCTAAGGAAATGTATCTCTTTCAATGTCAAGTTGAAGAAGTTGTCTACAAAATCCCACTGCAGGATGTCGCCAAACTGCTGGCTCTCATGTTTGAGAAGTTTCTGCAAAGGAAAACCCTTAATCGTTTCCTGGGAAACACCCACCAAAAACACAAGCTTGACCTTCTTCCCCCCAACAACTCCGTTTTTCCCCCATGTGTTCCGAAGTGCAATTCTGCGATTGATCTGCATGGCCGTAGACTTGATAGCTAATAAGAGGTACAAGTCTTCTTCGCAGGCTGTAGGCGTTAGCAGCCTGGGGAAGAACCTGCAGTGCTTCGACATGAGGAAGTTTTTATGGAGCTCAGGTAGGTTCTCTGGAATTTGAAGGGTAGTGTTTCGCAGGCATGTGAAGTTAGATGTGGATGCCTTTGGAAAGGAGTGTCTAGGTCTGGTAGTGGAAAAACCACTTGAGTTTCTAGGGCTCTCAACAAATGAGCTGAAAATGTTCACTGTAGACACAAAGGAAGATAAATCCATCTTAATTAAGATAACACAGACAAACAGCATCAACACAAGGATGCTGGACCTCATGGCCAATTTGCAACTTCTGGATCTGAAGATCTTCACCATGACTCTGAAAAAGAATAATAACTCGTTACAGTAAATGACGAATAGACAGCATCTATACAGATAATCCCTATTATCTGTATTTGTGTTTTAGTACATAAAATAAATATATAATTTATTTTACAAAATACAAAACAGGTCTATATGTTTAGATCTAGTGTAGTGAAACTAGTGAACACTAAAGATAAAATCATAAACATTTTGATTACAATGGATCATGGAATATTATGCAAAAATACCTTTAAACCTAATAAAAAGAATACACGACTAATCGTTCTAATCCTGTATTTAGCAATCATTTTAATTAAATTTATTAAAATGCTTCCAGTTCAGTGTTAACTATGAGCCGCCCTAGTTGCTCAGTAGTAAGGCCAAAGCTTACCAAAGCTCGGTCTGAGCCCTATTAAAGTTATGATTTGAAATTTCGAAATCCCTGGTAATGTAACGCTACAATATTTATTTTAAAGTTATTTAATATAAAACATGGAAAGATGTTGAAATCGTTTTTAAAATTACGTTAACATATTACAGTTTTACGTTTAATTTCGGATGCTGTTTACTGTAAAATCTTATGCAGCTCTGAAACCGTAATGAAGTTATTCATGTTCAAATTCCCCGAGTAACTGTGAAGCCACATTATACTGACAAAGTCATTTATTATTTAATAGGTGTAGCTCATATGGTAAATTAAAAAATAAAACACCCAAAATGTATCAATGAAAATATCTTCTTAACGGTTTTCTGTGTATATATATATATTTGGTTTCGTTTCTGATTTGACGTTTCCTTAATGACAAGCGATTAAACACAAAAATAGGATATTATACAGACACAATGACTAAAATTAGTAAAGAATTTAAGATAAAACGGCAAGCGGCATTTCGCTAGAATAAACATCGATCGTTCACTACTCACCCGATTATAATGGCCGGTGTGTTGTGGAATCGGTTTTAACTAAATGTGCGTTGCCCGGACGATAAGTGAGTCTAACAACTTTCCCATAACTCCCATTAACTAAACATAGGCCTACCTTTAAACAGGTGTGCCGAAAACTGACGTATGTTCGGGCTTTGAAGCCCCGTTCGCCTGCATGCGCGCGGTCTGCTTTTTACGACTTTTGGGATTCCCGTATTTCTTTTTACTTTCAAATTTTGTTTATTAATGAAGTTCCTTTGCTTTTTGAATGGGCAGAGATGTTAGATGTTCGGGGTTGATAACACAATAGGTGAGAACATTACTTTGTTTATTTCAAAATGTTGTTTTATTTTATTTTATGTTAAGAATAAATGCAATTAGTCTAAGTTCTGGGCCAAATTCTGGGTAAACGTTTCTGAAATGGCCCAAATTTGTATTTCCATTAAATATATTTTTTCCTTTAATTTGTTTTATTCTCATTTCAAGGGACCCAAAAGACATCTGTCAGATATGCCCTCTACCACCTAGGAGAAGAGGCTTATCAAAAAGAGTACATATTGGGGTGTGATTGTGTACTGTGTTTGTAGCATTACAAATTAAGAAAATATTGCGTAACTAGCTTGACAAAGCGGAGCCTTGGTTTAAGAGCGCATGCATTCAGTTATAAGTTGACTAATGTCCCGGTTCAATTTCTCTCAACACCCCATTAAAAGGTACCGTGGGGTTACACTGATGGTAACCACATGCTGCTGTCAACAATCCAAGGACTCTTACAAAAAGAGCCAGCAGAGCTGGATATGGGGAGAGAGTTTAGATGGGAAAAGTCTGGTTTGGTGAGGGGCAAAGTTTGTGGTGGATCGATTGGTTAATCATGTATCTGCCTACTGTGAAAACGGCAGGGCTGGCTTGAAGTAATGTACTCACCCATTGTTTGGTTAAACTGTTAACCTTAATAATTTATCTCCATTTGTGCTCCACACAGCACTCCAATCTATATATATGTGTAGCACGCGAGAGCGTGCTCAGGCCGAGAACGGCATGAGAAAGGCATTGGGGGAGGGTTTACGCCTTTTATTTGGTATTATTAAGTAAATATTATATTAAATATTCTTTCAAACTTCAAAATAAACCCATGAACAAACCCCTGAAACAAAAACCTCCCTTTCGGGACACACACACACACACACATTCACACAAAGACAGTTACACCATTTGGTGTATCCGACGCTTGGCATCGAGCTTGGTGATGTAAGGCTTGCATACAGCTTAAGAGGTGTGGCCCAATACTTTTTTCCATATAGTGTACCTCCACCAGATGCCGATCAATCAAATGCGAGGCTGTTATACAGTTCGGTTTCATAACCCGGGCCGTTGTTAGATTTAAAAATCAAGAATTAAGTTTAACTATACTGTATATGTGACAGCCCAAAACCTACCCAGGTAAAACTATGGATATACACATATTGACAAACACAATTGACACACCCAAAAATAAGAGCTATTGGAAAACCAAATACTAATAAATTAATCTTGTTTTCACTGGTGACAGTAGAGTTCACTGTCTTGTGAAAAATATGAATGTATTAGTGTACTAAGAGTAGAAAGTGATGAGAAGTTATGTTTTGTTTTCTTGTTACGTTTCAGATGTGTCTGAACAAAGTTTGACCCAAAAAGAAAATAGCTTTTCTCATTTCCATTTAAATATAGGTCTAATTCTTGTGTTTCCAGTCTAATTTTCTTGAGTCTTCCTTTTGACCTGGGGTGGGGTCAGGATTAGGCCCTGGGACGTGGCTTGCCACTTCTCCACTTCTCCAGGTGGACAGTGATTTCCACTGTCAGTGATTCCAACTGGCTGGGAGGGTTGACCTCGATGGGATCTTCTGCTTCACTCTCCTTTCTTCCTTTTCCTATACACAGAAGGAGAAAAAATGAACAGAGGTCCTTCTCTGGTCCCAACAGGTTGGCAGCAGAGAGTGTAATGTGACTACATGAGTTTATACACTTTTGGACGAGGCAGTATTTCTCTGGCCCGCTGAAATCCCCACCAACTTGATTTTCTTGTCCTCTTTTTTCTTTTCTTCTTTTGGTCAGTTCCTGAAAGGCACATGCAGCTCAGATTTGTCCGAAGCAATACTGCGAGTTTAGTATTTGAGTTCAAAACATAAATACATTCTTATGTATCTAATGTAGCTTCTCAAAGTTTGACCTTTCCTTGGGACGTGGCCTTGACGCCTTGCTCTGGGAGTACCCCTAAGTCACACAGGCTGTGCACGTGCTCATCCCCGAACACCAGGCCCTCCAGCTCCACCAGGGCTGAGCCGAGGGTCCTCCTGACTGGGACACCCTGGACCAGATCTATTAGCGACCCTTTATTCTTCTTTTTGTCCTTGGGCTTATGGTTTGAAGTGTTGCTCCCTGGACAAATACCCTGCAGAGTAATGCTTTGATAAATGTGCATGTAGTGTATTTGGTATTAAAAATAAACGTACACATTACGCCTGCAGGTGGAACTCATCTGTCGAGGGGTGTAGAGGGGGTGCAATGAACATAAAATACACACTGCCAATAAAGCAGATTCCTTGGGAACCAAGAGACATGGAAAAGTCCATAGACTTGAACTTGAGGTTGCTAAATTATGTTGTAACAAATAAGCAACCTCCTGCTTCACTGAACAGTATTAATCCGATATTGGTGCTGGTTTATAGGAGATGCATCCCACACATTGATATCATGTTGTGCACACCGATTGGTTACGTCAAGGAATGTGTTTCTTTAGCGGCGGCCTCTCTCGAGCTGAATTAAGCAATGTTTGAGTTTGGTGAGGCCACTGTTACCTATCTTGTAAAATCGGTAGGGGGAGGGCAAGTACATCCTGCAGATGTAGAGGTTTCTATTCCCAGGTGAAACTTGTCTGTCTAAGAGTGTAGACGGGGGGCAGTGTACAGTACAGCTGTTCCCTTATATGCACCAGGATCAGTAGTGCATCTGTATGTGATGTGTGTGTGTGTGTGTGTTAGGGTCTTTTTGTTTCACCTGCTTTGTCACGCCTATCCTGTCATTGACGGGCCTGATTCCTTCAGTGTCCTCTTGGGAAGCTGGCCAGGAGAGGGTCTGCAGAGTAAACCCAGAAGAGACACTAGGAATCATTTCATCTGTATAATTTTTTTCCTGTTTTTGTTCTTCCGTAATTGTTTATATGTGAGTATGTTGCTGTGATCTGGGATTTGAAAAGAGCCTACTCTACAGCTACTGTGTATTTTATATCCAGTTTGCACTCTCGACGATTCTGAGGTTTGAAACATTGTAGAGAAAAAAATTATGAGAATCACCCGTTTCCACGGCCACCAGAAACAATGCTAACAAAAAAGGAAAGTCATGTAAATCAAACAATTCCTTAGATTTAATTGATATGCAGTACCAGTCAAAAGTTTTAATACACTCGGTGGAAACTAGTTTTACATAATTTACAACATTGTACCCTAAATACCTGAAAATGACATTCAGGAATGACAAACTAGTGCCTATGCTACCCATATAGTAATAGTAATCATGGACCATAACAGGCCACCTGTTAACAATAATTAGTGACAAAAGATAAATTAGGTAACCTGCTTAGGACACATGCTAGTTAACTCAGAGACACAAGACACATATACTCATGCCAGTTTCAAAATTCAAATACCGTGTTATACACATTTCAGGCTTATAACTGACTTTGGCTTCAGACTGCAATCCCCTTGCGATAACAGCTGTACAACAGCAGGAGTATTAGCACCATCAGTGACAGCTGCACTGTTAGCAGCAGCAGTAATACTTTAGCATGTCAGATCTTCAGATGACCCCCTCATCCCATTAGTGAAGCATGTCTTGGAAGTAATGGTTTAGGTGTCTTCATCACACTTCCACAACGGATGAGAGCTGATCAATGGGGGTCAAGGGTTCGCTGCTAGCCTGCTGTCGCCAGAGCAGAAAGATAAAAATAAATTTTTAGTTTACTACTTTTTTACTCTGTTTTCTATGTACAACTTAACGAAGATATCAGGACCACTGGGAGTTTGTGGCCGGCGTTATATAAGAGATTTCCTATCACTGTAACTCAAGTGACTTCACTGAAGGTTGGAATGGGCTGTGAGTGACACATGAATGATGAATGAAAGGATGATGAAAAAGGGAACTGAGTGGCAAGGGCCTACCTTGTTCCCTGAGAGCTACTTAGTGAGGAAACGGTAGGTGACCCAGTAGCTGTGGCTGACCACCGGGAACTTGGCTAAGCTGTCGCCGTCAATCAGAGAGGGGTCTGGGATGCCTTTCAGCCTTCGTATAGCCATGGTCACTGCCGCCTCATCAGTAATCACATCATGAAATGTCCAAATTAGCTTCCTGTTAGAGAAAACACTCAATGAACACAGACAGAATGGAGGAAAAGACAAGATGTTTGAGACAAGAAAAAAACAAACATTTCGTTTATCTTTTTTTTAAATATAGAATTGCAACAACAAACCCTCCCCCAAACGTACGGGATAGGATAGGAAGGATAAGGATGATTACGTAGTAGCTCCCTTGGACAGGGAGGACTGACAGGATGGGAAAATGTTACAGCCCATATCTGATTAACCTAACTATTTTTGATTCATGGCAAGAATTTGTTCAAGGCCCATCTATGTTACATGATGTAATGCTCAAGAGAGCACTCATTTCAAAATGTGTGAAAATGTGGTAAAACTAGCCAAACAAGATTTACAAGCTTATGCTAATACCTAATGATATTGTTTTGTTAAAAAAGAATGGTGGGCAGGGCTGTCCTAGAAAGTTTTTTTAGATGCTTTAAGACAAGAAGCACAAACCAGTGTTAATGTGAGAGTTTTGCTGATAGCTTATCTCTTTTAATGCTTTTGGAATGAGTCGCCTAGACACATTCCAGAAAGCCCTTTCCAGATTAATTGTGACCAGCTTCACCTTTATTCTGGGCCAAACCACTGAAGCAATGCTGGT
This sequence comes from Hiodon tergisus, assembly GCA_025775045.1. NCBI lineage: Eukaryota > Metazoa > Chordata > Actinopteri > Hiodontiformes > Hiodontidae > Hiodon > Hiodon tergisus. Next base: position 8,734,812 of record JAOVYW010000036.1, on the reverse strand, counting down.
CATCTGGTGTCACTGGTCTGCTGTCCAGGAAGAGTAGCTGGGGCCGGCTGTCTATGGTGAATCCGGGGTAACGGGGGGTGAAAGTGAATGGGATTTCCCAGAAGCACCAGTGTTCTTAAACAGGAAAGGGTGGAGAACGATTCCACCAGAGAATTGTGAATTCTGACCATCTCAGGTCTAGAGCAATGTTTCCCGACCTTTTTTCAGTCACGGCACCCTTGGAAAATTTACAAAAACATGTGGCACCCTGCTCTCAAATACACAACAATGAATACTCTACAGTTCCCTCTTTCCATATTCCCATGCAGAGATACACTACACAAGTATTGTCACGTGCTGAAGCACTGCAAGCTAACCATAACTATGTGAACGCGCTGACAGGTTGACGAGCATGTGGAGGAGGGGATTCTATGATTTTCATTTTTATTTGTTATTACTTGAGAATTGAGGAATGTAGGATATATATTAAATGCTTTATACTAGTGATGCACTGAAATGAAAAAAATTTAACCCAAAATGACTTCTATTTTTAACCTATTTTAAAATTGTTTTTTGTATAATTGTATTAATATTATACTTTTTTATTAATTTCATGAATTTATTTAATCTGATTTGAAAAACTATAAACCAATAAAATGACCACACTTTTATTGAAAGTAACACACCAAAATTGGACAGAAAATATATTAAAATATATTATTCTTCAGTTCTGTAACAATCAAATTTAACAGATTTTGTTTTACCAATTATCCTAATAATGTAAAGATCAAGAAAACTATTATGATATGTAAAATAGCGGTCAAGTAATGTACTTATGTTTGAAATATTTTTACATGACACCCTGGATCTCGTCAGAAGGCACAGTTGGGAAACACTTGTCTAGAGACACCAGTTGCCTGCCAGGTGACAAGAAGCACAGGAGAGATAAAAAAATAATTTCCTCAAACACGATTGTCTTCATTGCCCTCTTACTGGCTTTTATCAAATAATAATTATTATTATTTATTATTAATTATTTATACATAATTAGTACACCATGCAAGCAACCATAACACAAGCATTTCATGGTGCTTAATTTACAACTTAATTTATTTAATTTACAATATTAAAATTTTCCCTTTAATGAAATTACGATTGCGATAACAGCTGTACAACAGCAGGAGTATTAGCACCATCAGTGACAGCTGCACTGCACTTATCACAATCATAAGGTTTTAAGTTTTCTGTGGAGTTTGTGTGCATGGTGTATTTACGATTTTTAATAGCTCATTGGTCAAGAAACGTAGCAACCTTGTATAATATTCTCAGTATAACATATTTGACAGAATGTGAAACTCCTGGGTATATATTCACATATAAGCTAAACTCCAAATTGTGATGGGATACATATGAATTTTGTATTTTTTTAACTAAACCCATAAACCATGGCAAGCAGTAAAAAGCATTACTGAAGCTCTTGCAGATACAAGTCTACTTATCTTCTAGTGGGGAATTTGCATTTGAGAAATTGTATCACTAAGGGTAGGTGACACTGACCAGAAGGGTGCCGTGAGGATGTGTATTTCGGTGAGGTGCCCAGCTTGCTGCAGCCCAGCCCCAGGTGCTGCAGATGAGGAAGGGGGCAGCCTCTTAGACCCTTCAGGCTGGTTACCTGGTTGGTATAAAGTTCCAATACCTTTACACAGATGAATACACACAAACAACCATTAAGCCACAGTGAAGCCACATAGGAAAGTTTTCACATGCACATTAATGGCATTTTAAGCTGGATGTGCAAATGGTTGGTAGAATACTAAAGCTGGGTGGGACACTGATATTTTATCTGCAGAGTATCAGCGCTAAACCGGTATCAATAATTTAAGAAAATCCCATTTTGCAAAAACTTTCCAGTATGCACATTATACCTCTGAATTCCAAGTTTATAATCAGCAAGAAGTTTGTTCAGTTTTTCATTTTTAATCATACCTACTCCCCGGCATTAATATTTTCTTCCATCTCGTAAAGAAAATCTTATAACTCTTGAGTTTAAGACATTGAAACTTGGTTTTAGTGGAGGTGCGCCTAGGTTGTTATAGTTCTGTGTCTTTAGTTTTATTTCTATTTTAGTGATTCCCCTTCCTAATTCAGTTTAGATTTAGGTAGTTTCAGACCGCGGTTGTAATTTAGGTTAGTTTTTAAATGTATTATAGAGTAGCGAGTTTCGTGGGAACAATCACAAATACGCGCGATCTCCGTTCAAAACTAGCTATTTTTATAAACCACCACCACCACCAC
>JAOVYW010000036.1:8715579-8732438 GCA_025775045.1 Hiodon tergisus | reverse complement strand
GTTTCGTGGGAACAATCACAAATACGCGCGATCTCCGTTCAAAACTAGCTATTTTTATAAACCACCACCACCACCACTCAATGAACAGAATATCAACAGAAAGTCATTACACAATACACATATCAAATTCACGGTAACACATGCCTAAGTAACATTTAACACTATTTCGGGACCACACAATCACTAAAACCACAACCATAACAATTAACCAACACATCATTAACAAAGCAACAATTAAATCATAATTAACAAACACGAACATTAGTGGTCTCGTGAGCGTTCGCGCTAACTAATAATAAAAGCGATCGGCTCACAACAGAGCGACCGCTTCCTCCGGTCGCTACAATAGTTTTAGTTTTAGTTTAACTGGATGGCTAAAGGCATGTGTAGCGACAACTACTGTTTATGTGAAATGTCTACTTAATCACACAAAAAAAAATATTGTATCGACCGGAGGAAACGGTCGTGGGCCAATCGCTGCTAATTAATAATTGGTTTGTTAGCTCAAAGACTCACCGGACTTGGTAATTTTCGTGTTTGTTAACCGTGAATGTGATGTGTGTATTGTTTAATAACGTTCGGTTAATTTTCTGTTTATTGTGGCAGTGGTGATGGTTAATAAATCTGGGGTGTTATGAGCAGAGAGTTTGCGTCCTACTGACTGTATTTACTCAGCTCGCCACAGTATGTAGGTCCATTATACCCACTTTCGTACACTCCATTACGACTGATAGGGTTCGGCTAGCACTTCAATTTGAAAGGTAAAAGCCGTAATCGCTAATAATCTATCGTTTTGGCTTCAACTCACTTTGTAAATCCCTAGCCAGCAAAAATATTATACACATTCACAACCGGGGTTGCAATGACAGGATTAACTGTGGGTATTAAATGTTGATAGAGAAATCTTGGCAACAAATGGATAGTAAGACGTGTATATTAAAATTAAAAAAAATATTGGTCGTTTTAAAAAACACAATTATTAACTATAACTATTTTTGTTAATAACGATATTTACGATAATAACCATGAGCTGTGCCCATCAGAATGTGTTAAACACTACAAAGTCGAGCATCCAGCTGTAGGTAGATATTTATTTAACACAGTTGTTAGTGTTAGTGCTTTTTAATTTTAAAATATTTTACAAATTAGCAACAATTCACAATTGGTATTCTTCAAATATATGATCGGAGGGCTCTGTAGTTGAGGATGTTCCTTCACACATTTTCATTCTGGTCTGTTTAGCGTGCGTCGAATATCGAATGTCAAGTTAACTTTACCTTTTGAATGTCGTTGGACTTTACCTTTACAATGACGACATTCTATATGCTGTGGAGACGACTTAAAACACTCTCAACATGTAATCCTCCTTTCATTTGTGAAACATATACTTTATTTTATGTTAATATTTATATGGGTGTGTCACAGTTTACAACACAGCTCGAGTTCCGCAGTAGACGTTATAAGTCACTTATCACTCCAGTCATTCAATTAACATTCCTGAAGCCCATGTGCACATGTGTCACCTTCTGCTCCTATTGGCTCTGCACCTTCCAACTTGGTTTCCTGATCCACATATAAACCCATCACTAATTCTCCCTTATTGTGAAGTCTTTTCAGTTTCACTACAGTGTCTTTGAGTGTCCTGGCCTGCGGCCTTGGCGGGTCCTCGCAATTCTGTGTTTGACTATTGCTCTTGTCCCTGACCACGTCTTTGCCCAATCTTGATTGTTCTGTTCTGCCGGTACTCGTTAGATGTTAGAAATGTCCATATCGAGCAAATATATAAAATAGAGCCAAGATAGTATGGTATCTGAATTAGTAGGAAACTCACAGAATGGAAAATTTGTAATTGTTTTGTTTCGTTTTCTTTGTTGGTGCGAAGAAGGATGGATCTGGCGATTTTATAGGAAACTTTCAAGAAAACGTGTATGTGGACGGATTGATATGAAATACATTTATTAACTGGCCCTGTGTGAGCTGGCAGTTTTGGAGGTAGAATCGTCAGTGGGCTATTCTGGATTGACAAAAGAGAGGAGAGACTTTAATTTGTTAGTATTTGGAAATCTTAACGTTTAATATGTACGTAATTAGCAATTAACCATACTATTGATAACCAAAAATACCGTGTCCACTATGTTTGCTGTAATGTAATGTGTAATTATTAATTGTTTCGTGGTCAATACTTTATCATTGGTTTAAACTTATTTATTACATTACATCCAATGGGATCCTTGTGATATCCTGTTTAGTTTATCAGCTTTGTAGCTTTGCAAATAAAATAATTGCCTTTGTGATTGTGTGACCAGTCCTTCAGTTCTATTAAAAGAACCTTAGGCTAGACCAGTAATACATAATATTGAGAAGCAGGTGGGTGTTCATGGGCCTACACTTGCCTCCGTTGGACATTCATGTAAGATGTAGAATCAGAACCTTTTGTCTTGAGCATTTGTCTTGTAATTTAATTTGCTATTCTTTCTGTTCTTATCTTTGCAGTTACACTCTTGCCCTAATGCATGCATCTTGCTACACCACTCAGTAAGTCAAATGATGAGATTTTCTGATGACGTGGTGAGACTTACTTTGAGGGACTTGGGAATGTGTTTAAAGTTGAGATCAGAGATGTGGTTAGCACTCAGCACTAGTTCCTCTAGGTTGAGGAAACTCAGCAAACCATCATCAATGACTAAGACCAGCCAGAGTTTTCAAAGCGGGGAAAACGGAAGTGAAGTTAAGTCATGGTTATCAGTACCATCAGGGGCAGGCCAGGCAATTCTATGGAGATACGTAATCCACACTATTAATGTTTTTTTTTTCTCCACCTTATCAGGTGAGGCATTTATTCCTTTTCATTTTTTTTTCTCTTAACAGTGAAACCTCACTCCCAACAGTGGAGGCAAGGTACCCCGCCTCAAATAAATTAAAATATTGCAGGTATATATATATTTTTTATGAAATTTCAATTATTTTAGTTAACTGGGGCCTAAATAAAAGATTTTCTAACACTTTATGTAGGGAATTACCTCCAGTTTTAGGTATACGACCCCGCTGATCAGTTTCAGTAAGGCTATAAATGAATTAAATAATAAACTACTTCAAACCCACCCCCTTGTCCACAATGCGCAGGACAGTAAGGTAGGCATAAATAAAGTTTTCATGGAGACGGGTTGGAGTCTTGATTGAAAGCTCACTCAGGGCTATGGCACCAGGACTCCTTTCTCCATGGAGACAAGGGGCTGGTCAGGAGCTTGATCAGATCTTCCTGATTCTATTTTCCTGCTCCACATATGTCCTCATCCTGCTTCTCATACCCTTTACCTTTTTATTTGGTCTAGGAGACGATAAAACACATAAGTTTAACTCCCAGTAACTGTTAAATATTTCACATATGGCCTGACAAACCTTATGGTGTCTACTGCTTTGAATGACTTCGATTCATATATGACACACTGCCAGGAGTAAGGAAAGTTCAAAGAAGTGCAGGTGACTGCATTCAGAGCATTAAAAAGTTTATTTTCTCCTATGCAGGTAAGGAAAACTTACACAGCTTCCCTGTCCACAGGGAAAGTCCCCCAGGCACAGACTTTGCAGCTGCTCCAAAAAAGCAGAATAAACCATCCAGGAGCTCATATCCTGAAGTGCAGGAGAACTCAGCCTGCATTAACAGTATTCTGAAATATACCATCCTATGGTTATTTCCATGGAGCCTTTGTCATTATTAGTTTTGTTTTCTCCCCATGCAGAGCAATTTAGATCTTTACTATTATCAACAAAATTGCCATGCCCAGCCATCCACAGAGCTTGGTGTTCTGTTTTTTCTGTTGAGTCAATAACTGTTTGGCTGTTTGAGTGCTCTGAATGGTTACCTAGCAACATGTTAAAGTGACACCATTGTTCCAAGCCACATCCGTCCCATGAAAAAGCAGGCACACAGAGTATGACCCTTTCCACATGATTTAGGTTTCACAAGAAGTTGTTAGGGGTTCCTCCCTTGCTTATCTCAACCCAATCAAAGGGATAATTCGAGTAAGCTGTTTGAGCACATTGCTTAACATCAGTCCTGATTTGGTCCAGCCCTGGCTAGTTTAAATCTGATAAATTTGGCCCTTACCATCAGAGTATAGTTGTCAGCACATAGGTTCTAGCAGCGAATTTTGCCATGATCAAAATAATTTCCTGAAGATCACTGGAACAAAGTTCTTGATGAGTATCAGTATGGAAAGGCTGCAAGAGTGTTACAAAAATCGAAATAGTTTTTTTTCCCGGTAGATTTATATGGGACTGCAGGAACCAGTAAAAAGGATCCACTGTGCTGCAGAATCAAAATTAATCCTTGGTTAATGATATATAAAAAATAATTAAATGGCAACCATCAACCATCAAGTCATTGTGGGAATAAAACAATATTTCTTTAAAAAAAAAAAAAAAAAAAAGATGTATCAAATTTCTAAATCAAAAAGACGATCAAATGTGTCTGATCAGTTAGATTTCTAAATCTTAAAGTAGTTTTTCGGGAATGATTAACATTTAATATTTAGTATTTGTAGTTGTATTTGAAACCAATTGTATACAAAGTAACAGTACGTGTAAAAGATATGGCTAATACGTTAAGAACAGCTTAATTAATGACTAAGATACTGATACCTTTTTAACTGTGTATGTCCACTCTCAGTAGAAATTTTGTAAAAGTATTTTACTCCCAAACAAATTAAATCAATTTTCTCACTGGATAACACTATTCCTTGTGTAAATAAATTGAATTTTTTGGCGACCATACGAGGTAACACTAAACTGAGGACATATGCAGATAGCAGATAAAAACATGAATGAGTTTACAGGAAGGTTTATTATAGGCGTTATTTACAAGATATTTCTTAGCTCAGCACTACATTTTCTACATCAGTTGCATGAAAGCAGGACTCCTATTTGGGCTCGAACCTGCAGCCGTAGCCACTGTGCCACCTGTTTCTCAGAGTTATTCAGAGCTATTTGCGTTTCTCAATAAGGTATATTTCTCCCCAATGGCCCTAATGCATAGCAGCTCCTCACTGTGAACCCTGCCACCACAGATAGAGCAGGTGCGGAAGCAGGACTAGTCACCTTTGAGCCACCCATCTCTTTTACACTCTGCAGGCTATATAGTCGCACGCTTTGGACGAGGGTCACATCCCTTTCCATGGCACTGCAAGCCTGCAGGAGCCTGGAAAGCCGTCAGGAAACACTCGTTTGCGACAAGCTGAGAAAGGCCCTATCAATTCAATTCTCCCCACCCCGGGCCCTCCCAGTTATGCGCCCCTGCTCACGTCACCATTTTCTGATAAAATTAGCTGGATTTTAACGGCCAAATCCAGCTCATAGGGCTCAGTCTGCGCTCAAGCGACCACATTTACTGACTAAAGGTCCTGGGAGGCCAACATTTCTTACAGGTATTTCCAGAGGAATTCAGTACCTGCTAGTAATGCCCAATACATTAACTACTACACTAGCTACTGCTTAATAGGCCAAAGGAAATGATTTAAATCTTATCACTGATTTGACACCTCAGACTTTGAACTGTTTACAGCACAACGTCTTAGACTACACAAAACTTACCCCGTCTGGTATTCTAGCAAAATCCCAGCACGTCATATCTATGCCCAAGCCGTCACAGGAAAAAGCAACTTCATTTGAATTTACAAACAAACTTGAGATAAAAAAGAATCCCCAACACTCTCCCATCAAATCAAACCATATAATCTGCAAAGGCTGCCAATACAATTCTGAAACGATGGAAGATGCCGATCGTGATAAAAAAAGAAGATATTGTCAGTCAAACACCTTCATACAGTCCACAAGCATATATAAGTGAAAATATGTACCTGAAGTACACATCTTTCTCAAGACCATTCACCAGAACACATCAGAGAATATCCAGCCAGATGGACCGTATCTCAAGTAAGAATCGTTTTTAATGTCTCTGTACAAATGTGTGCAGGTGATTTGAATTTCTATTTTGGAAAACATTTACTTATAAGTTATAATTTGAACAGTCAGAGCATATAACATGTTCAAATGTATTCATAAACAATATTTATCAGAAATGGTTTTAATCTTTAGTCAGTCTGTTATCCCTCCAAAAATGCTACTGTAATGAACAAATGAACAATAAGTTATGGTTCTTGCTGAAACAATTATTGTCTCACAAAGGCTCAAAAACGACGCATATGTGTATTAATTCAACAAAGGATTCAACCATAAAATGTAACACATTGGAGGTTTTTGATCAAATATTGAGGCCATCTTAACTCTTCGTAGTAAAGAGTTAAGATGGTAAAGAGTTAAACAATAAACAAAACACACATTAAAAAACAACGGCGGTGAAAACAACACAGAACACACACATTGTAAATACTCTACCCTGTTAACCTTCCTCTGGTCCACTTTAGATTCGCTTCTTGCTGTCATTGGCATGTCATTCATGGCCTCATTCCTCTGTTCGCCGATTGAGAACGAGCAGCAGATGCTTCAATATATTCTTGACCTGACTGAAGACCTTGCAATTCAGTATGTGAGTATAGTCAGTTTTCTTCTATGACTTCCGACATTCTTCATTTTAACAGACTGATTTGTATTTTCTGTTCACTTCATAAACCATAAATATGAAACAACACTGAATGTGTATTTGTTAGAATCTATGCCTACAATGCGATCAGCCAAGTCAATTACAATTTTCGCCAAGGAGCAGACAAATCAAATCAAAGCTACAACTAATATATTTCTCCCTATTCTCCTTTGTAGAAAGAATTAAATTTTCCTGACCTAGCCTTCAATGTCAATGAAACCATAGCTGGAATAAGTCTGAAGATAACAGCAGAAAATAAAAATAAAACAGTCTGTGTATTCAGAAGATATCTCAAAACATTAGGAAAAGAACTGTATCTGAGTCCGCAACTACTTGAAAGATTCCAAAGTATCCGACAGCATATGTCAAGTCTGCCTTCAGAAAAATACTGCGAAATTGAAGTCCCTTTAGATAATTACTTTAAACTGAAGATTCTGGGTTACAAAGTTCTGCTCAATCTCACTAAATGGCTAAGAAAGTACATGCGTGTAAAAGTAATGTGAGTCACGTGTTACAAGGGTTTGACTGACTGCCTTGAATCTATTTATTCATCAATGCAAGTATTTATCCATATTTAAATATTTATTGTCATTGTCTGTCAAAAGCCTTTAAGGCTTTTTGAAGGTAATATTGTATTGAGTTTTTTTACGAGTCGGCATTGTAGTACTGGGAATGTATTTTTAAAATGTATTTATTACTTTATGACTTTTGTGAAAACAGAAAAAAACAGAACTGTTATTCTGGACTCAATTATGTACAATCAATGCAAATAAAACATATATTAAAAAAAATGGTTCTCTGGTTTAGCATTAATTAAATGTGAATATAGGCAGATCTTTCCTCTTTGGTTGACCGGAGTGTTGCATCATGGTCCTGGTATATGGTCCCTGTATAAAAAAGAATAATGAATAATAAATACATTTATCTTTGCAAGATGTTTTCCGATATTTTTTTCAAAATCTTTTTCTAATGCTTCCCTGCCAATGGGCACTTTATATGGGCGTAGATTCTGTATTCCAGTCCGTAATGTGACCTCACCACCCCCGGCCTTGAACGCAGTGAGTCAAGTGCAGCTCCAGTGGCAGAGAACAAAGTTGGGGTGGTGTGGAGTGTGATAGACGTGGTTAGTGAAACCACATCCCCAGTGAGATGGCATTGCATGGCATGGAATTTTAGAGAAGAATACCCCCTCATTTATCTAATAAAAGATAATGAGGTATTTAACCAAAGATTTGCAATAAAGTTTTTCTAAGGTTCATTTTGAATGTAAAAGAACTTTCTTTTAACATTTTGTTTGGGTAACATTTCAGGTCTCAGATTATTATAGTGAATAATTCATATTATTAGTTTAAAATTTTTGTGGGCTCACATGCAACACATAGGAAAAGGAAATGATGATTGAAAGATAACGAATATTTGATTAGCAAAGCAAGTTTTACTGCCATTATCAACATGAATTATGACTATTTATATTCGGTCAACAGAGGTTATCCCATGAGTAAGAATTTAACTGTCTTGACAACACATCAGAAACTTTTCTCATTCTCTCAGCATGGAATTCGGCAAAGGTGAGCAGAGAAATCTTGTTTCTTTGTTCAACACCAACTGAATTTCGAGGTTTAAAATTTTAATTATTAAATGATCAATTATTAATTAATGAATATTATTTTCTGAGTTTTGAACATCTAGTGCATCAGCAATCCAAGTTCTTGGGACCTACTTTGTAGCTTTTGTCTCAAAGAAACTCTTCTTACTCACGATCGATTGACCTATTATTTCAAATTGCGGTCTCAATTTTTTTTTAAATAGGGGTCTAAAATTATCAACTAAAACTCAAGTTAAACTGGTTGTAATGGTATGTTATGTGACTGCCAAGTAAACTATATCAGTAAGGTTTTAATGGGATGGTTTAAATCTAATTGAGATTTCACTGAATTCTTTCCACAGTGCTGGGGATAATCCTGCTTATGTGTATCGGAGGGATGTCGGTTTCTCTTTGCAGAGACCAGAAGGATCTCATTTGGACCATTAACCAGATACTGAATATCAGCAGCACCACCAAGAACAGTCTTAACGTACGTGTTTTCAGTGTCTCTGCGATTATACGGTAAAACACAGTGTCAATTCAAAGCCTTTCTTGAAGCCGTTGATGCTGACATTGCTGGATGAAATATCTTTTCATTTCAGAAAAATAACGAAAGCTTCCCGCAGCGCAAAAGAAAAATCTGCAAAGTCGGTTGTATCGACGTGCCGAAGGACAACCTTACCATGGACCTCGTTAGAAAAACGCTCCCTCACTTTCTAACCTACATGGTCAATGCAAGCAACATAGCGTTATCAGAAGAACTGGAAAAGGGATTCAAGCAACTAGCTCAGGCTATACAAATTCTGAAAAATCAGACATGTTTGTCACAGAAATCTGACCCAACACCGTGCAATGAAAAACTTGAATTAATTACAAGTTTTAAAAAGCAAACATTTTCTTATGATCTCCTTGTGCTGTTCACATTATGGATGAATAAATTGCTCAAAATCATAGCCTAGATTAATGTACTATGTATGAATATATTACATACATATATTCTTGAGGAAAAGGAAACTGCTGATATCTATACATTTATTTATTTTTTCAATCTGCTTAATATATAAAATTGATATTGTACCAAGTCTAGTTAATATATTTCATGACATCAGTAAAATGCAAACTGTAAAATTTGAATAAATTGAATAAAGTCCAAAAACTCAATACCGTTTTAAAATGCCTGGGGGGCCGTGTAGCTTTGGGAGCTTCGCACACCCACTGAAATCTCACTCCACAAATCAAAATGAAGCCCGGGCTTGTGAATTGTTCACCAATGTCAGATCACTTCTGCCACGTCTGCAACCAAGCGCCAGCCCATTCTGTGGCGCTGGTCTGACTCGCCAAGCTAAATCCCGGTTATGAGTTTTACTGAATTCTTCTCCTCTCTGAGTAAATCCATGTCAGAAAGTTTACTTAGAATTACATTGTGTTCTAGAACCTAGCTTCAGTAACACAGGATGGATGGATTTTAAATCTCTCTATATAGATATATCTATACGGATATAAAATCCATCAGTTGCGGCTGGAAACAGAGGAAGAGACCCATTCATGGGGGGGAATAAAGGAGTGGTGGGGCATTGTAACACGATTTATGAATTTGAGCACATTTTACTACAGCTACTGCAGCTTGGTACAGATATCCCTGCGGGCTAAAGGGTATATTTTTGGTATACGGGATACAGTGCATAATATAGTACAGTGGTCTTCAATGCACTGGGGATCTATAGATAATTGAGTACACATTGCCATATAAGGACATTGCTTAAACAACCTGGCTTTGACAGAAACCTCAACAGTGCTTAAGGTCAACAATACTGGAATGAAAAGTAATAACCCTTAAAAATGCTTCACAGACTGTCACACAGACTACGGTAGCTACCTACTTGACAAAAACACTCAAGGGAATGTGATCGGTGAATAATCAGCATTTAAATTCATATTAAAATTAAACAAAAGCTTAAAAGACCACCTCGTAAGGGCTTCAGAAATTTGGTCTTTAAAAATAGCCAGACTGCAACAGTCCAAGGACCTTGTTCAGAGCTAAACCTAGAAGTATAAATAATGTTTTTCACTACATTCTGAGATTGTGTACTAGTGACCAGGACTAATTTAACATGTTGCACATTGAGATACCTCTGCATAAAGAGAAAGGCATGAGGACTTGGATACATCTAAAAAAACAAAAAATAAATGCAGGTTGAAAAGGCCTTTCAGAGCAGAATCACATTGCTGACATAGGAAAGGAAACTCACAGCACCCATATAGAAAACAGGTTTTTATTGATTTTTTAATTTTTTAAAATTTATTTATTGGGGGGAAGAAAACAAATATTTACATTATTGTTACTAACAGAAAACAATAGCAAGACCATACAAAATGCATTAAGACCCTCAACATCCAGTTCAATAAAAACAAAAACATAACAATCCTCTAAATTCACTATGTAAAACATGCCAACTGGAAGACTAAACAAGTCTTTGACAGGCAGGGTTATCTTCCCAATTAGCAAACTCACTGAAAACTAAAAATGCATAATTTTTGCATAGTCCGAATGTGCCGTCTACCATTAAAAAAAATCAATTTTGCACCGAATGAGTTGAGGTGGGGAACCGAAAGACGACAGATTAATCAGTGACACTGTTCAAGTCGTCAGCACGTTAAAAACCCAGTAACATCCTTGTCATTCCAAGAGAAAATAAATAAGTTACAACAAAGGAAATCAATGGGGTTTACTCTCAAAACACGTGCACTTAAAATGACAAAAACGTTGCATTGTCTGGTGTCAAACTAATATATCTAGTAGGGAAAACATTTTCGCAGCGATCTCATGACTAAAACTGTCCGCAATGTGCCAAACTCTTCAACAGAAGCTCACCGAAGCACTCATGCTAGTAGGCTCTGACAATTATCCCTGCCACACGTTTTACATTACTATGGTGTACAGGTTGCAGGCCATTGGAAGGGTATGAACATTCCACTCTGAAGGCGTTTACCAAAAAGGCACAGAACATTAGACAAAAAACACGGAATAATTTTACATTTTGCCCCATCTCTACAAATCTGCATAAATCAAAGTTTAACCATTCCATGTGCATCAAACCAGGGATAAAAACAAATATAAAACAATGTCAAAAGGACTACAAAAGACTGACCAACAAAATATTTGCTTCTTTAAATATAAATTTAAAAAGGATGAAAAAAACAAGGAAAAACTACTCTTAAACCATGCAGCACTCATGTAGGCATTTTTATGCCAAGCAGAGATCAGGATTCCACCAAGACACTTCTGAATCACAGTGGTAAGGAGGCAGACCGCACTGTCTACATTCACAGAATAGATGGGTGTCCATTGGATGGTACACCATGTAAAACATCTGAAGCTTTGTCCATGAAGAAGTTAAACAAAGTTCAATTTTAGGATTTTCAGGGAGCTACCGTTTTGCATAATTTATTTAATGCATGCCAATTTATTTTGTTAGTCAGTAATGCATACTGGGAAGATCTTACCTTTTTGCCCTGACAGTCTGTAGAGTTACAGGGTTTTGTTCACCTCAAAGAATAGTATAGGAACCAAGACAGATAGCCTAAAGGTGAGCTTGAGAACACCTTTCCTCTTTTCTTATATGATCAGCAAAGATAAAACTTTTTTTAAATTCAAACTTGATTGCAAGGACACGTTCTGTGTCTGAAACTTGTGTGCTTATGAAACGTGGGGGAAAAAAAGCCCCCGATTTCATTTACTTGGTACATAGAATCCCATTCAGCTTCTCTATATCCCTGAGCGCACAAGCATAAATAAATAAATGTCCCAACACGAAATCGCAACAGCGTGAACAGCATATCTTTAGGACGCTTGGTGTGAATGCTCCAAACTGTTAAAAAACCAGATCTATTTATATATAATAATAAAAAAACCCACACACAATTAAGAGCATCTGAAAAGGCTTTGGGCAAGTCGTTTCCCTTTACAAAGTGTTCTGAACCACGTTGGGGGGCGGAGTCTTGCACGGATTGGTGCACCCTGAGTGGCTGAAGGAGCCCATCACGGAAGGCAGCCACACTTGGCACAAAGCACCCTGAGAGGTATAGTTCAGACGCTGGATCTCAGAACACAACAATACTCACGTTTGTGGATGTAATGAAAAGAAAAGATGTAGTGCCAAGTTGTAGTGGCCCTGGTACAACGTCTTATTGTAGGCTGAATGTGTGTCGTAGCTTATTGACATTTAAAAATAATGTAAAAATAAAGCAAATATAAGACCTAAGGAAAAACACCCCATTTCTTACTCTAGACTTCATGGTATCTCCTTTAATGTTGATCAATAGAAATAATTCCAAAACACTTTTTTGATTCAAAAGGTAACGCCAAACCTTGCACTGAGGCTTTGGAGTGATTGGCCAGCAGGCCTGTCCATCAAGCATCCAGCCAGCAGGAAAATCCAGGAAGCACAATATTTACTTTACGACGGCGTAATGAAGATGAAATATCAGAGCCCCGCCCCTTCCCCGCTTCCCCCTTCGGGACCCTTCTTGTCAAGGGCTGGCCTGCCCACTAGTGGATGTTGGCGACGGCATGGGTGGCTTCCTCGGGGAGTAGAGTGGGGTCAGTCAGAATGGAGGAGCTGATACTGAGCTGTCGGAGTGTGCTCAACACCACTGAGGATGACAAGAGACCCACCGCACACGGGCGCACGTTAGCTTCGCTAAAACATTTGCGACAGACAGCAGAATGGAGATCGGCTATTACCATCACCACTTTCATTCGTGTTGGGAACCAGGTTACTGGTGTACGGTTTGACTGCCTGTAGGCGGTTGACAAAGCACGCAGACACATTCAATGTTCAAAAGCTACAAATGCCACTTTTCTTTAGCCTGCCGTAGGTTCAGCTAGGTACCAATATCACTGGTTTCATTAGAACTTCTTTCATCATCACCGCTACAAGATCATCGTGGATTATCCTGGATTGCCACAGATATCATGCATTCAACAATGACTCGGTTATCGGAGTGACGTCTAAAGGTTGATATTGCAACATATCTCGGAAAACCCTTCCCCAGACCTCCCCACAATAAAAAATTATATATTTCCCACTACATGTGGGAAAATCATTCACCGTTGTCACACAAAAACATACGCAGGAAACAGCAATTGCTGTGCTTTGCACTTCTTCCTGACCCTGATATAGACTGTGGTTAATGCATACAGATTGTAAGATAAAAGGGTTTCCTGAGCTTTCTATAGCTCCTAGGAGTAACGACATGCAAATGAAAGCTAAATGACAGAGCGAAAGCAAACACCTGTATGGGCGAGCTTTCAATGATAAATCAATTTAAATTAGAAAATCCACCTAAAACTAACTTGGCATTACTAAGATCTGATCTTGAGGACTAATGCAACCTGTCATTTTGACTGATCCCAATGACTGCATGCGATTCCGTCTTTTCCACATTACACTCAGACCAAAATAAGACTTGCTAGAAATTCAATTCTACCCAAGCAACATTGTACTTTATTAAATAATCTTATGACCATATGTTTGTGCCTTTTTTTCGGATTTTTGCCATGCTTGTATTATACAAAGTTTAAGCTGACAAAGGGCAATGTAGAGAAACGTCTTTTAAAGACCTTTGCAAACAAACATGTTGTATTCAAGTCTTCAATGGGGAAACCCATTTGATATTTTACCCAAGAAAAATTCTGCAGGATCCCTGTATTAAAAGAAGCCTTCATTTCCCTGGAGTTCCGGCCGATACTAGGGTTGCACGGAAGTAAAATCACACCATTTCAATAAGCAGAACAAAGCACACATGATTTCCTCTAGCCTTACGGATGTCACAGCGAGTCAAGAGGATAGTCTACTTTTGAAAGGCGTAACATAGGACAATTAATGATCAAAGGTGTTACAGGACACCTCTGTAGAAATGAACAGGGGTTCACTATAATCAGCATGGGAACTCACTGGGTCTCAGGACGGGAAGGGTGCAGTGGCGGTCCAGCCAAAGCAGCGTGGTCTTACACAGCTCCTCCATGCTGGTGGTGGACACCGTCCCATTGAAGGACTCAAAGAGTGGCTTAATGATGATGCTGAACTGAGGTCTCGCAGGTTACGGCTCAAACCAGAGGATCTAAAATTAACCAATTACTAAGCCTGTTTCATGGAAGATGCAGTGCTTTTATAGTGATTTCAGATTCAAATATAGCAGATTCTAATCTTTTAATTTAGAAAGTTACTAGTTTTTAAATCATGAAACTCGTTGGCAGTTACATTGAAAGGCAATTGCCTGCTGAAACATTTGTTTCAGAAAACAATTTTAGGCTTTTCAGAACATACGACGGAGCAATTTCTTTAAGACAAAGTGTTTTGAATGTGGTTGTGTTACAATCTAATCAACTGAGGGGTACATTTTTTTTTTTAACAGGTCTCTCCCATAGGGTGGGGAGATTTCTGCTGGCTCACTAAAGGATACAATCCAGAACTTCCAGTTCTCGAGGGTTCTGCTCTTCACATACTCATCAAACTTCTTCTTCATGTGATCAAAGCGATGTCGAGTTATAGGGACTCCTGTGGCTGGGAGCTGCTCCTGACACAAGCTTGAGAAGGACGGGTGAAGAGAGATATGATTTGTATCTGCAACACCATGCAAGAACGAACAATGACCCCAGACTCATGTTTGCCGACACGCTGGGCCTGCATGACGACATTACATACTCATATTCTGATTCCATTCCCCTCCCACCCACTTCTCGTTAGGACTACTGAGCGCAACACCGTCGCACTATTTAAACTACAGGAGATACACACTTGATCGAGGCGTTGAGCTCCTCGATCTCCTCTCGGAGGCGTTTAGTCTCTTCCTGTATCTGTAGTCTCTCCTGCTGCAGCTTGCCAATGTACTCCACCGTTTTCTGCAGTGTGGCCGCGTTGCTGATCTGCTTTAGGAACACATAGAGGGTTATGGGTAAACACCCTTTCTGCCCTCCGCATGTTACCTCAACTTCCCCAATGTCCCGTTCAGTTTTCACAGGCGCATGGTGGTAACGTTTACGTCTATGGTTAACAGACAAATCATGGATGATGAAAACATACATTAGAAGAATAGAAAAGTACAGACTTCCATTATCTGTCACAAAACGCAACAAAATGTTTGGCTTTTGGTGAAAGATCTCAATCAGACATCTGAACTTTGAATGCAGTCTGGTGCACTGCATATATCGGTTCAGATTTCACCATACAGCGCTGCTTGTAAAAAATTATGTCGTAGCAATCACTTTTAATGAACTTTAAACCACGGAATGGAAGTCAACAGATTATTGCTAGCGATGGCAGGGAAAAGAATGAAACAAATCAAAGATGACCAAAGAAAACTTGAAATCTCACAGTAAAAACACTTCACACGAAGAATGTGGCAATTCAAGAAACTGCTCCGGCAAAGTGGTTGGAATATAGAGTTTGAATGGATTTGTATTTCAGAACAGGTACGGGTTGTGTTCTCACAGCATACAACGTTTAAATTGTTTATTACACCATTTTGCATGCTTCAACTAATTAAAAATATTATGTTAATTAAATAAATCTATGATTTATATTTTTTATGATCAACCACTTGAAGAAATGGTCCTGGACAGATGTGACCGTTAGCAGATTGTAATGTATTGCTTACTCCCATGTAGTATACGGTCATTTTATAACTTCAATAGAGATCAATTGTAAACCGCTCGTATAAGAAAACACTCTCCAATTTGAAAAACACAAAACACCTGTAAAATATATTAAACATCTACAGCTTCATATAGTGGACTTTCTTCAAATATAACATAAGGAATTACCTTAAACTAATACAATATTGAATTATGACGTTCGCATACTTTTTTCAAGGGTAATTGAAGACAAAGTAGTTTTCCCTCAAACGCACGCATCTCTTGTCTTGGGCAGAGCCCACGGTCCATTCATTTTCACAGAGACGTGTGTAACTTCCAACTGCCCAGTGGTGAAAAGCGTGTAATCAACGTGCCACCTTTTGCCTTTGGCCAAATTCATTCAAAACTTCTCGGATTCCAAAAACTCCTAGCATGCACATTTAACCGATCCCTGTGAATATTGCTAAAGTGAAGACCGGATCAACAACTAATACTTCCTCAGCTGGGACCCAGATCTACGTCAAATTGGACAAATGCGTGGAATCACATGCAGACGTCATCGCTGAGCTTTCAGAAGCCATAACATGCCGACTCATAGCTGAGCGAGATAAGAGCCTTCTTACCGGCTTTAAATTAGACTGTGACTTCAGTGTGGGAACCAGACCGCACAGTGTCTTAAACCCAATGTTGATGTTGAACCTCCTCTTCTGTTCAGCAGAAATGTGATTCACTCGACGGTTCTGTAGAGAGAAGGGACAAACAAGACGTAAGTTTTCACTTCAGCAACACCCAAATCAGGAGGACAGAACAGGACAAGAGGAAAGGGGGGACAGGACAGAAGGGAGGACCAGGATAGACAGGACAAGAGGAAACAGGACAGAAGGGAGGACCAGGATAGACAGGACAAGAGGAAACAGGACAGAAGGGAGGACCAGGATAGACAGGACAAGAGGAAACAGGACAGAAGGGAGGACCAGGATAGACAGGACAAGAGGAAACAGGACAGAAGGGAGGACCAGGATAGACAGGACAAGAGGAAA
>JAOVYW010000036.1:8691612-8705640 GCA_025775045.1 Hiodon tergisus | reverse complement strand
AAAGTCACCTAGAGCCCACTTGTTTCTTCATACTCAACTCCGGCACGCAGGGTGCCAACACTGGGGTGTTTGAGATCGCTTTTGACACTGTATGGGAAAGGAATTCTGGGCTTTGTAGTGCACTGATGTTGGACGGAGAGAGCCCTTACATTGCATGTACCAAGCTCTCCAGATGGCATTGTTCAGTCGGATCTTGTCCCTCCACAGCAATTTCAGGCCTTTGAAGTTCTTCCATTTCGGCGAAACCAACTTCCCGCTGAAACAGAAGAGAGCCCGTTATAAAATTCAACCCGTCAATCAGATAAGGGCACGGAGTAGCGATGGGAAGCAACTATGGCCACAGAAGACAGGAGTTCACTTTAACGGAGCCGCTTTCATGGGATAGAAGGATAAATAATAAGTGTGAGTAAATAAGATTTTATCTGTAGGACAAATTCAGGGGTAGGGGGTTCAGAAATGCCTATTCATGTTCTGCAAAGTTCCAGGGGAGATTCCAACACCAATAGATTCTTATTCCTTTTTTGGTAATGCTAGGGAAGAGGCCAGGCCCACTTGGGCACAAAGTGTTTATATGTAGCATAACTGCACTCTGCATTCCTAACAAAGGGGAGAACAGCGTTCAGTATCAAACAAGCCGTGGCCGTCGTTTACCCACTACAATAAACTGTATGCACAATCATAAACTGAATTAGGTCATTACGCCCAAAAGCAATCACAGTCAAGATTCATAACTTCCATACACACAATAATAAAGGACATGAAATGCCAAAGGCAGCATTGCCTGCTGAAATATCAAGCAGAAAGGACTCAATTACCAAATGTACAAAATGTACCTTAGTCCCCAAAATTAAGCAACCTTGGGACATGTGACGCTCCTTCCTCTTTCTCCGTCTCCCTTTTCAGAAAACACGTGAACCGGTCATTTGAAGCGCTCGAAGGACGAAAGCGCCACGTGGTATCGTAACCCAGTGCAGTTCTCCCACTGGCTCGGCCAAGTCAAGGCAGTGCCGGATAAAATACGCAAGGTCAAACCAGAGTTTTAAACTGGCCAACCCGAAATGCAAACATCCCTTCACTGACCTTAATCTCCACTTTAAAACGATAAGAAATAACAAAACTCTCTCTCTTCTAAAATAACGTTCAACAGCGATAAAAATCTTCATTTAAAAAAATAGCTAGCTATACTGGCTTTCAGCTATAACCTGGTTCAGGGAAGAAAAAACCTATAGGACCTAAAAAATGTCTCTGGTCTCATTTCCCCAACATATTGCATACCATGGCTTCAGAATACAGTCATTTTATACATTTTGTTGCTTCAAGATCCACTGCATTTTCGTTAAACACTGAATCTGAATGAAGGTCAATGGCACAATAGTAGATTCAGCTCTGAAATACTCAATCTCTATAAATGTTCACGGAGGCTGACTAATTGTCTTACGACACACGTGATCTCTACATCCCACTCCATTCATGGAATCATTAGTCCCTGCTTGGAGTAGGCCGATTATCTTGTAATATGCCTTCCACAGAACATATTCTGATGTCAACATGTGGACCCCATCAATGGAGCAGCCGCACAGCTGTAAGATACGCACACCCTGCTCAGTGGATAGTCACTGAAAAACGGGAACATTTTCAGTCTGAAGGACACGTTCCCCGGGTTTCACAGGCTACACGCCATTAAGAGTGCATACTGCAGGTCACAGATCATACATTAACCTCGTTGACAGAAAATGTTAAAAGCATCATACACACGATAAAATAAAGGCATTCCGGTTCCCTACTCTGAAGCCTTTGCGACTATAACCCAGGACGGCCTTTAAAACGTCTTCACGCTACAGGAAACCCAACGCCGCCCCACTTTTTCCTCAGCGGCTCTCTCCCAGTGCAAAAGAACAGCCCTCTCTCAGAGCGGAGGGCCACAGATCGGCCTTCCTTTACAAGACCGATAAGCGAGGCTGAGTACATAAAGAAGCAGGTTAGCCGTACTGCGGTTTTTCCACTGAAGTGCACCACCAGATGTTTAGTGTGGAAACTTGATTAAGGAAGAATAACAGTGTTTAGACTGGAGGGAACTGAAAATGTGTCCAAGAACTGAACAGAGATTCTTGGGATTCCTTCATGTTTTACAACAGGCTAAACCGTTTTGTGTCGCTGAAATAGAGTTAACAAACTTCCAAGCAAAATGTCCACAAAGTATATATCTCAACAACTAATTCTCAAATAGTTTAATCAAATATTTGATTAACAGAAATTTGATTATGATGAAGCGAGGGGAAGTACCTGCCAATTTTTTCTAATTAGGTGGTTGTGCTCCGTTGAAAATCAGTTCCTCTCCTGTGACATTCAAGCCTCGTTAACAGTTAAGTCATTCTTGTTTTTTTTAAAGACTACATCACAGACAAGGACAGGGCACCTGTTAGTAATTTATCCCAAACAGTCAATATTCATTCAGCTTCTATCAACAGAAAATGTTTCATTAAAAAAAAAAAAAAAAGTCTACTATTTACTTAAATAAATAGAACGCTGAAAACTAGAAGACCGACACACTGGAGGAATGGAATTGAGACTGAAGGGGATTCACCATCATTTAGAAAAATACAACTGGTCCACATTGAAAAGTATAATGGTCATATCAAAACTCACCAAAATCTACACAAATTTCAGATGCTTGACCAGGTTCAACAAGCTTCTCCAGTAAAGGCTATTGGCATTGTCTGTCTGTCCTTGAGGAGCTGGGAGGCACTCAGGTGCCAATTAAAACACCAAGCAGGTGACTTCTGCACATCCATTTACAGTTTTACAGCCCATGGCTTTGAATTTCTGAAGCCAACCTGACACAAGTCACTCACTCAGGGATGGGAGGAACTCAAGGCAAGTCTGAGGACGCACAAAGCCCCAGGGTTCCCACCAGATCTCCTGGAGAGATTCCAGCTTCACTGCCCCACCAGCTGAGAGGCCAGCAAACCTGACACCCTGCCATGATTGGAGGGGATAAAATAACACACACACACACACACACACAATTTCTCAAAACAAATGACAAGGTTAAAAGGTTTTCCCCACTAACCGTTATATGCATAGAGCATATGGCATTTGAGTTTCTCCTGTAATTCAGGCGGTTGCATGCTACAGTCTCACGTTTTATCAAACAAGTCTGAGTGTGGTTCACCACAGCTGAACTGATAATACTTATCAGTATCATTGTGTTTCATTGTGTTTTGTAAATAATGCCTTAGTTAATGATCTCGGCCACGTCTGGCACGTGCTCCCAGGTCCTCAATCACAACACTGGCAGTGAGAACCAGGCAGAAAAACCGTGGGTTTGTAGGAACCGATGAACTGATACCACAAAGCCAGTGACAGATACCAGAGTTATAATTAGGGAAGTGGGACAGAGGTCACAGATCAGGCTAGTGGAACTCCTAGAGCACCCCAAAATACACTTGAGTCTCCGTCCCCGTATAAAAATAACACTCAATTAACACTGAGCAAACTCTATACAGTTTATCAACATATAAGGTTGTGAGTAGGGGAGGGGAAAAAACCAAAACCCAGTAGCCATTTTGTTCCATATAAAATGAACCAGTTAAAATGCAAAGAGCACACAGTTACCGCATTATCAAACTGGGTAACTACAACCCGACGTCTGCTGGTTCAGGCTCTAAAAGAGGAACTGGATTACCCGGAACTCACGCCAATGTGAAACGTATACATTGATCAAAAATACCAATACAAGCATCGGCCATGGGAGCCAACTGTTGACAGGGGGCAAAGAGGCGCTCCTCAAAGCCATTCAGCTTTATCACATGCTGATGTGCTGAACAAGCGACACAGATGCCCCGTACAAAGTTAGGCCAACTGTGTCAAGTGTTCTCTCCACACAGCCAGCATGGTGTCCTATCAGGTTGTCATCACCTGCCCTACAGACTTGCTGAAACACCATTATTGACTAGCGACCAGACAATGCGGCAAGAACTTCAACCCTACAGCTCCTCAGGCATGGCCCCATGCCTTTACCCTCGTCAATCACGCCGTGAGGACATCTCATGCAGTTCTTTACCTCTCACAAACCAGCTGCCAGCAGTGCTGCCCACGGGCACTGGATGTCTGGATTTTTACACTGGGGCAAAGACAACAGAATCGTCGCTCCCCCATTGCGTCTTCAAGGAGAACATCGTGAAGACAAGCCTTAACTACTTAAACGGTGGCAGCTTACTGTCCATTATTTTGGAAAGCAGATTTGGCTTGCCTCCTAAAGGCTGCTATCCTGAGAGATGACTTGAGTTAGGAGGAAATCAAACAACATGACACTCGCTTGTTGGATGGTAAATCTAAATTATGCATGCCGATTACCCTACCTAAGGGGGTAAAGTTGGGTCTGACAGTATAGGACACACTGAAAAGAGCTACAGGCGTTCGTGTCAATGCACATTTGTTCAATATTAAATAAATAATCGGCCTATAAACAAACACAGATAGACATAAACACAAGGTTACCACACACCTTTTCTTTTATATAGAACCCTTCCTTCCTGGACTTGGACTAAGCAGGATTATGCTTACTCCCTGCCCTTCACAGCCAACCTCACGCACACACAGAGCTGCCATATGCAGGAGCTGTGGGCCTGTCACTCTGAGCTGCTCTAAAGCACATCAATATGCAGCAGGATGTCACTCCCCCCCCATCCTAATTTTAGAACATCCCTATCCATCTGTCAGAGGTATGAAGGGACCTTTTGAAAGGCCTATCCGGCACAACCCCTCTGAACCAATAGCTGGAGCACAATGGTGACTTGTGCTGGAAACCTGCGGCACCGTTTACCGAGTATTGCTTGCTTCAGCACGGCTCAAGTTCCCAGTTTCCGCTGACGGGAGAGTAGCTGTATAAAGGGAAGAGAGCAGTGACTCTTTCCTATGTAACCCCCCCCCCCAACACTAACTTAATGTTGACACCCGCTCTGGTTCTAAACAAGTCATCGAGATAGGAAAGTTGGCCATGGCATATCTTTTGGCCTTAATGTTTATATTCAATTTACTGTCATAAAACAATACTCCCAATTACACCCTTATTGAAAGGGATGTGTAAATTAGCAAAGAAATCTAATGGGATCTGCCCTTGTTCCAACAATCTTATATTTTACAAGCCAAAACCTCAGATAAGCACTGTACCATGGATACAACTGATAACAAATGTAGAAGTCAAAACTGTCACATACCATGCAGTACAGACTTTAAGGCCTTAAAAACAGGGGCTAAGAGCTATTCACAAAAAAAATCACTACAAATAGCACTAGAGTGAAAACACCACCCAGTTCAAACATTAAGGAAGGATGTTGCATTGGCAAAATTAAAAGATACATTTCCTGAAACCCAGAAGTCCACTGCTCTAAAATATTAATGGCTAACAAAAATTTTAAAAACTTGGTATGTTAGAAGTTGAATAAAGGCATGCAATCAATTAAATTTAAGTAAAGACAATTCAGCATGAGAAGAGGTTTAAAAAAATAAAAATGAATGCAATAGTTTAAAAACATTATGTCAATCACTCTGGGAAAAAAATTAATAAAACTTCCAACTGTGGGTTGGGTAGGAGGTGAGACAAAAATAAAGTCTGCCCTTACGAAACATGTTCTTTAGTCATACTAAAAGCATGACTCTTAAGCATTGTCTGTTAATAGGAAATGTAATCAAGACAAAGTAGAGCACCATCAACAAGCAGAATCCTCGGTGACGCCAATCCCCCCCCCGTCCTGCACCAGTCAGGAGCTCGGCTCAGAGGGCTCGGGTGACATGCCTGCCGTGGCGGGGGTTTACCTGGAATGCTCTCAGTCGGGAGGCCAAAGCCGTTTATCCAGCTCCACCCATCCCGATTGCCAAGTCAGCACACATTCAGAGGTTTTAAACCCAGCAATATAACTATACGACTGCATAGGGTCATATGCTCCGGGCACACACAGCGGATGTCGATGGCTGCACACCACTCGTATGGTGTGTTTTAGAAGGGTTTCCCTTTCCGTTCCTTAAGCGTTTGTTCGTTTAGATCCCAATTCAGTTTATTTTTATTGGATACCTGCAGTCACATAACTAAACACCTCAAAGTTATTTTGGGAAATGAATCACCGTCTACTTACAAGGTATGTTCCCCCTATCAAGCGACCTTGATTAGATACGACAGGAAAAACCTGGCCGTTTATAAAAGCAGTGCCTTAAGATAAAATATTGACCTGTGGGAATTCCTTATTAATTGCCTTATCAATCAACATGTCTGGCCAATAATGACGACGTGTCACCTACAGGCCCACGTCACTTTTCGTGCTCACCATGTGAGAAGCTGTCATTTACAAACTACCCAGCGGAAAAAAGAAGAGAGTAACTGACATTCCCCAGTGACCAGCCAGCCAACCCCATGTGTAGCACAGTGGTTTTCAATCCTGGTCTGGGAGGACACCCCTGTGTATGCCGTTTTTTTTTATACAACCCAAGGAACTCAATCAGAATTGATTGAGCTGCAAATTTGGATCATTATCCGCTGTAGGGACTGCTAGATACATGTGCTCCTCTTTGAATAGAAAGCAATGGAATTTTATAGACGTAGCTTGTTGCCCTTAAATTTTGTGATTTTAGTAATACCATCAATTGTTCTTTTAGCCGATAAAGTCTTGGGAAATGTCATTTATCCAACAGCTTATTATTTCCAATAGACTCCATTACACATTATTTGAGGTATCATTGTTTCAAGTTCAAAAATTTAAATAAATTGCTTTTAACTGTATTTGTATATTGATATAACAACATATTTTGTTCACAAAAAGGGCCAGTTTTTAAAACAACAGGTTGGGACAAAATCAAGACTTTGACAACAGGCTTATAGCATTGAGTAACATTGTATTTAAAATAGTTTTAAATTTTTCTAAGTTCCTTCCACTAATAAAACTGTATAAAATAACCGTTTATTAAACGGGATTATCGAGTTGCCAACGTTTGGTCCACAACCTTAATCAAACCTAATTAAGATATATATAGGTTGGTACAAAAACCATCTTACAGGGGGAGGACCAAGGACCAAGATTGAAAATCGCTGGTTAAGCGTGGCCCTTAACTAAGCTACATGCATAATTAACCCTCGTTTATTATTGATATGTTGCATTATCTGACGGGGGTCTAATTTAACAATGTTCAGTTTATTTTTTCACAATGTCCTACGTTAGCAGACTAAACAGTATAAACTCAAAATACAATAAGGATATAATACTTCAAAACACACGAGTGAGATCTAAGCAATGTATTTAGAACAGTCTTGTAAACTTCTAACAAATCTTATTTACACCCGTTTTGAAATTAGAATCTAGTGCTCACTTAGCGCACGTTAGTGCCTGATCTCTTGAGGCTACGCAAAGTCTTGAATAACCAGGCCCTGCGAGATAACCCCCATTTATAATAATAAAATACATGTTTAGGGTATTCGCTCAATCAACACCAATAGGGTTTCGGGCCTGGTAGCGAAATGTCAACTAAATGTATTTTTACGATGGTTCTTTCCCCAAGAAAAACCACGAAATAAGTTCAAATAGATGTCACTGTGTTCATCCTGTTTTCTACGAAAATCTGAACACGAGTTTGACAAATATTGCTGGTGCGATTTTTGTGTTCATTTACTCGAATATATCACATAAAAAACTGGATTTAAATGGATGCTATAGATTATAACTTACTCGTCGAAGGCTTGTTTTGGTAACCTACAGAGCTACATAGCAAGCTATCGTTAACCAAAACGAAACTGAATACAATTAACATAATATCCATCAATATTGGGAGTTTACTAATGAGATTATTGTACAACAAAAATGTTCATTTGATATATCAATTTGAACAGTTAATAGGAGAACAAGAAAACCAAGCAAGCAAAGAATATTGGGCGTTTCATGTAGCTTGCCAGTCCGCTCCCGGAATAGATGTGTGGCTAGCAAAATATCCAATAGTTTTAATAAACCCTTGTACTTATGCATTTGGAGTTTAAGTTAAGACATTACGACAGTTAATTCCCATCGCAAGTTAACTCAGATAAGAAGCAAAGATAGCCAAGTTCTCATTTCACTTCGATAGCAAATATATTGCTAAAGTGAGGATCTAAAGAAAAGCTTGACGTGCACGACAACAAAGCAAGAGACGGATAATAAATTGCCATAGTATGGTCGGAAGTATTCTCAGCAAATATTCATCAAAATAATCTTATCTGTATAAACAGGCATCTATAGAGACCTTAACCAACGTCAAAAGTAGTAATATTACAAAATGCAACCAGCTCGCTATTTAGAACAAGATATTCGAGACGCATAGTGATCTGCTTCTAGCTAATATCTGTCGAGCCTGTCGACTAGCTATAGACTATTAGGTACCAAAATTACCTGTAAGCAAGAGTCATGCATTCGAATAGTTTGGTGAGAGATGCGTCGATGGAGAGATGTGACGTGCTAGTCTTTCCAAAGTGGTATGTCTGACAGGTCTGTTTGTTGACCGTGTCGAAGTCGTATCCCTTTTTAGGTGGGTGTTCGATGTGTGGAGAAGAAACCATAAAGTGGCCACTGTGGATAATCATAGATTCGCGTCCATCCAACTTCTTAAGCCCCAAGTTCGACTCTTCGGTATCAGAGTCGTCGTCTTGCTGCTGTTCTTGCTTGATACTCATTGCGGTATCAAGACGATTTCGTCGTAACTCCCTGGTGGTCATTCCTTTATTATTCCTATTCGTGGTATTTAAAAAACAAATATAGTCCATATATTGCTATAGTTCTTACTACTTTAACTGTAAAGTAGTATTAAAAACGCTCAAATCATTCATTTTCAGTTTCGCCACGCACCTTCGCCTTCCCAGTTAACCACAATAGAGTAGCAACATCGAGGATCTGAAAAGTAAGCGACACAGCTGCTCCGTCAGAACTGTGGTAGAATTGATTGGTTAGATTTTTAGTACCGCCCACGGGCCAAGGCTTAAGTGCACGGGAGAGAGCAAACTAAGAACGCCTGCCTTTGTGAAAGAGCCAATAGCACGAATCTGCACGAGATTTAGGTTTAAATGTACAAAGAATCTTTTTTTCCCCCAAAAACATAATTTGATTTTGGGATTAAAGCAGCTGTGATGTGGTTAAATACTGTAGGGTCTAAATTCTCCATTCCTTCTTTTGAACGATGTAAAGTTTTTCGTTATGAATGAACTTGTATTTCACTACTTATAGAAGGTGTGCGTGGTTAACTTAAGAAATACAAGATTCTAGGATTTGTTAAAGTCACGTAGTGGGTTTACCGTTAAGTTTATATGCGACACAAGTTTATTTTTTGGTCCATCTGAAACCTCTCTTCGCATCGTGCTGAAATATGTGATGGGTACTTAGCGTATGATCACGTCGAGTGAAATCCTGGATGTCCGGGTGGGTGAGTGGGTGACGACGACAGTTCCAACAATGCAAACAAAGGCCCATTTAAAAGCAGTGAAATGGTCAGCTATCTTGTTTTGCGATGCTTTTGCACAATTGGCGATCACAAAAAACGAGCGATTCTGACTAAAAAATATTTTTTATATCTTGTTTTGTAGATGCCTCCCTTGGTCTTGGCTAAATTACAGCCATCAACGATTCTCTGACACTGTGGCAACATTTTAAAAATGTTATGCGTTAACTAGTGTTATTGAAGACAAAGGGGGGTACCGCCACCCTCTTGTATACCCAAACATTTGTAGAATAGCAAATACCGTTTAAAAATGAAACACGTATAAGTCCAAGTCATTTACCCTTGAAAGTATTTTTTCCAGGAATTAACTATGTATTCCTAACATCGACCCAATTAACATTTGTCTTATTCCAATATTTCCATGTTGAAATAAAAGCACATTTCCTGAATTAAGTCTTTTATATTTTTTATTATTAAAACAAATCCATTGTACATGATAAAAACCAATCACTACTGATGGAATAAATAAGTCAAACCAGATCATACTGCTGTACAAGACAAAACTACTAAAGACTGGGAAAAAAAAAATGGTCCCAAAAATATACTATTTACCGTTTTTTTAAATATCTCGCTAGCTATAGGTTCAAATTGTTGAAATTAGACAACTGAAGGCAATAGCCCAACTTTATACGGCAGTAAAAATGGAAAGAAAAGAACAAAAAAAACATATATCCATTTTTTCAAGCAGAGAGAGTCACATGATTTCCACATCAATACATAGTGTCTAAGTGCCAGCACTGCTGGACTGTGAATGAGGTATTCGCAGAGCCATCTCATCAAATCCATATTGTAACCCCACCAGCATCATTTGCACAGTTGTAAATTTTGCTTTTAGGTTTCCCAAAGAAATCTCTATAATTAATTCCCCCCCTCCCCCTCCAACAGTCTCTGAATTTTGTTATGTCTGTGGCTCTAAACATGTAGCATAGTCCGCCTATTTAACGACAAGCCTTTTCCGTCAGCATTAACGAAGCACTCCCCTGGGGTCTGGACAGAATAAGGAAAACAATGTATGCTTCTTGCAGAATTTGGACCACACTTTCCCAGATTTTGCCGTCACCGTTCTGGAAACCTGAGGATAAACTTTGGAACTGCCAGCCACTCTTGACAAACTTGGAAAAAAAGGGCAATCGTGCCCCTAGGTGGCTGTCAGAAATGCATCAGGACTAAGCCTTATAATTCGATTTTTAAATGCATGCAAAACTGTAGTGCCGTCCAATCAGTGGTAATGGATAATGCCATTCCATTTAGCATTTCATTTTCTCTGAACATACAATGGGTCAAACTAAACAAAATTAAAACAAACAATTTGGTCTTGAAAATAACTATATGTTCTGGTCCCCACAGCAGTGGCTAGCTTGGCTTCTCTCTGCAACACTACTATGAATACCTGTTGTTCGCCACAACTGTCTAGGACAGACGAAAACAGAGCGGAGGGTTCAAGGCGCAGCACAGCGTCTGTAATAACTTCCAATCCATGCAGATGGGCATCAAATGTCAGACATTATACACAATCGCCTTCCTAAGGTCTACCATGCTAATTGGATTACCACATATTCGGACTGAATAGCATATGTGTGGGTGTGTTTAATCTAAACAGAGGAAGAGCTACATAACTGGAATGTTCCCTAAAGTGTGTAGGAATAACAACCTAATTAGTACCCAAATATACATCTAGTATTCAACACAAAAGGCTCACCTCAATAATGATCCAATATTGGGACAGAATAATAGTGTAGAGGTTTCAAATTCCTAACAAGAAAAACAATGACTTGGCTCGTAAACTGAGTTCATTGCAGCCTGTTTTTTTTTTTGTTAAACCAAGGTTGTTTTTTTTGCCAGTCTATGGGCATTTACTTGGGACAATGAACAAATTTTGGCTAGCAATGTGCACACCAGGGATAGATCTCAAAAGGGTCAAGCATGTATACAGAGGATATAGGTACTCTCCACTACAACATTTTTTGCCCCCCTTTTTCCTAAGAATGCTACAACTCAGTCGTTTTGGCGAACAATATTTACGCTGAGGAAATAAAATGAATTACAGTGTTACCATCTGAAAGTCTTGCTTGTTGTGGTGGTTTCTGTTTGCCTTGAATTTCAGTGATTTCTGTCTCCTTACTGACTAAGTTTCTTATTAAATCAATTTTTGCTTTTGTGTACTTGTGAAAGAAAATGTAAAAGAAAAACAAAGGAAAAGATAGGGCACTTAAGAGGAACAGATTATAAGGTTAAAAAAATATAAACAAAAAATAAAAATAAAAACAACAAAAAGCTTATCATTGTTTTGGTAACGCAAGGCACATGACCAAGCAGGAACTATGCTACAAGCCATGGCCTTCACAATAGTAGGAAAAAACAGAATAAACCAAATATGTAACTTGTACCATTCATTAAATATTTTGTTGCTGTCCTTAAATAAAGGTATTTAAATCGCATTTAAAAATAAAAAACAGTAACAGCAGCAGCACCAGCTGTGATCTTGACATTATTAAACAGTGCCTTGACCCTCCTGAGCAAAAAAAAACACCCCCCACCCCACCCCCCCGGAGCAGAAGCTGAACAAGATCCAAAACGAGAAGAAGAAAGCTTGGGAGGAATTTGACAGGTTATTTGCAGTGGTGTGTTACATGGAGTGGATAGACATTGTGTCCAACCATTGACCCTGGGTCAGTTCTAGCTTTTTCCACAAAGCGGCTGGGGTTAGGATTTGCGTTGGGTTACTCGCCCCTTGATCAGTGCTTTGGGGCACTATCTACGAGGAGCGTGAATCACAGGTGCAGTTCTTCAGTGTCTTCCGCTGGCCCAGTTCTTCCACATGCTGTGACACTTATGCCCGGCCTCGCCCCCCTCCACCCGACTCCAGCCAGGTTGAAAAGAAAAGAAAAAAAGAAAAAAAAAGAGCAGGGTGGAGGCGGGGCTTAAGGGGGCAGAGTTGTCCTAGGCCACCGTGAGTAAATATTCAGTGATGAGATAGGATTCAGAGACGCTAACCTTCCACCTTGGAGGAAGTGGGTGTCGGGGACAAAGGCAAAGGGCAGGTTGGTAGAGAGGCAAGTGAGACAGATGAATCAGGTGCGGGAGACTTAACTCTCTTCAAAGTCTGGAGAGGGAGACTCCAGTTTGCCCTTCTTACCGGGAGGTGCACCATCTTCCAATTCCTGCTTCGGAGAAAAGAAAAAATGCAAAACAATGGGAATTAAGATGGCTCTGTACACCTTTTCATCTTAAAAGTTGCCCTGTGCTCAAAGACCATTTTCCCAAAGAAAATCTGCACTCTGTCATACGGTGAAGTTATTTTTCAAATGCACTTCTGCATAAAACCTTTAACTTAACTACATAACATAATTAGTAACATGGTGGAATGATCAACGAACATTGATAAATGTTCGCATCAACAGGTAATTAGGAAATGCATCAACAGCCATCAAGAGAAATCCACCTTAATAATTAATCATCCTAGAGGAGTGTTGGACACACAGAGGCTGACCTGATACAGGCACTCCATATGCCAGCGTTTGGCTGCGGCAGCTGCGGGAAAATGGCTCCTTGACATGCTATTGCAGTCTATTGGAAAGAGGAAGTGGCTAGATGTACCTGAGTGGCTTTGGTAGCTTCTAAGGATGGCTCCATTTCCCCAGAGGACTTGGCATCTTTCTTGGCGGCACTGGGCGGTAAGGACTCTGAGGAGTGGCTCTTGCCTGCAGGCCAAAAAAACCAGTTTGCCTTAGAATAAAAAGTGCACAAAAACCTATCAATACCGTCTTACTCCAAGTTCAACTGAACCTCCAAGCAATTTTGTAGAAAACGTATTCTTTTGCAAATGTACCTGGAGTGATGAAAGATTTGAATAGACAACATTATATATATATAATTATAGTATTTTGAATACGAATTATTCTGATAATTCAAATTTAAAATAATTACAATTATCAAGGGTGGAATTCTTTTAACACTTTCAAATATGATGATTACTAACATCCATGTGATGTACTGACCCAAACAATACACTCTTTGTAAAATAAGATTCACTAATGAACAATAACTTAAATCAAAATGTTACTGTTTTACCAATTTTTCGCTTTGATTACTTGTGTATATCCAACCTGCAAAGTAACAATAACTTTGTCCATGGAATACAATGGAAATGGTGTCTTTTTCGCCATCTAGCGTCACATATAAGCACTGCATATACAAGGACGTTGGCCTTGTAAAACCTTAGAATAAGTCATGGTGGTGTACGTCTTTGCCAGGCATGGTAGACCACTGTGTGGACAGGAACAATCCGACAGCAAGATGAGGGTTTGAGATTTTCATATCTTTATGCATGTACTACAGTTTATTCAACCCTCCTGGTATCCCCCAACCAACCACAAATATAATATAAGCTTCTATAAATACCTTTTAACATTAACTAACTTACCAGCGTAAACACTTAAATACTAGTTGGCACTTTGCAAACTATAGACAGGGGTTCACATAACACACACACACACACACACACACACACACACACACACA
>JAOVYW010000036.1:8661475-8671614 GCA_025775045.1 Hiodon tergisus | reverse complement strand
GGTTCAACCACCCTCTGGGGGGCAGGTTCAACCACCCTCTGGGGGGGCAGGTTCAACCACCCTCTGGGGGGCAGGTTCAACCACCCTCCGGGTGGGGCAGGTTCAACCACCCTCTGGAGTCACTGAATATTATTTTGTGCGTGTGTTTTTTTGTGTGCATGTGCACAACAATATTGAGTTATGTTAAGTTAAACAGGAAGGATTTCTTAAGGTAATACAACAACAGCAACAGCAACATCAAAATAATCTATATAATCTATTTTCCTGTAATGTGAGCTGTTCTCTCACTGTAATCTTTTTTGTTACCTTTCCAACACTCTCGTAACACATACGTAACGCATAGAGGATGTCGATAAAATCAAAGTTGACTGCACAAAACTGTTTCGTCATTTTATGTTGCGGACGGCTTCCTGGGCTTGACAAGGACCAGTCAAGATGTGGGTAACCCTGGGAACAGCGGTTCAGCCACCCCTCGCTCCTCGTTCTATCATTAAAACACTTGTCTGTTCCTTCCTGATTGTGTTGTGTTATAGACAGCAGCTGGGGGGCTCGTCATTAAGGTCCCGTTCCTATTCTATGTGCAGGATCTCCGTCTGTGATGAGGACAAGTTTGGCCACAACGAGTTCATTGGGGAGACACGTATAGCCCTGAAGAAGCTGAAGATGAACCAGAAAAAGAACTTCAACGTGTGCCTGGAGAGAGTGGTCCCGGTGAGCAGGAAACTCCACTAACACTGTACCAGCAGACCCGTTCGGTTTAAACTCAAATCACGGCTGAAGGACACCGCGCTGGATAATTACAGCTCAGTCCCAAATAAGTGTTGTAAATCTTGCTCAGCCTCTGACACCATAACGGAAAACTGCAGAATTGTTCCTGTAGAATGAAGGTTTGGGGTCGACCCCTTTCCAATTCACCTTAATGCTCTCACATTATTTATTGTTTTACTCTACGTCAGCTGTTTTTACTAAGATCTAATTCCAGCTCTTTACACACACACAGCAGTTCAATCTGATTCAAAAAGCTGTTCAAAAAGATTGAGTGGTCCACTCCAATTACTAAAGTAGGCCATTTGCTCTTGGGGAAAAAAACCCCCAAAAACAATTCCGTCCGTTTGGGAAATATCATGTCTCCTTGACAACCGCGCTGACAGTGATTTCTACCTCTCCAGATTAAGCGGACCGGGACATCGGGTGCAGCACGAGGCATCTCACTGTACGAGGATGAGGTAATGGCCTTGGTCTGGCATGTACCATTCTACCATTCTGTTCCTCAGAGTACTCCTGCTTTTCAGTGCGTCTGCATGTGTGTACCGTCTATGCATGCATGCAAAAGGGTTTTTCATTTGACAAATCAAAGCTTAGTTTGGTGACACGGCAGTCTATTTTAAAGACCTCTATCTGGACCGGAATCACCCCATACTGTCTTTGCTGTCTTTTCCAATGAGATTTGTAAATCATAGGCTTTGAATTCCACCAGACTGGGTTGTCACTAAATAGCCAAGGTAGAAGGGTGTAGAACCACTAACCA
Organism: Hiodon tergisus; assembly: GCA_025775045.1. Classification (NCBI taxonomy): domain Eukaryota; kingdom Metazoa; phylum Chordata; class Actinopteri; order Hiodontiformes; family Hiodontidae; genus Hiodon; species Hiodon tergisus. Next base: position 8,670,086 of record JAOVYW010000036.1, on the reverse strand, counting down.
ATGATAATATGCCGACTTTAAAGGTCATACTCAAAAAATACAAAAAGTTTGGCGGGTTTGTAATCTGTAGTCTCACCTTCATCGTCCTCCCTCAGATCGCCTTCTGTAGTGAGGCTGAATGGCATACCTCATATTGCATGGTGGCCGCATCCTGCCTCCATGCTACAGTTACTATTATCAATACTGTCTCTGTTCATGCATATGATGTCTTTTAATGTGTCAGCCCATATGTTGGGTGAGGTTTGGTTTTTAAAATTGTGACAGATGCTGTATGTTGTGTTTGTGATGCGTGTCAGCGATGTGAAGTAGGACAGGAGATTTGCAGTGAAAAGTTTATTGTTTGTTTTTTGAAGTTGACCGAACAGATGGCGTCCGTGTTCAGTGGCGGTGTTGGTCATGTGATACGCCGGTGTTCAGCTCCTCTTCCCCTCCCCCCCCCCGTGCAGCAGGGGAAGGACGGCGGCGAGGTGGAGGAGCGGGGACGCATCCTGATGTCTTTGATGTACAACACCCAGCAGAACCGGCTGATCGTGGGCGTTGTGCGCTGCGTGCATCTGGCTGCCATGGACGCAAACGGCTACTCCGACCCCTTCGTCAAGATGTGGGTAACCCTGGGAACAGCGGTCCAGCCACCCCTCGCTCCTCGTTGTATCACTAAAACGCTCCCAAAGGCACACCCTTGCATGTCACGCTTTACCTCGGCAAAAACAAAGGGGAGTTGTGAGATTGAATGAACTGAAGCTATACCACCGCTAGTTCCGGCCTCTGAAAAAGACGCCGTAAAGAGTTGCTACGACCTCCTCATGTCTCGTGTTTCCCACTCTGCTGCAGTTGCCTGAAACCAGACATGGGGAAAAAAGCCAAGAACAAGACACAGATAAAAAAGAAGACTCTGAACCCTGAGTTCAATGAGGTAAGCCCCTGATTTGTGGCCTTCACTTATTTTCTCTACCGTACGGTGGCAACAGGACAGTGTAGTTTGACTGACTCTGGCAAACTTTGGTGATATTAGTCAGACGAAGAAAAAGGAACAAAGGAAAACGTCATAAAAAATAAAATGGTTGTCTGTGATATAAAGCACTTCGTGTCATTATGGATTTAAAATTAAAATGTGAGCTGTGACGTGTCTTCTAATTAAATGTACCTAAAGCCAACTTGCGCAAACTTTAACCCATAAGCGTCCGCATGTCCTTGGGAAAAGCATGGATTGTTCTGGCTGTGTTTTAGGAGTTCAGCTACGACATCAAGCACAGCGAGCTGGCTAAGAAGACCCTGGACATTTCTGTGTGGGATTACGACATCGGGAAATCCAATGATTACATCGGTGAGTGGAGTCAGTCGGCCCTCTCTGTCGTGAGTGGAGTCAGTCGGCCCGTGACTCTGCGGTGTCATCACTTTACACTCCTGCGCTTTCTTCCCCTCCTGCCGCAGGCGGGTGTCAGCTGGGCATCACTGCCAAAGGGGAGAGGCTGAAGCACTGGTACGAGTGCCTGAAGAACAAGGATAAGAAGATTGAGCGCTGGCATACGCTGCTGAACGAGAACCATGTATCTAGTGACTGAGCACTGATCTGCATGCCCCACTGCTCCACCTACATCTCACCCCAAGTCACATGACATTTTTTTCACTTCTTTTCCTTCTTTTTTTGTTGTCTTGCTTTCCATCTGACTGGCTTGGATTAATCTTTTCCGTTTTAACCCTGCCTGTTGTCATCTTCTCTGCCCTGGAACTGGATATTCAGTGGTTTGACTGTCCGTGTGAAATGTCAAAGAGAAAGTTAACATACTTGAAGTGCACTAACTCAGAAAACAGTGGCCTTTAAAGCCTCGCTGAGCTTTATGTCATGACCGTGTGTCATAGAATTACAAAACGGACTCTCCAGATCTTTAATCCTTAATATCATAAGTCAGTCAAGCAGAACATGCCACTTTGAGCATGATGTGGCACATAAGGTCCACTCAAAAAAAAGAAACTAAAATCGTAACACATGATAGTTTTGTTAAGTGCTAGTGTTTCCAAACACTTATGTTCATGCATTGGCACGTTCAGTAAGAGGCGAAAGGATTTGTTAAGATGGAAGAGAAGAACGTCAAACCATCACTGGATGAACTCTTGGGTGGGAGTCCATCTGTAGATTCATGCTGTGTGTCCAATAGGATCCATTTCAGATTTGTTAGACGAGAAATGTATTCTAGTTACGTTTGGTTTCGGTTTCTAGGTGAAGGTAATGTGGAATACTTAAAACACAATTATGTGTGCATTTCTGAATTCATGTTTAATTATTTTATGCCTCTTGTATTAGTAGTTTTATTGCAATTGTATTAGTAGAAGGGAAAATAAAAATGATCTAACTTTGAAGGCTATAGGATATTGACTTGTTAGTTTTTGTCAATGTTCACCGAGGGAGATAAAAAGCAGAAGAGGGGTAGGAAATCATTCATGTTCTTCAAACACAACCAGGTGTCTTATCTCTAAATATGCAGATGGCTCAGTAGATACATGTTCATTACGCTTTTTCACTACAGTTATGAAGAAAATATATTTTTAGATTTGAAGGACATGCTTTCTGCCTGCTGCCCGCCGCAGTTAACTCCTAAAAATTACTTGAAGCCCAACATAGACTGACCCTTACGAGTAAATGTGCCTCCTATCTTGCATGAACTGTGTTTGTGGTCATGTGGTTTGTCCTCCAAGAGAAGCTGGGCTGGGAGCCCACGGTGGCCCCTCCCCCACCGCCCCCCTCTTTATGTGAGTCCCTCACTGAAGCTTTGGCGTGTGGCTCTAAACACTTACTGCAAACCAAGGAAAGCACACATTGTACAATGGAATGACCTCAGGCTTCTTACTGAAATGTGCTAGTTCTTTTTCCAAACACTATGCATGAGGCGTCTTGTGGTTAATGATGTATATGACGGTTTTAAAAAAAAATTCCTCCTCTTATAGATGTTGACATTCCTGCGTCGTTTAGCTTCGGTGTGAACATATGCGCTGGCATTTCCTCCAGCTTTTCGCCAACGGGCTCCAGTGTCTTCCGAGCTGACATCCAATGTTCTCACAAACATTGTGACGAACGGCTACCTTCCTCCTGCGGTGTCACAGGAGCCACGTGAGAGCGTTGTGCATTAGCTGCCTTGTGTTTCCAGCTGAGTGCACTTGAGTTCGTTATTGATCTAAAAGGCCTGGTATGTGGGGACGATGCATCTGAATCGTTTTTAAGACAGTTCTAGATCCCAATTAAGCGCTGTTACCGACACGGCGTGTTCCCACTAATTTGCCGCCCTTACGAAAACATATTACAAAAATGTATATCGGAACAGAAATTCTGAGGCATAGTTCAAACCCCCTGTTCTTATAAATGTAATTGTATGAACGTGTTTTGGAATTCAATTTACAATATGTAATTCACCAACACGTACTACAATAAAATTACATTTATGAATAAATGATATATTTAGAGTTGTGAATTTTGAGAAACTTGTTGAAAAATACCCCTTTTGATGTTGCATCCAAATTGTGGCAAAATTTCTATTTGTAGATTTAGAGATAGATACACAGCCTAGTTTTGGTCTATTTTTAAAGGTTGAATTTATAAGAGGTGGAAATTAAAAATAAAACATCTCCAATTTGACAACTGCATGGGATGTTTGCCATTCTGAACGCCCCCCCACCCCCCCCACTTTGTTGCCTAATTTGCAGGTGTACTATGAACAACATACTGGTGCACTCAGACATAGGAACATATGTTTACTATTCCCCCGGCCATATTTCCTTCTTTTAGACAATCACTGTCTTTATCATAGTGATTTGTATGTTCTTCATATTCTGCCTATTATGGAATGAAATGTGGGTTTGATTTAATTTGTAAAAATATATTGCATGCACAGGGGATGAAAAATATACCCATGTGTTTGAAATTTAATTTGCATGTAAGGATTTTACATTGAATTTGGTTGATGCAGACAAATAAAACCTATGGAAACAGTCCGTGACTTTGAGTTTTCATTACATGGAATTGTTCTCTTCCTTGAAATGGTTGTCTACCTTAGGATAAAACAAAACAAAACAAAACACAAATGTGTCATAACAATGCTAATTGCTCTGTTTGGATCCTGCTTGGTTCTCACGTTCTTGCACGTTCTTCATCTGGGCACTCTGGTTGTCTCTCACTGTCCGGGTTCTAGTGCATCAGACGGGTTGGCGGCTGTGAAATTGCCTGTGTGTATGGCTCTGTCAGTCTGTATGTCTCTTACCCAGTGATGGACCGGCGTCCCGTCTCGGGTTTACTCAACCTCCAAGGTTAGGGTGTGCTGCATCCCGCGACCCTGAATTGGATAAGTGGTTAATGGAAAATGAGTGAATCTTCTAGTTTTACAGTCGCTTTGTTAATAGAATGGGTTGAAAAGATTATTACAAAAGGCAATTATGTTACCATCAGCCCGACACTTCACCTAGCGATATGTGGCTGCACCTGCCCTCCACTCCATTATAATTTTTATTTATAGAACTGTCATAGAAGAAATTATTTTTCAAGATTACAATGATATAACAAAGCTGATCTCTTAACTTTAATAAAGAAAGTTTTAATATTCCTTGTTCAATATGTAATTTGTATGTCTGGATTATGCAACAACTGGAAATGTATTGATACAAAAGTAAATTAATATTAGTCCAAGTATGAACTTAATCCAAAAAAGAAAATCATACATTTATAAAATAATTGTTCATATGTCTCGTCATTATGTTACCAATTCCCTTCTACGGAATCTTTTTCCCCTTTATGTCAATAAAAATTATTAGTACCAGTAATACCACAAAATAATTAGAATAAAAACCTAAACTTACATTCGTTATCCCTCACGTCAAATATTGACATATGTAGCTAAACAGCAATTGAATTGGCAATTCTAAAACAGTGTGGGACTCCAAAAGCAGCAGGTAAACCATTAAATCATAGGTTTAGATCCCAAATTTAAAACTGGTATCCTTGAGTTTTAAAAAAACCAAAACATCTTTGTACTAAACTAGAATTGTTCCATTGAAAATCCAGTTATTTTAGTCTGTAAGGGGAGGTCGTAAAGTCTTGTCTTTTTATTTTTATGATTATTTTCTGATTTATTATATTTTTTAATCGTAAGGTTTTATTCAACTTAAGCACCCAAGACCCCCATGGACGAAAATGCGGCATCTATTTTCCAGCTAGATTAAACACAGCATTCATTGTCTCAGATTAATAGTCACTGGCAGAAATTAATTAATTGGCGATACACTAGTATCTTTAGAAAACTGAAGCTACAGATGCACTTCTCGTCTCTATCCCTATCCCTGATGAAGATTAAAGTCTAAAACAAGAATTTGTCAAAATGACAAACTATATAACACGTACACAGATAGCACCCCAATAAATGTTTTACTAAACAAATATTTTGAAGCGCGTCAGTTTCTCAAAAAATCTAAACCTGTATAAAATGCATTTTTAACCCGGGGGGAAACCCTCCTACGATGGGATTCCATGTTTCCATAAGTAATGTTGGAATTAAGATAGAACACATGCCAAATGAGCCAATGGCGTCCTCTGGTGGAATTGACCATCGACCAGACGTAAATTGATGATACCCACCTCCTCACCTTTTCTGACCCCAAAAATGTTTTTAAAAAGCCAATTTGCACAAAATAGGGAAGAGCAAAACAATTACGGTAAAACGTCGAGGAGTGATAAACAAGCCAAATCTGGTTGCACGTAAAATAAAATGCAAAATAAATTGTTACAGAATACTTACGAAATTAAATATCTTTTGTAAAACAAAACTAAATATCTGGCAATATATATTATACACATAACCACATTCAACTGTATTATGGTTAATGAATTATACTAATTATACATACATAATTATAAAATATATATATTATTTTATACATGATTAAAAGTAATAATTATTTTAAAAAAACTTGTTGATAGACAAATGGTGGAAGAAAATATCACATTACGTAAAAGCTAAAAAGGTGTTGATATATTTGCTTGACCCAACAACCTTCCTGGCAAGGTGCCGTCATGGTACTAATAATTCGGCTGTCACAGTCTCATTTGTTGTCATGTTTATCGTAAATCGCAATGCATTCCGGGAACACTTGGCCTAAGAAACATGGCGTCTCACTGACAGCTGTGGGGCTTCCACTATCTGGTCGGTAACTGATAAACTGGAGTAGGACCACCGACAGCTCATTTTCCTTCACCGATTTCATTTTTTGGTCCTGCTCAGACTGCGATCTCAGTTCAAATATACAGTTCTAGATGGAACGTTGAAAAAATAAGGTATTTTCAGCCAGAGCCACGCCCACTCTGAAAAAGACGTTAGAGAAAGAGCTCAGTTAAGAGCTACCGTTAGCTTTCGAGCTAACCTGCAGCGTCTAGACTGGGGTGGCTGCCACTGACACAGAACACTGTTTTTTGTCATTATTGACAGCAGATTATCTGTTGTGTAGAGCAATGCAGTAACCACGAGTACTTGATTTTTTTAATGTTCGACCTGACTGGGTTTTCTTTCGGAGGAGAGCGACATGGGCTCTGGGGCCGTGGATTCGTCCCAGTGGCTGTCAGTGAAGGAAGAAACGATTTTTCTTCACGATGGACTGATTCGGGTCACGGACCTGGCCGAATTACCCAGTGAGATTGGAGTTTCGGAACAAGGGGACACTGAACAGGAGGTGAGTCCAACAACAACAGTTGTGATTCGAATATAACAGCTTTGGTCGCTAGCAGGCTCGCTTGATAATGCTTAGTATAACTTGCCAGGGTGTGTGTGGTTAGGGGCTGTGGTCTCTCTTTACATTTCCATATGAAGTCAGCTGAGTAAATACCTGATAAAATAAATCTATTCAGTTAGGCTTTTCCTCTTTAAATTTTAATCGTTTAATACGACGAGGTGGACAGTGATGCACCAGCCATTCAAAGAAACGTGCTGGTTCACCAGTCCATTTTTTGTTTTGTTTTTGTGGCCCCGGCTTGCTAGCCAGTTGGTTATATGATAGCCCGTTATGTCCGCCGGGCAGGAAACTGGCTACATCGGTCTTCCGTTTGGATTTCTTAAAATCACCCATTAGCTAGCTCATAATGTTCTGAATCGTTTCTATAGAAGTCGGTGGACTGCTTAATAAACCAGGATGATTTTCTTGATGTAATTAAGTAGCTTACTTCAACTGCATATACACAAGTTTAAAAATGACCTGACACAAGATACACTATTGTACATAGTTAATTACATCAAATCTGTTTAACTCTTTAATTTGCTGGGTAACTAGCCTCATGACCTAATTATGGTGCAGTTTTACTGGGGATATTATAAATTTAATATAATTCTCGTAAAGGGTTTTTTCTCTACCTCTTGGTCATGTTGTTATACATTATTTTAACAATTTGGGACAATCACTATTGAGTTAACTCCACTATAAGGTATGCTTTACTATAACCCTACAGAGCACTTAGCTCTCACCTTAAACTTCATAGATATTTGGGAGGCAATCTCTTATACATCTAATACATTTTTAATATTTTCATAGACAGTCAATCATTAACAAATGCAGGATTTTATGTAATGGACAGGAGTCACCAAAAAACGTTTGCTTCTTGAGTCCTATCCAATATATTTCACTTGATTAATGTAAAAAGATGTTGTTAAATTAATTGTGAGGTATTGAGCGAGCATTTACAAAACATGCCATTCATATAGTGCATTTACAGACCCCAAACTGGTGATTAGCGGTTACATGTTATAGTCTCCAGGGCCACAGTTGGATAATTTTCACTTTTAGATATTATTATAGCAGTTGTCAATGTGTGATGGTCATACTAACTTAGCACTGCTGTGTCACATGCCTTGAAAACCACCCACATTTAAAAATGATCAACTTTCAACAGCTGGATAAGTTCAGATTTTAAAATATATATAATACTCAAACAGAAATGTATGAGAAGAGATATGAACGTAACAAATGGATTAAATGAATTGAAACAGGAACGAATAAACTCCGTAGTGATGATTTTATATTAGGCAATACATATGATTATCATATTATTTTATTTAAATTTGTATTTATTATGTCAGCAGGCACCTTTACCCTGAGTGACACAAGATATGATATGGTGGAAGAAAGGAGATAAGGAGACATACAGTTACAGGAAGTTACCGCTTACAGATAAGCTTTTTGGACTGTTCATTAGTTGTTTGGCTACTAAAAGACATTTGGTCAAATGCGTTCTCAAAGTAAAATGCTTTGATTTCGCACATTTTCCTAAAATGATTTTATAAGGTCTATGCACTTATGTGGTGGGATGTTTAACCAAAAATAAATTCTCCATTTCTTTTTTGCCCCACTATAAAACCACATTATATTATTTTGGCCTGAAGACTGGAGGTTTTGATGGACGGTTAGGAAAATAGTTTGTCTTTTTATTGATTTGTGCCCGCTTAGATGGCTCATGCTTGGTGTACAGTGGGCTATCATCCCAGGATGGTAAGTGTCCAGAGCATGCACCCAAGTCTAGGAAAGAGATCAGATTTATTTTTGCCAGAATTCTTCCCTCAGTTGAGGGCCAACAGGTACGCACTACAAA
>JAOVYW010000036.1:8628812-8643213 GCA_025775045.1 Hiodon tergisus | reverse complement strand
ATAATTTGAGTAGAGCTGTGTTTTACGGGGATATTTGTACCTTCAGAATGTGAGGTGGTGGAAGTTGTTTGACTGTAACCTCAACACGTCTGGGTTACAGCCTGCAAGTCTGTGTCAGACGCCAAGACCATGATCCCCATTGTGAAACAGCCAGTCTTCCTGCGGAGCATGTCTGCTCCCTCTGACCTGGAGATGATTGCCAACCAAGACTTGGAATTCACTCACGGCAGTCAGAGGTCAGTCACAGAGACGTTTAGCAGCCGGCAAAAAGCTACATTTGTTTAGAAAATCTAAAGACACACCCCTGTGTTACCCTCAAACGAGCCTTGTGCAGATTGTTTGCCGATTCGACAAAAATAATGTTAGTGTTGTAGCTGCACGTTTGGTGATAAACCTATTTGCACCAACCAAAGGAGGCGACACCACCCTACCAGCCACCGGAGTAGCTCCTTCACACTCCTGCAGTCACTGGCTATCGAGGACAGCAAGGACAAGCCCACCTACAGCGTGCTGCTGGGACAACTCTTTGCCTTCATTGGCACCACTCCAGACCAGGCTGTAAGCAATGCCAGCCTTTCCACCAGCTGCTGTCTGTCCTATTGGGACTTCTCTTTCTCTGTTGAAAAGAGGCTTACTGTTAAGTGACAAAGCATGATTATGCATGGTTTTTGCTTGGAACCAAAAAAAGGTTGTGTGCGGTTATTCACCCGGGAACGCCGGAACTGTGGCAGCTCTCTCTCACTTGGCTCCGCCTCTCCCTAAGGTGTCCAGCTGCAGCTTCCTGTCAGCTGCTCAGACGCGATGGAGGCGTGGCAGCACTCGCAAGCAGGCATTGGTCCACATGAGGGAGCTCCTGACAGCTGCCGTCCGGGTCGGCGGGGTCACTCACCTAGTGGGACCCGTTACCATGGTCCTGCAGGGCGGGCCCAGGTAAGAAATGCGTACAAGTACATGCATACAAAGGGAGGATCCCTTATGATCCCTTCCCTTATGGAAGGATCTCCCTGGTGGCTTTATTGAAGCTCGTACTTTTTTATTTTGTAAAGCTTGTACATGCTGTTATCGCTGTCATCCACCGTCAGCTGGTAAACCCGTATATGGCATATTTTAAACAGAAGCAACTCCTCAATTCACTGTCAGAAATGTAATGTCTAATGGCTTGTCATGGTCTGGCCTAGTAAAAACAAGCCTATTGATTTTGGTCTTGTGTTAGCATTTATTTGTTGGGAAGATGCTTTTATCTAAAGCAACAGGACCATTAAGGCACAGATGCAGCATCACCAGCTGAAAAATGGCTAACTGCTGATCTTGCGTGGGCGTCCCTGCAGGACTGAGGAGCTGACGTGCGGGGGCATGGTAGAGCAGGCTCAGGAGGCCTTCGGAGAGACCATGACGTCGGTGGTGTCGCTTTGCGCCTGCTACCCCATAGCCTGCGCCAACAGCATCGGCATGCTGTGCACCATACCCTACACCAGGTAAGCAGCTCCAGGCTTTGCCCTGTCTGGACCCAAGGCCAACTTCACACCATTTGTTCCGTTTTAACACCGGTTAGGTCAGCTTTGTATAAAAACTAGGTGACGCTGACAAGGTAAACGAGTCAGTATGGGTCTCGTTTGAATGCGTAACTGATCAGACGAGGTGGAAGACGACGCATCTGCTCCCCTGCCTGTCCCTCCGCAGGAGCGAGGAGCAGTGCCTGGTACGCAGCGGCTTGGTGCAGCTGATGGACCGTCTCTGCAGCCTGAGCAGCCAGAGGGAAAGCGGCTCCAACGAGAAGCAGACCAAGAAGCAGAGAGTGGCCACCATGGCCTGGGCAGCCTTCCAGGTGCTGGCCAACCGCTGCATCGAGTGGGAGAAGGTGGAAGGTGAGCTCTGGCTTCTTCAGTGCCGCTTGACTGAGGTGCACTTGCGTGGAGAGAGGAAGGATTCCGGCATCGGATTAGGAGTGTTACGCGTTTCAGGTTGCTTTAATGAAATATGTGGCATTTTAGTCTGTCAAGATGTTTGGAGGTATTAGTGAAATGGCAAAGTCTTAGTGGGGGGGGGGCGATACACATTGATGAGTGAATGTGATTAAAGCATAGCAGCTGCTGTTTGTTTAAAAATAAATTTAAGCAATTTGTTATTTTCCGTTATGTGTTGTGTGTCAACATGCAAATAGTTTTAGTGGCCAGCACATTCGACAGATATTGTTTTGTTGGTCATACAAGACTGAGGGCAAGACATAGAAGATTGGCTAGAGTTAAAAGAACCTTTGCCTAAAGATGGCAAGCAGTTAAAGGAACGCAAACGGCTGTTTAAAGGCTATGTGGTTGCCTTATCGGCTGACTCCTAGAGCTTCGTACAGATCTTATCTACGTGGACATTCTGTAGGCATCTGTGTGTGGGGCTCCATGACCCAAGCATTGCCTCATGATCCCTTTTGTGTGCTCACAGGCGGCTCCACAGACGCAGTGCATTCTGGGCTGGCACGACAGGTGTCCAGCCTGCTAACAAACCACCTGGCCCGTGCCACTGAGTGCTGCGGGAATCAGGCAGCAGGAAACGACGCCCTCCAGGATGTGCTCAGTCTCCTCAACGACCTCTCCAGGTACCCGGGTGGCTGCTCTGCGGTCTGAACGTTTTCCTCGTTCACCGTACCCAAAAGTTCCAACTAGTTTTTGTGTTTTGCGTTTGTGATCCAGGAGCCACATCGGGAAGGCGATCCTTAGTCAACCGGCCTGCGTGTCCAAGCTGCTGTCTCTGCTGCTGGACCAGCGTCCCTCGCCCAAACTGGTGCTGATCATTCTGCAGCTGTGCCGGGCGGCGCTCCCCCTGATGAGCGTGGAGGACTGCGGCAACGTGGCGCTGCCCCCCTGGAGCTACTCCATCCACGCGCTAGACGCCGAGCAGCAGGACGCCAGCGACCCCGCCTCTCGAATCGCCGCCCTGCTGCTGGCCAAGCTGGCCGATTACGTGGTGCCAGGTGGGCTGCTGTATTCATTGTGCCCTCGTCTGATGCCCTCGTCTGATTAAAAAAACAAAAAAAAAGGCTTCTGCTCTCTACCCTGTTCTTAAAATATAACAGGCCTGACTTTACTTTATCTTGCGTTGTTTTGCTTTATAGCTAAATAATTGCATCAATATCACAAAAAATGTGAGAAATTGTCTTGTTTACTTACTGAATTTTAAAGAATTGCCAGATGTATTTTACATTTGTAAAATAGGAGTGTTTCTGTGACTCCCACCTTTGGCTGGGTGAGGAAGTACGACTCCTAATCACCTTCAAGCCTCCAATTTTTTTTCCACACTTCAGGCTACACGGCCCGCACGAGACAAGCAGCGCAGTGTATAACCTAGGAAACTAACCTTATGTGTTTGCCATGATGGTATTTAACGAGTGTATTCTGCTGTCCTGTACACATAATATATTAATCTGTTATACCACATTCATTGCACTCCCCTGCTGTATTGCTCCTGACCAGGTTGCCAGACCCTGTTGTCTCCCAGCTCATCTGAGCTGGACGCCAGCCTCACTCGCTCCAGCCCCAAGAGCTCCCTGAAGACCGACAAGGACATAGGGGAGGAGGGCGAGGCTGTGGATGGCAAGTTATCCATCTTCATCCACAAAAGGGAAGACCAGTCCTCCCACGAGGTTCTGCAGCCTCTACTCAGGTAAGGGCCTTTGTCTATCAAGAACTTTCTGCTAGGACTTCTGCATCGCCATTTGGTTGATTACTACGTTTCTCCTTTCGCGTTGGCCTGCAGCAGTTCAGAAGGTCGCCCATTCCGCTTGGGCACTGGAGCCAACATGGAGAAGGTGGTGAAGATGGACAGAGACATGACCAAGGTCAGTCCTGGAAGTCCTCTGGCGTGCGGCGCTTTCAGTAAGCGTGAGCTCTGGTTGTTGAAGGTAAGGGGTAATTTGTTTCTGATGCATTCCTTGTCTTGTGCCCCCCCCCCCGCAGAGCGGGAGCTGTGAGGTGATCACAGAGGAGGCGGCTGCTGCGCTACGCAAGGCCACCAAGTGGGCCCAGTCGGGTCTGATAGTGAGTGTGGGCCCACCGGTGGAGGCGCTGGCCCAGGAGAGCGCCGGGGGAGTCACCACCGGGGACAAGAAGAAGACCGCCCAGACTGCCGTCTGCAGGGAGAGGAACTCTGAGCTGGCCAGGTACCGGGGAGAGGAACTTATTTAACATGAGGAAAGCTAATTGTTTGAATGGGTAATAAATTGCTGTAGTTTGTCTGTGTAAGTGTTTCTCTAGGGTATATATTAGTTCCACTTTTATTTAGTCTGGTTATGTGGAGCGGTGATGACCCGTGTCTTCTCCCTACAGGTCAGATCCTGTCAGGCCCTTCATCAGTGGCCATGTGGCCAACAGCATGGCGGCCGAAGTCATTGCCCTCCTGCACAGCCTCCTCACCGCCCCAGAGTCAAACACCGCTCAGATCTGGACCAGCACTGCTGAGAAGGTGTGTCCCATAAACCTGGCTTGAGTGACCAGCCGAGGGTTTTGGTGCATTCTGACAACTGTGATCCGCATACAAATGATGAAGATATGGCAGTATTAGTTCTGTTATTATGACCACAATAAAGGTGACAATGTTTAATCAAGGGTGATGGCGATGGCGATGGTCTTTTGACCGTGGAGACCGTTGTTCATAATCATGTCGTAATATTGTCTTGATAATGTGTGAAGGTGGTGGTGGTGGTGGTGGTGATGATGATGGTGGTGGTGGTGGTGATGGTGGTGGTGGTGATGATGATGATGATGATGGTGGTGGTGGTGGTGGTGGTGGTGATGATGATGATGGTGGTGGTGATGATGATGATGGTGGTGGTGATGGTGATGATGGTGATGGTGGTGATGGTGGTGGTGATGGTGGTGGTGGTGATGGTGGTGGTGGTGATGGTGGTGGTGATGGTGGTGGTGGTGGTGATGGTGATGATGGTGGTGGTGATGATGGTGATGATGGTGGTGGTGATGATGTTGGTGGTGGTGGTGGTGATGATGATGATGATGGTGGTTGTGCCCCTCAGGTGCTGTCCCGGGCACTGATGTTCATCCCACAGTTGGGCAAGTATGCGGAGAGCATCCTGGAGAACGGCAGCAGCAGTGGCCGGAAGCTGGCCAAGCTGCAGGCCATCGGCAGACAGGCAGTGGCTGCTCTCTGCGCTCTGGGGGGCTTCAAGGAAACCATCAAGATTGGCTCCGAAGTCCAGGTGGGTCCGGCAGCCTATCCTAATTACCCCCTGCTTCGTAGGAAATGTTTTTTGTCTCGAGAATTATTGGCACCCTGCGTAAATATGAACCAAAAAGGCTGTGATAAAATTTCATATGTGTTTATTAGCTTGAGCTTACACTCAAAATATGAGAAGTCTAACCTTTAATGAAGTTTAAATTGTTTTAACTTATAACCATATGTGTGCAGGATGCCAATCATTCTTGAGGACAGTATAGATAATAAAAGGGTTTGAGGGAGCAGGCCAGCAAGGGTAAGATACAGAAGCAAGAGTAGGGGTCAGGATATTCAATCCAAGAAATCAAATCAGAATTAAAATCCGCTTTTTGTGTCTTGTTCCCCCCAGGTGGTGGGCAAAGGAGTTCTGGGCAGTGTAGGGGTGGTCATGTCCATTAACGAGCAGGAAGGCATCGCCAACGTCAAGTTCCCGTCCTGTGATTACCGGAAGACCTGCAAAGCCTCTGATGTCCTGACGGTGCCCATCTCCCGTCTCTGCACTCCACGCTCTGAGGTGACCGTCTTTCCCCTCGCGGTCAATTGTGCACTGATAAATTAACCATAGCTTAACCATAGCCACACAAACGCACATGGCATTGCTAAACTATATGTACTCAGAATATCAATATACTGCAGCTTGGTGGGAAAGTGAGCCAGAAACTTCCACTGGAAAGACTTACTCCTGTGAAAAACTTCCTGAATTGTGAGGTTGCCCTTATTTGCTATATGACATCACTGAAACATATTCCTGGGCATTGTTTAAAAGCCTTAACCCCAGTAGTTGTGTTTAATAAGACGTCTCTGAATGCAGTTGATCTCCAGTGTCATTTATCTTAAACATATTTGTACCCTTTCCCCTGTACATGTGGTGATCTCCTCTTCATGCTGCAGGCCCTGCCTCTCTACAAGCTGTCAATCACGGAGAAGGTGGTGCAGGCGGTCCAGTCCATGCTGCTACCACAAGAGGGCAGCCTCTCTATCCACACATCGCTGCCGGCCTCTGGAGACGGCTCTAGTCCCGTCATGGCAGCTGTACGGCTGTTAGCTGAGATACGGACCCGGTGAGCTTGGATATTGACATGTTCACGGGGATTGTCGGGCCCTAGCGGGAGAGAAACCACTGTGTCAGCTATCTCTCACCGGTACAATGTGTGACGCTCTGCAGGGCATGTCTGGTGATGGCTCAGCTGCTGGAGGACAGCTCTTTCTGTGAGGAGTTCATCCAGCAGTGTCCTGCAGCAGTGGAGGTGTTGAACCTGGTCGCCCAGGAGTGCAGTCCTGGTGAGTCCTTGAAAAAGCCACAACTCTGTACCATGCCTGGGTTCTATAGAGACTTTTTCTCATGGGCCCAGTGTACTGGTGTTGGAGTGGTATGGTTTTGGGCCTGCTTGTGAACGCCAGTGTGTGTGTGAACAGACCACTCCGTTCCACAGGAGAACGTCTGGGAGTGGTGGAAGCCCAGTGCGAGCGCGTGCGGATGCTGTACCGGGACTGCGCCCGCCCCCCGCCCCCACCACTTCAGACGGACAGGAGGCAGGTGGGTACGGGTACGCCGCTCACTGGCTGAAGGGCTCTTGTTGGGACCTATGGTGGCAACGAAATCGCTCTCACCTCTCCTGACGTCTCCCCGGCCGGCTTCTTTTGCGCCCTCAGCCCAAGGAGATCACATGGTGCCCGTCCCGCGTGTTCCCGCCGGTGCGAGCGTGCATGTTCTCGTCCCGCTTGACTTCCGTCACCTTCCTGGCCGACCCCAGCGCGGGAGGCGGGCTGCCCAGGGGTACCTTCATCTACGCCACCTCGCCCGTACCCATTCAGGTTAGCACTGCCTTATTCCGATTTAGTTCCCCCCCCCCCCCCCCACCCCCATGTGCTGTTGTAAGGAGTTCGATTTCAACCACTTCTCTCCCTCCCCATTTGTTTGTTTTCAGTTCTTTAGTATCTTCCTTGTAATGCAAAAATGATGTGCATCTCATTTATGTGTAAAGTGTGAGTAATATATGTCCATAAGCCGTGTAAAAACATGTTTTTGAAGTCAGGAATGCTGGAGATAAAGGGGAATCTCGGGTCTTTGATGCTGATCTAAGCATGCCAAACGCTTTTTATCCAGACGGAGCTCTCCTCCCTCTCCCTCTCCTTCTCCTCTTCAGGCTCCTTCATTTTACTGGGAGATCGAGATTGTGTCCTATGGAGACTCAGATGATGACAGCGGCCCCATCGTGTCCTTTGGCTTTGCCACGGAGGCGGAGAAGAGGGACGGGGCCTGGACCAACCCCGTGGGCACATGCCTTTTTCACAAGTAGGTGTCCTGTTCCCCGGGCCCAGTCCGCTGTCTGCGGTTTGGCGCCGGTCTTTAACCTTACTGTCTCTGTCTCCTCAGTAACGGCAGGGCAGTACACTACAACGGCTCTAGCCTGCTGCAGTGGAAAAGTGTGAGGCTGGACGTGGCTCTGCTTCCAGGTAAGATCTCTGGTTCTAGTATAGCGTTTCAAATGTATATAAAGAATGTAATTTATTCAAGGGTACTTTGCATAGATTCTCGAAGTTTAGCAAAAAATGTGGCCCCCTTTCACCAAATCAAACAGATATAGGCGTCGTGTAAAAGAGTACCTATATGGGTGTGACTGGGAGCTTCATGCACGTGAGCAGTGCCAGTCCTGCAGCGCAATGACGTCTTGTGCTCGCGGGCTCAGGTGACGTGGCCGGTATTGGCTGGGAGCGCTCGGAGGGCACCCCTCCACCTCCAGGACAGGCCTCCAAGGGCCGTGTGTACTTCACCTACTGCGGCCAGCGTCTCGGTCCCTTCCTGGAGGATGTAGCTGGCGGCATGTGGCCTTTGGTGCACATCCAGAAGAAAGTGAGTATCCATGTGAGGCGCGCTGTAGAGATTTGTGTTCAGCACCCCTGTGCCGAGCGCTCTGTGGAACGAGCAGGTGCCGGTAATCGCTGTGCTCCAAGTAACCGCAAACAGGCCGTAAGCAGAAGCTAGCAGACACTCTGATCCAGAGCAGTTTACCGCAAGTACGCACAGAAAGACAACACCCGGGGGTTCCTTGGAATCAATTCATCTGAGAGGTCTTCACAGCAGAAGTGTTAAAGCAGCCAGGTTCTAAAAAGACATCTTTAGTATACGTTGCTCAGCTTGGAGTGAGCCTTAACAGGTGGGTTTTTAGTTGGCAGAGAACAGGAAGTTGATTCTTGGTCCAAACTATCCAATTGTGTAATTGAATAAACGTTCAACAACATACGTAAAAAGTCAAAATTGATGGACGTTTCTCCATTAACCTAAGTGGACTAGGTGCAATTCCCAGCCACACCTGTACGAGCTCTCCTGTGGAACCAGGCACTGTCAACAAAATTGAATTATATGGAGATTACTGTGGAAAAGCAGGACCACACAAATGTGTTGAAAGGCTGACCTGTGCCTCTACACAGTTATTACAAGTGCATTGCCTGCAGGAGGCCTTTTCTCAAACTATTTAAGGATCGTTTATTTTTTGTGCAATACAGTGTCTAAAACTAATAGTAATATTGAAAGATTTGTGTAACACAAATATCTGTTCCTTTTGACCTATTGATAATGATATGAGATTCAAGATCTCAAGTGATTCAAGTGTCACATTGGTGGTTGTTGCTTGTGGCTTGCAGAACACCAAGATCCGCGCCAACTTTGGCTGCCGGGCGTTTGCGTATGCCGAGGGGCAGGCTCACCGCAACGCCGCTGACCTGTGCGTGGACCTGGCCGAGGAGATCAGCGCCAACTTCGAGGCCCTCCCGTTCGCCATGGCGTCGGACAGCGACAACGACGCGGGCGCCAGCGTGGCCTCGGACTCGGGCTCCCACGGACCCCCCTGTCGCATCGCCGCGGTGGCGGCCGCCCAGCAGCGTAAGTCCCTCTCCGCCGCGCTGCCGCTCTTCTGCTTTTCTGTGCAATCTCTCCTTGCGCTTCTCTGCAGCCTCTTGACATGATTGGTTATATCAGTGTCCTTTCTGTAACCCCTCCTCTCCTACTCTTCTATCTGTGTCTCTCCCAGTGGGTAGCGTTTGTAAGAAATGGCTTTGTTGTTTGTCCTCCCCTGTCGGGACAGAGTACAACAGTGACTCGTCCTGCCACTACAAGGTGGAGCTGAGCTACGAAAACCTTGTCACCTCCGGGCCCGACCCTCACCCGCCGCCCATCGCCGATGACGAGAGTGAT
Organism: Hiodon tergisus; assembly: GCA_025775045.1. Taxonomy (NCBI): domain Eukaryota; kingdom Metazoa; phylum Chordata; class Actinopteri; order Hiodontiformes; family Hiodontidae; genus Hiodon; species Hiodon tergisus. The sequence goes on along the minus strand of JAOVYW010000036.1, from coordinate 8,633,798 downwards.
GATGACGAGGACGACGACGTGCCTAGGGTAAGAGCCTCCACGCGCTGTCACGGTTTGGAAAGGGCCGCCCTGCTCTCCTCAGCCTGGGGGCGCCTTCTTGTGGCCCCCTGCCTCATTCCTTTCTGTATCCCGCAGGAAGACCACTACGCCCTGCTGGTGAAGGCCTGGGAGACCAAGGTGTTCCCCACCATCCGCCGGCGCTTCCGCAATGAGGCGGAGAGGAAGTCTGGCCTGGACCAGATCAAGGGAGCCCTGCAGCTCGGTGAGGACCATGCTTTGGCAGCCGTGTGCTAATGTAGCCATACGTTGCTAACTGCCACCATTTGGAATCCAACAGTTAAATGTTAAGGTGGCATGTTACATTCCATTGCACATTCTTTGGTAATGTTAATCTCTGAAATATTTTGGAAATATTAGATATTTTACCTACATCTGACTCAGTGTCTTAATTAGACCAACGATTGTAATCGGCTCTGTACTCTGTGCAGGCATGGTGGACATTGCACGGCAAACGGTGGAGTTCCTGTACGAGGAGAATGGGGGGATTCCACGTGACCTTTACCTCCCCACCATCGAGGACATCAAGGAAGAGGCCAACAAGTTCACCATTGACAAAGTCCGCAAAGGTGCCGGCGTCAGAGACAGCCAATCGGGTTTCGGGTAGCTGTTTGATTAGCTGCAGCCTCAACGTCCCCTTACTGAGTGTTGGCTCTGCGCAGGTCTGACTGTGGTCATCCGCTGCCCAGACAACAACAACACCAACAGCACCACAGGGGGCACGGCCCTTCCCAAGTTCGCCATCCGTGGGATGCTCAAAACGTTCGGCTTGCATGGGGTGGTCCTGGACGTCGATTCGGTAAGAGAAGAGCCACCCACGGCCAGCTGAGACTTTATTCATTAAGAATGAAGCACGTAGATGCAGCCACTGAAGGGTGTATTTCGGAGGGCCCAGATAGCCTCTGTATGTGGACCCAATGTCCAGATGTGTGATTTGGTCCTCGATCTGGGCTAACTTGGGGGTTTGCATCCACTGTTTATATATTTGTATAGACTTGTTTAGTAAATGTAGATAGAAAAGCAGGTTGGTCATGAAGCTGAAATTCCTGACAGAGTTGCACCTGTGTGTGTTTAAAGATAAATGAGCTGGTGCAGGTGGAGACCTACCTGCGCAGCGAGGGCGTCCTGGTGCGCTACTGGTACCCCATCGAAATGCTGGAGCGCCCGCCGGCAGGCTCTCGCCGCACTGCTGCCAATGGCCTGGTGTCCCTGGACAGCAGCAACATCCAGATCCACAGGTGTCCCAGCAGAGCGACACTCGCACGTTTCCTCCTACCACACACTAGCATTCCTGTGTAGAGAAATTTACATTGCTTTACTTCGTATAGGATGTATGGGCTTATGCACTGCTTCATACTCACATACAGACGCATGCACCAAGAGACAATATAATTGTGAAAGACGTAGTCAAGCAGTGGCTTCGTTGTGGTATTATCAGATTCTGAGGCTGCTTGTGCAGAAGGTGGTTGGCTGGCTGACACTGCTGTGCAGTTTGAGTGTCTGACAGACCCACTGCCGCCTGCCTGACAGAACACTGTGTTACAGAGAGCTGCTCCGCTGCGAGGGGGCCCTGGCCCGGCTCTATTGCCGCATGGCCCTGCTCAACATCTTTGCCCCCAAGAGCCCCCACACCTTCACCCGCCTCTTCCACATCCCTGCCATCCGTGACATCACGCTGGAACACCTGCAGCTGCTGTCGAACCAGCTGCTGGCACCCCCACTGCCAGGTGACTGAGAGGCCCGGGAGGGCAGGGAAAAGGCTGGGTAGAGTGTGGGTCGTGTCTGTGAAGAAAGCAGCTTAGACCGCTGACCGCTAGTAGATGGTATTTTCTGTGCCTTCAATTGCTTCTATCTTAGTTCATCCTATTAGATTATGATTATGGAGTATTGAAACTGCCCAGATGGAGAAATGTTTATGATGAAGACAAATGGATTAACCATCCTTGTATCTAATCCGTGTGGATTTCCCCATGTGTCATGCAGACGGCACCATCAGTTCCAGCTCCATCCTGCTGGCCCAGTCTCTGCTCCACAACCTCCAGGGCCAGAGCTGCTCGCCCACCGACCTGTTTTACCAGGGCAACGCGCAGCCCATCCGCGAGTGGCTGACCGTGGCCATCACCAGGGCTCTGCACCAGGGGGAGGAGAGCCTGTTGGAGCTCACCAAGCAGATCTGCTCCTTTCTGCAGGTGAGACCTTGGTCCAGACGTGGGCTAAAAGTTACCATGCGATTACCACAGATTTCTCACAGATTTTCCACTGGTCCAAGATATAAGCTAACAGGCCAATTGTTAGCCAATCGGGGCTGGCTGGTTCCAACTTTGTTTTCATATTTCATCAGCATGACTTCAATGGCTTGAATCTTAAGTTAATCTGGAATAAAACACACTTTCCAAATTGATGGCTGTGGCTTTACTGAGCAAAGCAAAAAGGTCACGGCGAGGAGAGACGTTTTTGCGTGGCTTATTTATTTGAATGCCGTTTCAAGAGTGCTCCGGAGCAGTTTACATCTGAGGAGTTCCCCATCTCCGAGTCCAAGGTCAGCATGGATGTGAACTTCCCTGGGGCCGCGTTTGTGGTCGTCTCCTGTAAGGAGAGTCAGCTGGGATGCCGCAAGGAGTGAGTCCTCTCTCCCACGCTCCGCCGTTTGGTGCAACAAAATCTTTTCTCTGCTTTTCGGTTTGTCATTTCCGCTGTATCACGCCTGTCTCCGTGAATGCTCTGTTGGTCGTCCAGGCTAATAGACATCTCAAATGGAAGTTAATAGTAATGATTATTGAGATAATCCAGACAAAAGGTATTTTGTGTGTGTGTGAAGCGGCTCGGTATGAGAAGGCAGGTGAGCTGGATTTCACCTTTTCCTGTGTCTCCTGTGGCTTCAGCTCCTCCCTTTACAAGGCCCCGTGGGCCCGGGTCATGGTGTACGGCCTGGGCCACAAGGTTCGGCGGAACGGGCAGCTCAACCTGATGGAGGCCGTATGCTACCCGCTCGACGCCTCTCCCTCCAACACAGGCCTCACTCCTCCGCCCACCACCAACCAGTACCCCTCCATCATCATACCCACTGACAAGGTCCACATCAAACTGGGTGAGTGCGCCCTTTGAAGTTCCTGGCTTAGTTTAAAGCTTAAAGCTATATAATGAACCTGGTTAATATCCCCTGACTCGTCAGTTGGACCCTGATATTCTCTTACCGTTGCTGTTTCTAGGTGTGTCTCCCCCTCCTGGCGCTGAGCTGGTACTACACTCCCTGCCCCTGGAGTTCCCACTGGCCATGGCTTTCGCAGAGCAGCTGCTCACATGGAAGCTGGGGGAGAGCGACGAGTGCTCAGAGGACGAGCTGGACACTGTGCCTTCCTCTGTGCTACTGCAGGTGGTCGAACTGCTCGGTGAGTGCTTCCACTCCACGTTGTTTCAACGTTCTCAAAGCGCTTTGGCAACAATATCTGTCATCACCCAGCAACGTGGAGAGAACCTTCTATTTTAGCTGGTTCTGTGTGGCCGATGGCCTTTTGGTGTTGAAACAAGGCTTCAGGTCCTCCTCTTCCTCACAGGTGGGCTGCTGTGGAGCACCGACCTCGCTCCCTGCATCAAAGAGCTGACCTTCCACTTGCTGGCCGAGCTGTTCCGCAAGATCCACCACCTGGAGCAGCGTAGGAGCCCATCCGGCCTGTCCAGCTCCATCGCGCTGCTGCTCAATCCCTGCCTGGCTGTGCTGATGGCCCTGCAGACGGAGCTGCGTAAGCTTTACGACCGGGAGACGCAGAGCTGGGCAACAGCGGGGGCAGGGGGAGGAGTCTCCTCATCAGGCGGGGCTCTGGCCCTGGGGGCGGAGCAGAGCCGCTTCTCCACTTACTTCCACGCCCTGATGGAGGTCTGCTTGGCCGTGGCCGAGGTCACCCTCCCTCTCAACGTGAGCGGCTCAGCGGTCGGGGCCCTCTCCTCGAGCAGTGCCCCCAACCTCAGTGACTCCTCGTCCTCCTCCTCCTCCTCGCCTGGCCAGACCCCCCAGAGCCCCAGCCTGCTCTCCAAGCGTAAGAAGGTGAAGATGAAGCGCGAGAGGGCGGCAGCTGCTGTGGCTGCGGCGGCGTCGGGCAAGTGGGGCGGGACGGCCGGTGGGGCCCGTTTGTCTGAGAGCGACAGCGCCCCGCTCAACATGGCGGCCGGCAAGCCCGAGGACATGCTGTGGTTTCACCGAGGCCTCACCCTGCTTATTATCCTGCGACACCTGACCAATAAGGATCCCCAGGGACTGGGTGTCACCAGCGACGCCGTGACCGACGCCTGCCAGGCCCTGGTGGGCCCCACGGCTCACAGCCGCCTGCTGGTCCTCTCTGGCATCCCCACCCACCTAGAGGAGGGAGTGGTGCGCAGTGCCATCCGCCGGGCCTGCAACGCCCACGGCGGCCTCTTCAAGGACGAGATCTTCATCCCGCTGCAGGAGGAGGACCCTAAAAAGCCCAAGGCGGGGGCCTTGCCTGGGGATGGCAAGGGCCTCCCCGAGCCTGAGCCGCCCTTCTCGGCCGGAGGCAACGACAGCCCGGACAGCTCCAGCAGCGTAACTCCGGCCATGAGCGTCAGTGCCTCGGCCTCAACCAGCCAGACCTCCATCGGCAGCTCCTCGCAGGGGGTCTCCCGTACCGCCAGCGAGCTCTCCGTGGACCAGGAGCTGCTGGCCACCCCTGCGGCTGCCACCGCCGTGTCCACTCTGCAGCAGGGGGTGCTGGAGCCCCACACCGTGTCCAGCCAGGAGAGTCTGGACATCTCATTGTGCAGCACAGGCAGTCTGGGCAGTTTGGGGAGTCTGGGTGAGCCTCTGGACAGCGCTGACACGGCCTCTGTGTCTGACAGGGGCTCCACCTCCCTCGACAACAACGCCGGAATGGCCCGGCCTATCAAGGGCTACGCTGTCATTGAGGTGAGTGGCTT
>JAOVYW010000036.1:8614510-8626360 GCA_025775045.1 Hiodon tergisus | reverse complement strand
GTGAGGGGAGGGGGGGGCGTACCTGCTGTCAGCCCGTAAATGTCAGAATTGGGCTCCATTATACTGCCGGTGGAGGGGCTCCACTTTTCAGAGCCTACATTGGAACGCAGTGCCACTCCATAACTGGCAGCTGTTGGCAGGAGCTGAAAAGCTTCCATGCGGGCGGGAATATCGGAATATCGGATAACAAGCCTGTGGTACGTTTGTTGCTCCTGCTTTGGTTTTTCCCTGTTCCCCGCGGCTGTTTCTCACAGACGTTTATATTCTTTTTTACCTCAGCTCTAGAAAACCATTTGAATTGAATTTCTTTTGGGTCAGGTCATCATATAGCTGACCGTACACGGCCTCGATAATTCGAGTGGCAAAGAGTCGGTTATAAACTCAAATGCGCTCAAACTTTCTGGACCTACGCGAAGGGTTTGCGATTGTGTGAAGTGGTAAACGGGAACGGTATGCGTGAGTAAGCTGCTCGTGTCTGATGACGCGTAGGGGTGTGGGAGCTTAGCTCACTCCCGGAGGTGCTAATGAGAGCAGCCCAACGACAGACCGGAGGTCTGGAGGTCTGTGCATGCTGCCGTCCTGGCAGCCCGGAGCAAGAAAGGGCAGACAGATGCCAAGCGGTATTAGAGACGGGACCAAAACTGCTGAAAAGTGGGGCCTAACAGTTGGCCTTTGCATATGTGCGGCGTCTGTTCTCCCCTGCGCTGTAATCCAGTAAGCATCCCCTCTGGGACAGGGGTCCCGTGCGTGAAAGTGCATGTGCCCTGTGTTTGTGTCAGCTTGTTTGGTTCTCTGTCGTGCGTCATTTGATTTCCCCCTCTTAATTGCAGAAGATGAATATTTTAAAGTACTTCAAACGTGCAGTAATTAAATATTAAGCAGTTAGAGAAACAAGAAAAGCTTTTATCTCAGGTCCTCCGTCTCATGCAAATTCACCTCCGGGTATCCACCGCAAACCTGCAAAGGGGTTTGCAGTATCAGTACATAGCGATGCAAAGGGGGAAAAAGAACGGAAGAGCTGAACGGAATTCATTTCCAACTCAAACTTTTGATTCTCATCGATGATTGCTGAAGTCCTCTGAGCTCAGATCTTTAACTCCGGTTCGGGCTCCAGCTTCTTTTGGCGGATTTTAAAGGCGGTTTATTTACCTCTCTACTCACTTTCATTCCTTCCCTTGTTTTTTATTTATCTTGGGGGTACAATTAAACATTTAGTTTCTGCTTCTCCTCTTCCAAGTGTTGAAAGGCAGAGTTAAGATGTTATGCCTCTCACCCTCAGCGATTCTGTCCGATCCTGGGCTCAGGGCTTCAGATACATTCGCTAATCACTTGAGTGTCAGCTCTAAGTGGTTGCTGCAGTGTTTTCAAACAGATCCTATTAAGTGTGGATTGAACAGCCTTGTAAGGAGAAACACCCTTCCGTGTTTTGGCTGTTGGCACTCGGACGGCAGCCCGGGCCCGGTCGAGCGTCTGCTCACAGACTCCCCCTGCCCCCGCGGAATAGGCGTCTGGGCACCCCTGGGTACCTTCAGCGCCGCCTCTCCTGGATTGGGCCTCCTCTCCTGGATTGGGCCGCACGCAGCATGCTGACGCCCTTTGTGTCTTTACGCCTTCAAGGCAACAGGCCTTGTCACTTCAGACAGGTTGGACCCGAGGAACTGACGGAAGGCAGCTTTAAAATCCTCTCACTCGATAGTCGTTACCTGCTGCCAACTGGGAGGGGGGGCAGAAGGTGAAGCAAGCTTTTCCCCGTTATTGCTTCAAGTTGTGCTTCAAGTTGCTTCAAAATCCCCGTGTAATAAGAAAGGTCTTTGGATTCTGGCGGATTATATTGGCAACAGGTGGTCACTAGCTGTTGATAGCAGGCAAGATGATTGCAATATTCTTCCTGAAAAAGGGGAAGAGTTTATATGTTTATATCACGTAATTGTGTTTGGGGTGGGGGGCAAGGAAAAATGGCCGGCGTCATAGCGGATTAAAAAAATAAAAGTGTGTTTACTCTGACCCTGCATGGGATGTGAGGCCTAGGTAAATCCTGTCTGATGAAGGGGGCTTACACTCCATCACAGGAGCACAGATCCCACTTCCTGCTCTGGCTGGAAAGCGTGGCGTCTCCTCATGCGTCTGACCTTCCGGTCGCGAGGAGGGAGTCAGGACCATTCCGGGGCCAGTGGTTTTTCCGTGGGAGCGAAGTGAATACCGGTGAATGGCGGCAGTCCCCTTGGTTAGCGTTAGTGAATACGCCAGACCGCACGGGTTTCTGGGAAAGGCTTTTTCCGAAGATTAAGCTTGTTGGTTAAGTTCTTCAGATATTGAAATACTTCACATTCTTAGGAACGCTGTGTATGAGCCCGGTGGTTGTGGAATTTTCTCTGCTGTCGTTGGTCTGGAGGCATACGTGTTCATTGATCAAAACTAATGCGCATGTATGCACACGCATGTGTTGGCACTTCTTTAACTCCAAAATTGAATAGGTACAGCCATTTAAATGCCACAGGACTCAAATAATAAAATAATTTTAAACAAAGGCGGTGTCAATTTATGTTTGAAGCACAGCGCCTCTCTGTTTTCTGGTTTTTTCCCCCCCCTTCCTTCTCTTCTGCTCAGAGGAGTATTAAAGAAAATCTCTCAGAATGCAGACTTACAGTGAATCTAATCAAAGAGTGAAGTGCTTTTAAATGTCTGTTGTTCCCCGGGGCAGAACATCTCTGCTTTCACTCCGTTCCAGTCTGAACTCGGAAGCTGAGTACACATGAGATGCAATTAATATTGAGCCAGCATGGTGCCCTGCACCATTCTATAATAACACACTTAGGGCAAAGGTTAATGCTTTGAATCTAATCTCCGTCCCCATTCATTTAAATGAAGTTTTGGGAGAAGGAAAGATTGGTAATCAACGGGTGCCTGGACGGAAGTGAAATTAATTACTGGTCTCCATAAATTTGGTGTCATGTCTCATTTTATCTAATCCCTTCCCTCTTAGCTGCTGGCGCCATGGCAAGATGCTTAGAAGATCTAATGAAAAGCCGTTTTGGATGCTAATTGCAAATTAGTTGTACGTCATTTGGTGGCCACCAGTGTTTCAGGAAACGCACCTTCCCTATTAGACCGACATGGTGACAAAGTTGTCATCTGATGGTGACAATAGCTGGAGAGGATCATAGATCTCTAGATAGGATAAGCATTGTGAATGCCGCGGAGTGATTAAGTTCGTTGAAAGAAACAGGGAAGGGAGATCAGAGCATTGTTTTTCTCACATTACATACAGAACGTTTTGCAATACATTTTGCAAACGGTTTAATGTTCCTGTTAGTTGTGGTGGGCCCGTGTACGCTAAGGTGCTTTTTGCTTTACTGCTGTATAAAATCCCCTTGTTCCACAAACAAAGACACTGTGCTGCTACTCTTTATGAGAATAGAGGTTTGGTGTGGGCCGGACCAGAGGTTTACATTGCAATCCCGTATAAAACGGCAACCCTTTGTACGCCCGACGTGCTTATTCTGTGCTGTGCGGCGGCGCGCGCTGAAATGACTCCACGGGTGACTGAGTGCTGTTTCCGTCCCTCTCCTCTTTCCGCAGGCATACTTCCGACAGGGTGTTGCCCTTCAGTACCTGGGGCGACATGCCGACGCGCTGGCCGCCTTCGCTTCTGGATTGGCCCAGGACCCCAAGAGCTTGCAGCTGCTGGTGGGCATGGTGGAGGCTGCCATGAAATCCCCTTTACGAGGTGCGCTGTCATCGGCCGGTCCGGCTCTGTCGGGGGTTTCGGATTGGCCTCAGCGACGCTCGGTGGCGAACACCGCGGCTCCACACAGCAACCAAGCGCACGGTTCACGCAAACCCTGAACACACAACTTGACACAGTTTATCAGTAGTGCTGAATAATTTTTTTATCAACAAAAATATGAACAAACAGGTAGTCTTTAAACTTTGAGCCCAAGTCACTGGACATCAAGACTCAGAAGTTACCGAGACACTAAATTTAAGAACACTAATAAAAAGTTCCTAATGTAAAATATTATATGCAAATACTGTGTGTCAAAAGTCTCCGTTTCATTCTTGTTTAAGAAAATGGTGAGAGTTAAAGTAAAAGAAAACCCTTTCACCTCGTTATTTCATACTAAATGTTTTACGGTGTCGCATTTTGAGTCCGAATCATGCGTCTCCGAGTTCGAGTTTAATTAAATAAAGTCGCAGATTATGAAAAAAGGTAAAAAGTTGACAAAGAGCAGCTTTCTAGGTAACTTAGCAGCGCGGACTAGCTAGCACGGAATTGCCCCATTACAGACGACATTAAATATGCGCCTCAGTATGCGTTGCGAGCATAAGATGAGCTTGCTATGTCCGTCTCTGCCAGGGTTTAGGCGAATACCTTATGGTTGACTGTGTCGAAAGCTGTAACTAGGCCCAGAAGAACCATTGTGTTTGGGTCTGCTAATGAGTGTCCTGTTCATCCTTTACTGCTCTGTGTCTCCTGCCAAGTTGTCCCAATCAACGGCCACTCTATGTCTCCTCTGCTTACCCTCATTCATAACAGAGGTTGGCCCTGTGCATTAAGCGTCAGTTACCTGGCTCACTGAATAGCCACTCCAGGGCCAAGACGCAGGCCGTAAAACACAGAGAGAGCATTCCAGTCCAGCCAGCCTGCTACCGTGGAGCTCAGGAGTGGTTCCTAACCATCAGGGACTGCTGTGATTAATTCTGCGGCCTATGCGAAAAAATCCTTATTGTTAGCGAAACCACGGAACGCGTTTAAAGCTTCCGCTTTGGATGAATAAAACCGCTGAGATGATTCCAATATTTGCTTAAACGGTTACCCTGAATGATGAATTGACGGTCCCGCTCGTGGAAATGTTGTGATGAGAGGCTTTGTGTCCACAAAGGAGAAAAGGAGAAAACATGGCATAAACCTCTGTAAGAGGCAATAAAAAATCTCGCCACTGTAACTGAAGTGAGGCTGCCAGAAGTGCAGCCAGCCCCGAAAAACACCCCAGCTCCCAGGACGGCCTCTGGGAACGCGACCCGCCGCATCTCTTTAGCCGTTTGCCTAGCGTCCCGCCGCGCCTGTCTGCGTGCCTGGGAAGGCAGAAGACGGAGCACGCGAGGTGTCAGGGAGTGGATTAAGTACAATGATCCCCGTCGAGCGGTTCCAGGCCGAGGGAATCCTCTCCCCGCTCGCTACAAGCCCTGGCTGATACGGGGAGGTGTGCCGTCCTCACCTGCCCCCCACCGTGCGCTTGGTCCTGGCGTCAGTGGCCACTGTTTTTCTGCCAGTGGGTTTTATTTTTTTATTTTTTTTATCAGCCTCAGAGCACACCCCTTGAAGGATTCATTTAGGATTACCTCACCGTAATTGAATTTAGCTCTGCTTGGCTTCCTGGTGGGTTCCCCTGAAAACATCTTCCATGCTGCCAAATGGAGCAGGGAGAAAAGGCTGCCATAGTTGGAGCACCTAGCCCGGTCCGTTGACTTCTCTTGCCGGGCCTGGACACCAGGTTTTAGAGCCCGTCTTCTTTCTGCAGTCAGTTCACTTGGAATAGAAATAGAAAAGTTTTACCTCCTCTCCTTTAAGTGTGGTATTCTCTTCAACTCTTCATTTAAATTTAAGACACCCACAATGTTTCATAGATATTCCGCTGGTCTTCAGTAAGTATAATTGTTTTATTTTGTTTAATAAGTACAAATTGTACATGAATTTGCTTGGTTCTAGCAACGTTCTTTGTTCACATTGGTGTTACATGTGAATGACTACATGTGCCTAAATTTCAGTTTATAGTTCCTGTTTTACCAGACTCTTTCTGGAATGCAGTGGGATACTGTAGCAGACATATTTTTACCTGAGAAACCAAAGCTCTGGAACTGACATTAAATTAGAATAGGCTTCTCAGTGTGCGGTTTATTTGCTCTAGCATTATTCTGTCTGATTTTTGGGGGTTGTAGGCGTGTCTTGCAGCAAGAAGTGAACCCCTGAAATAGTATAATATCATATATATAGAGAGAGAGAGAGAGAAAGAGAGAGAGAGAGCGTAGCCTGTTGATGACGCACAGAGCCCCTTGTGTGCCATTAGAAGGGTGAGCTAGGAATGGGAAGACAAAACAAAACGATTGCCGATCTTCTTTAGAATGGGAACAGGAGCAGGCGGAAACCACACGAGAGTTTTTTTTTTTTTTTTTATTGTCACAGGCTCACGTGGACTGATGCTACAGGCAGTCAGACGCTCCCCTGCTAAGGCGGGACATGAAAAGGAGGGGGAGGGGGAGAGAGAGAGAGAGAGAGAGAAAGCCACATGAAACTCCTCATTAAGACTCCCTCAGTTTAGCTTCTGGAGCCGTTGTATTCGGCAGCTCCCGTTTGCTGTTTGTTTGTTCGGTGCTTGTTTCTCCAGGTGTGTGAAAGATACTGAGGCATCAGTCATCATTTCCCCTGGCTGTTTTGTCTATGTGTTTATCAATCCAAATGCCAGGGTCTTTTTCCCCTTATGTTGATTTATGTCACTGTGCCGTTTCTCATGTTGAATACAATTGCCAGCTATGAATGGGTATGATTTCCACGTACCGTGTCTGTGAACAGGATGTTCGTGCCAGCTAGTCTCTATGAGAGGACATCTGCTGTGTGTGCGTGTGCATGTGTGATCGGGTGTGTGTATGCGTGTGAGTGACTGAATGTGTATGTGTGCGTGTGTGTGCGTGTGTGTGTGTGCGTGCGTGCGTGTGTGTGTGCATGCGTGTGTGTGTGTGCATCTCTGTGAGGGTTTCTTTATATTTGCCTGCAAGACAGAAAGCCGTTCCCAAGGTTTCACCTTAATTTGCTGAAAGTGATGCAAACACGGGCCTTAAGTGAATAAATATTCTACTCTGGGCCTTTTCCTCCAGAACTTCACTGGCGACATCACCGCCGCCACCCGTCCCGCTTCTGTCAGGAAGCAGGTCTACAGTGGCGCGGGGCTGCGCAGCCCGCCCTTGATTTATGTCTGTGTTTGCAGTTTCAGTGTGCATTGGATTCAGGTTCCTTCTCAGAGGTCACCTTGGCTGTCTTTGCTGCGTCTTTCTCATTGTTCCATCCGCTCTACCACACGTGCAATAAGCAGCCGGTTAACAAGCAGCATTAACACATAAGGGAATATCAGCTCATGTAGAACTGTTTAAAACATCCTCTGTTTTTCATCTCTCTGAAAAAAATTCTATTTAGATTTTTACGCCATCATTATTTTTGTATAATGGTTTATTCTAGAAAATACTAGTTCAGTTACTAGTTCTGTTACTGGTTTGAGGAATGGGGAATAGGTGTTCTAGTATGTCTGGTGCTTGTTCTCTTTTTGTTTAAGATCCCATTTTAGTAGAGCAACACATTTCAAACAGAATCCTGTGGCAAATCGTTCACTTATATTTCTGTTTTACCGAATCATTCAGTTACACCTCTGTTTTACCGAATCATTCCGTTTTACCTCTGTTTTACCGAATCATTCAGTTACACCTCTGTTTTACCGAATCATTCAGTTACACCTCTGTTTTACCGAATCATTCAGTTACACCTCTGTTTTACCGAATCATTCCGTTTTACCGAATCATTCTGTTTTACCTCTGTTTTACCGAATCATTCAGTTTTACCAAATCATTCAGTTACACCTCTGTTTTACTGAATCATTCCGTTTTACCTCTGTTTTACCGAATCATTCTGTTACACCTCTGTTTTACCGAATCATTCTGTTTTACCAAATCATTCAGTTACACCTCTGTTTTACCGAATCATTCCGTTTTACCAAATCATTCAGTTACAGCTCTGTTTTACCGAATCATTCCGTTTTACCAAATCATTCAGTTACACCTCTGTTTTACCGAATCATTCCGTTTTACCTCTGTTTTACCGAATCATTCCATTACACCTCTGTTTTACTGAATCATTCCGTTTTACCAAATCATTCAGTTACACCTCTGTTTTACTGAATCCGTCCTTCTTTATCCTCGCAGAGTCCCTGGAGCCCACATACCAGCAGCTGCAGAAGATGAAGCTGGACAAGAGCCCCTTTGTGGTGGTGTCTGTGATTGGTCAGGAGCTGCTGACCGCCGCCCACCATGGCGCCTCTGTAGTGGTGCTGGAGGCGGCACTGAAGATCGGCACCTGCAGCCTCAAGCTGCGGGGCTCCGTCTTCTCAGCCCTCAGCAGTGCGTACTGGTCTCTCGGCAACACGGAGAAGAGCACCGGCTACATGCAGCAGGACCTGGAGGTGGCCAAAACCTTAGGTGAACGGAGAGCGCCGTCTCTGACTGGGAGGGCTGTGCTGGGGCATCGCTGATGTTTGGAGCCTTCAGACCAGACTAGGTGGCACGGGGATGGGTTTAATTGGGCCGCCGCGTAACTTCAGCTGGGGGAGGCGGGCTGAGGGGCGAGACATTCCACCGAACAGGTCTGTGGAGGCGGGCTGAGGGGCGGGACATTCCACCGAACAGGTCTGTGGAGGCGGGCTGAGGGGCGGGACATTCCACCGAACAGGTCTGTGGAGGCGGGGTCCTAGAGCTGAATATCCTGCACGGTAGCCTTGGAGTTTACCCGGAGCAGGAGTTGAGGGCTAAGCACGTTCTCCTGCAATCTAGCCGTTAGCAGCTGATAAATGGGATTTCATATTTGTGATATTTGACTGCTTATTTACGTAATGGCCTCTGTCGATGTGGGAACCCTGAACTCTGGTCTCAACCCCCCCGCGTTCGAGACCATTGAGCCATTACAACGTGAACAACCGGAAATGAAACGTCCGTCTAAATAAATTGCTCATTTAAATAGCGCTTCAGTTGCTTCAGTATTCAATATATTGCAGTCAAGGCAGTATAATATTTTAGATGTTATTTATCATAACCGCCATGACATAAAAGGTAATGTCAATATAACGTGTTCAATGACATTTCACTGTGTTGTGTGATGCGTGCCTTAAATACAAAGCAATATAAATTGTATTGTTGGATGTAGTACCCATCACAACAGACTGCCACAGAGCACTTTATCACGAATTACAATGCACAGCAACAGCTGCTTTGGTGGTCATGATGGTAGTAAAAAGTAATGATTGGCGTTAACAGTTGGAACAATAGGGAATGAACTGAGGGAAAGAAATCTCAGCTGGTCCCTGGCTAATTGGTTTGCCCCTAGACATAAATCATCATTGTTAAAAACACTTGTCTGATTTGAGCCTAAGCTTGAAGTTCTGTTTGAAATCCTTGGAAAAGTAAAGCAATATTTTTAACATTAAACCAAGCAAGGGTATTATATTGGATGCGCCAATTATATCGAAAGCAGATGGTCTTTAAAAAGTCAGATTCAAAGGCAAATTTTTAGTCTGCCCAATCAAACACTTCATTTTTTTTTTTGAAAGTGAGAACAGCCTTTAAGACTGCCTTAAGACACCATTTTATATATTCTCAAGTGTCTGTTTCAAAATATGCACTCTGTTCATGGTGCGTGCCAGACTTCAGTGCTTGCAATTCAGTGTAATTGCCACTGCTGGCTGGCTGCTCCTTTCACTGAAGTGAGAGAGGTTCGAGCGATTTCGCACCACCTGCCATGCTTTTCACACATTACTCGAGCTTAATCATGACCGCAATGTCTGTGCGTGTGTCTGTATGTGTGTGTGTGTATGTGTTTGCGTCTGTGTGTGCATGCATCTGTGCGTGTCTGTGTGTGTGTTTACATGTGTGCGTGCGTCTGTGTGTGTGCATGTGTTTGTACGTGTGTCTGTGAGTTTGTGCGTGTGTGTGTGCGTGTGTCTGTGCGTGTCTGCGTGTGTGTGTACATGTGTGTGCACGTCTGTGTGTGTGCATGTGTGTGTGCGTGTGTCTGTGTGTGTGTACGCGTGTGCGTGCGTCTGTGCGTGTGTGTACGCGTGTGCGTGCGTCTATGTGTGTTTGTGTGTGTGCGTGCATGCGTCTGTGCCTGTGTCTGTGTGTGTGTACGCGTGTGCGTGCGTCTGTGCGTGTGTGCGTGCGTGCATCTGTGCGTGTCTGCGTGTGTGTGTACATGTGTGTGTGCGTCTGTGTGTGTGCATGTGTGTGTGCGTGTGTCTGTGTGTGTGTGTACGCGTGTGCGTGCGTCTGTGTGTGTGTGTGTACGCGTGTGCGTGCATCTATGTGTGTTTGTGTGTGTGCGTGCGTCTGTGCATGTGTCCGTGCGTGCGTCTGTGCATGTGTCCGTGCGTGCGTCTGTGCGTGTGTCCGTGTGTGCGTGCGTCTGTGTGTGTGTACGCGTGTGTGAGTCTGTGTGTGTGTCCGTGCGTGCGTCTGTGTGTGTACGCGTGTGTGTGCGTCTGTGCGTGTGTGTGTGTGTGTGCGTGCTTGCTTGCGCTCGCTTGTCTCCGTGCATGTCTGAATGTGTGAAAGGGAGACTGTGAGAGAGAGTGGATGTCTCTACATCCATTGAAATGGATATTGCTTGTGTGGGCGTACGGCTGTGGATTTATTAAATATAGCTTTAATGTTTCCTGTGTGTATTTTTTTATACTGCTAGATCGTTTGTATGTGCAATGTGTATGTCTATTTCTGCATTTCAGTCCCTGTGTGTATTTTTGTGTAGACAAGGTAATTTATGGGGTGCCACAGAAAATTCTTAAGTATATAATGTTTAAGATATACGTTTAGCACTTGCATATGTGGGAATATGGTTTTTGTTAATGGTGGTATGAGATGGGATAGTTATAAAAAAAGAGAATATAATGTGAGAATAAGTGTGTGTTATGTCATGTTTGGCAGTCCGTACAGATGGGCTCCAGTTTCAACTTACACATTTAACACCTCAGCGCGCAACTGCAGATCAGGGCTTGGGATTGTCTCCGTAGCTGTGCTTGGTTTTAAAGCTCTCATCCGCCTGGTGTTTATGTCTGGGGCTTGCCAGAGTTAAAATAACAAGACTCCCAGAGAAATCCTGCTGGCAGCTATTGAAGACCAGACAGAGATCCAGCCTGTGACTGTCTGTTGTCTGAGAAATGAGCACTGAGGTTAGAACTATCTGATTTAAAGGAGAGGCCAGTGATTATCTTAAAGAAGGTGTAGGGTCTAGAAGTGTGAAACTGAATTCATTTTAAGTTGGTGTCTGCCTGCAAAGACCTGACCCTCGTGACTCTCAGGTATAGGTACAGTAATATCTTGTGTGGATTGGTGCGAGTTTATTTCCTACCGGGTTCTGACACGCTCTAACCCCCCCCTTCTTCCCCTTCTCCGTCACCCCCGCCCAGGTGACCAAACTGGCGAATGTCGGGCCCATGGAAACCTGGGATCGGCATTCTTCTCAAAGGGGAACTACCGTGAAGCCCTCACCAACCATCGTCATCAGCTGGTCCTTGCCATGAAGCTGAAAGACAGAGAGGTAGGTCACCAGGAGGAGGCGCTGTGCTGTGTGGGCCGGGCAGAATCCTTGCTTTTGACAAGCAACGGGATAAGGGGTTGACAAAGAATAAGCGGTATAAACCTGCAGTGTTGGGTATGGCAGAGGTGTATGGAGTAGTGGTTGGGTCACAAATATGGGGGGCGAATATAACAATAAAAAGCCCATTGCCCATTCGGGGTTGGGTGGCAGAAAGGAACACTCTGATTAAGAGATTCTGCCTTGGAGAAACATGTTTCATTTTCTCTCTCGCTTCAGTCAGAGGGCATTGAAAATATTTCAAAGGGATCAGTCTACTGCATACGTGTGAACTGTTGTCAGTCAATATTCTCATCTCACATCCTTATCGTTTTGCATTGAGTCGCGGATAATGGTGCATGTCAAGAGAGAATTATCTTCTGCATAGGAATGGTGCCCTGGTGGAAGGAGAGAGACAGAGAGGGGTGTGAGGAGACTCTGATGCTTGTTCTGTTTACAAAGGAGAA
>JAOVYW010000036.1:8574394-8590877 GCA_025775045.1 Hiodon tergisus | reverse complement strand
GGGTGGGTTGAGGTGTGATTGTGGGTGGGTTGAGGTGTGATTGTGAGTGGGTTGAGGTGTGATTGTGGGTGGGTTGACGTGTGATTGTGGGTGGGTTGAGGTGTGATTGTGGGTGGGTTGAGATGTGATTGTGGGTGTGTTGAGGTGTGTTTTCCGGGGTATGAGAGGGTAAATCAGAGGCATGGGCTGTATGAGTCTATATATATATATAGCAAAGATATAGATATAGATATAGAAAATTCACTCTGCTATCTACCTTTACTTTTATAATATCATAAGGTCTCTGGCACCAAGATATTTGAATACCTTTAACCAAATTGTTTCAAGTGTCAATCAGAAATGAATGTTTTTCCATAATAGCCATCTGTTAGTGGCCTCAATTTGCTAATCCTTGCTTTTCTATTGTTCATTATTTGATACCGTTATACAGTTTGTTAGTCAGATCCATATGCCATCACCAACTAATTGTAGTGTATGCTGTGTATTGTTTCCCAAAAATGAATCATTTTGCATCAGTCTGAATTTATTTCATAATATAAACGACAAGTTTTATTTAAAATGTTAGGGCACTTTTATTGTGTTCTAAAAATCATTTGGATATATTCTCTGGAGGAAAAGAATGAATAAAGGGGTGGAAAGCCTGGAATTAAAATGAATTTCTTATTGGTTTGGGAGCCAATTTGCAGCTTTTACATAACTTCTTAGGGGGGAAATTTCTTTCCATGTTCCCTGCTGCTATTTCTGAAATAATTAGGAACTTACTGCTGGAGACGACTGTAATCTTGTGAGGCATGTTATCATGCTGCGTCTCACCAGAAGTATTCTTGTCTTTCTTTAAATTCCAGGACAACAAAAGTAGATTGCTGGAGTAGACGTTTGAAGTAGTAATTACAGAAAACAACCACCCGCCCTAGCCCCACTTCCCAGCCCAATATAGAAGTAAATTCATCACAATATCACACATCGCGCCATTGAGACAACATTGTGGTTATTCACCGGCTCTATTCTGTTTTACAGAATTTACACTGTAAAATTTACACCAATTTACACTTCTGATTACATGCTAAAGTGAAGGCGGAGAACTTTACCACAGCTGTGCCTGCTCTGAGACTTAAACCTGCAGATCCAGTCCCATTACCACTTGCTGCCTCAAGATATTGTTTTAGATTTTAGATAAAAGTGGAAGGAGAAACACTTGACAGACAGTAATTCTTATGGGAGCTAAGCCGTGCAGATACACGCTAACGCGCGAGTGTACACATGTTCAAACGCAGTTCCTGTGAGGGATCCGTTGACTGGTTTGCGACAGGTCCCACTTGCGCCCTTCTCAGCTGTGCCCTGCTCTTCTCTGTTTCAGGTCTCCCGCCCCCTGCCCTTCAGGCACTGTGCAAACTGATCACGGCTTCAGAGACCGGGGAGCAGCTTATCAACAGGGTGAGGCCCAGCATCGGTGTGCGTCAGTCCGTATGTGTTCTGTAGGGGTGCTGTGGTGTTCCGCAGAAGCTTAATAGCAGTTACATTGTTGTTGGTATTAGAATGTTATCATTTTATTTTGCCTGGTGGAATGAAACGACGGGGGGGGGGAGCGAACTTTGAGTTTGAACCAGTTGGTTTGCTGACATTGTGTCTCATGTTGACATAACTAAAACACACATCGCTGTGAAACAGTAGAAGTACCTGAACTGGTACTGCTAATGACAGCACAACCCTCCTTTGAGGGGAGACAGAGGGGAACTCACTGTGTACTCCAAATACTATATTTCCACAGAAAATAGGACTTGCGCTAGGCTATGTTGTAGAAAAGTTGGCCCTCATTTGATTATAACAGTGGTCAAAGAGCAATTTAAAATGTACTGCATTGCTATTGATCGTATTACTAAATTACAGTCATCTTAATTGCACCTCACGTTAAATGTAACCCGGCTGAACATGTTGGGTTTTGCAGTACAGTGTGTATTTAGTAGCGCGTTGTGTGCAGTACAGTACAGTATGTGTCCTGTGGGTTTTTTCTGTTGGCCCTCCTGTGCCTGGTTTTAAATGCATGGTGTCAATGTTCTACGCATGGCGCTTAAACTTCTTTCTTTCTCTTTTAACCTGCCGTCTGAAGGCTGTTAAAAATATGGTGGGAATGGTAAGTTTTCTTGCTCCAGAAAGCTCTTTATTTTTCTGCCAGTCTCCAATCTTGGTCATTTGCACCGCTTGCCTTCTTGATAACTCCAGAGATTCTCGGGTTCACTTGTAAGAAAGCACTTAGACGTTTATGTCACACTGTGCCCGGGCCACAGATTAGGCCACCAGATTAAACACAAATCTTGTCCCACCCTATAATAACTGAACTACAAACAGGGTAGTGATATGGATTTCTAGCCTCAGGTCACTAGAGGACAAGAGGTTTTCCTCTTGAATGCACGGGCAGGACCTCATCAAAGCCTGAAGTGAACAGGAAAAACACACATTCCACATGGTTTCACAATGCCGGTTCGGTTCCGGAGCGATAAACCCTCTAAACCAAAGTTTTAACTCATAAATCCATCATAGGAATTTCCCAGTAATCTCCAACGTGCTCCCCGTGTCTGTGCCGCGTCCCAGCACAAGATTCTGGTCATGTAATACACAAAGTACAATCCCCCGGAACAAGGATCAGCCATTGTGGGTCATTGGGGTTAGGGCTAATAAACTAAAGAAAAGGCAGAACAGTTTCAAACTGCCCTGGGACCTTTCTTTCATTCATATTAAAATGCATTTTAGTATTACTCCACTATACCGACATTCTTGTGTCTCTCCCTGAAAGTTTATAGAAATATTTAATGTGACATGTTATTAATAATTTAAGGGCCTGTGTGAGTCAGAGAGTTATGATTGACTTTGAATGAGTTTCCAAGAGCTTAAACGAGTGTCACCTTTCCTGGATAAATTCTCTGCCCTGTCCCCCTCTTCCTCTCCTCTGTAGCTCCACCAGGTGCTGGTCCAGCTGCAGACAGGTGAGAAGGAGCAGGACTTCTCACTTTCACCCATCCAGGTGTCCATCAGCGTCCAGCTGTGGAGACTTCCTGGCTGTCATGAGTTCCTGGCCGCACTGGGTGAGTGGCGGAGACACTGCATATCATGAAACTAAAACAGGGCCATCCCTGGGTTTTTTAAGCATTTGGATCTATCCATGGTGCTGGGAATTCAGGTACCCGTAATCTAAAAGACGAATGATCTTATTACGTTATTCGTAGCAGTCATTTAATGAGACATGCTGAGAAAGTACTGTTGTTTGTTTGCCGAGTTTGGACTGCTTGTGCATACTAAGTTTGTTCAAACGGAATAAGCTATTTGGGAAGTTCCTGGTGCCGCTGGTTTCATGTTAATTTGATTAGCATCTAACTGTTGTATGTTTGTCCCTACGTGACGCTGGATCTCTGCTTCTTGGTCCAGGCTTTGACCTGTGTGAGGTGGGCCAAGAGGAAGTGGTGCTGAAGACGGGCAAGCAAGCCAACCGACGCACCATGCACTTCGCCCTACAGTCCCTTTTGGCCCTCTTTGGTAAAAAAACGCCTTGCTAGACCTTACCACTACAGATAGAGCTTTGCAAGCTCTGTAGGACATCCGTCTGACCATACTTTTACATGTAGAAAACCCCCCAGAAATCAAGGTTTACTGGAAAATTAGAAGTTTATTTAAGAAACGTAATGGAATCGGCATATTGGCAATACAACGTTAGATATTTCTGGCTAGATATTTAATCCCTCTACCTAATCTCTGTGTTACTATCATATTGTTATCATTGGTTGGACATTGTTCAGTAGGAACTTTTAATGTTTATACACAAGCGACTGGTTTCAGAGTTCTAATTGACCATTGTTCTTTTGTTATTATTCATTCTGTGGCTCTGACTATGTGACTTCCACTAGGGCGCGTTTCCCAGTTAGCGTTAAGAGCCAGGGAAAACTGACTGATGTTTTTCCTCCGTAACGCCTTTCTCTCCCTGGACGTCTGCTTTCAGACTCAACAGAGCTGCCCAAGCGCCTCAGCCTGGACAGCTCTTCTTCTCTGGAGTCGCTGGCCTCAGCCCAGTCGGTCTCCAATCAGCTGCCCCTGGGCTACCCCAACCCGCCGTTTTCCCCGCCCTGCCTGGACAGCCTGGCCTCCGACGCCATCTCCGTCTACAGCCTGAGCTCCATCGCCTCCTCCATGAGCTTCGTGTCCAAGTCCGAGAGCACATGCGAGTTCCTCAGCCAGCGCTCCCGTCAGCAGGAGCTGGAGCGCCACCGAGGAGGGGCGGGGCTCTTCTCCCACAAGCACTCGGCCATGACCCGAAGCCGCTCCTCCCCGCACGGGGCGGCTGGGGGCAGCCGGGAGGAGGAGGAGTACGAGGGCTTCTCCATCATCAGCAGTGAGCCGCTGGGCAGCCACTGCGACTCCTTGCCCCTGCCGCCCGGCCACGGGCAGCGCCACCTGCACCGGGGTGGTCGGGGGGGCAGCTGCCCAGGTGGAGGGCGGGGCTACGTGGCTTCTGTTTCGTCACGAGGCAGTGTCAGCACCCCCACCTCCCCCGTCAAAACCGGCCTGGTGCCCAGCCCCAACTCGCCGTTCCAAAAGGTGGCTAAGGCGAAGGTGAGCAGCTCGGATACTGGGGAGTCGGACCAGTCCAGCACGGAAACGGACAGCACCGTCAAGTCCCAGGAGGAAAAGACAGCAGCTGGAGCAGCATTGGACCCCCAGGAGCTGGCACAGAAGATCCTTGAAGAGACGCAGTGCCACCTGCGGGCTGTAGAGAGCCTGCAGAGGGGCGGTGCTGACGGCGTGGCAGGGGGGGCCTCCACCCCAACAGGGGGCTCTGCCTTCCGCGCCTCTGAGACCAGCGCCTTTAGCCGCCCCCAAAGCAGTGCCAGCATCAAGGCTCAGTCGTCCCCCCTGACCACCCGGCCTAAGCCCCCCTCCCGAACATCCTCCCTGCAGAAGGTCAGCTCTGGCTACAACAGTCCTGCTACTTCTGACACCTCCCTGAAGGAGGGTGGCCATCCATCCCCTACCCTGGACAGCCACGCCCAATTCAAACTCAAGTACCCCAGCTCTCCTTACAGTGGCCACATCTCCCGCTCACCCAGCAACATCTCACCCAGCTCTGGGCACCAGTCCCCCGTTGGCAGTGCCCCCTCCCCTGCTCTCTCTTACTCTTCCACGGGCTCCACCCGATCCAGCCCGGCTGATGCCCCTGACCTCGACCGGATCAAGCGGGCGGCCATCGATGAGAAGGTGCAGGCCATCCACAACCTGAAGACGTTCTGGGCCAATGCCGCACAGCAGCAGCAACACTCAGGGCCTATGCGGGCCCTCAGAAGTGGGTCAGAGGCTGCACAGAGGGATGTCCTCAGCCTTCTCAACCTCTCACCTAGGCACACCAAGACCAGCAAAGCAGATGACAACCTGGAAATGCGGGACTTGGGACTGCAGTCCCTCGAACGCAGCCCCAGGAACCCCCCAAATGGCCACCGCTGTCCTGACCCCAGGAAAACAGCCCCCTCTCCCACCACCTCTACCAGTAGTAGTCCTGGGGTCCGCCCTATTAGACTACCAGCTGGGAACGGCTACAAGTTCTTGTCCCCCGGGAGGTTTTTTCCCTCATCTAAATGCTGAGACACTTTAATGGTTTTTTCTTTTCTTCCCAGTTGCTAATGATTGGCTGTCTCCTCCAAAAGAGGAGGTTTGGCACTTTCTGTCAATTCTGATTGGCCCACGATTGTTTAAACATTAAAAAAGATCATGTAAATTGCGATGGGCCTAGAGTGGAAACGTTCCAAGGCTTGACAATGCCTTAAGAGCATCCTCTCCCTATCCCGTCCACTGACACTGTAAACAGTTAAAATCATGACCCTAAGACCTGACACTGTGTGTGTCAGTAAGACTTAAAATATCAAGCAGTATTTCCTCAGAAACACGTACTGTTTGCGTTTGTCTCGATGATGCAGCTTGGACTGGTCTGGTTCATTTTATTTTAATATAATTATTATTGTTATTATTATTGTTATTGTTATTGTTATTATTATTTTTATTATTATTATTGTTATGTTTTTGTAAATTAAATTGTGTTTCACAATCAGTATTAAACATTTTTATATTATTAAAAAAGCAAACAAAACTGTACCATGTAAAAAAGGAAAAGGTAAAAAAAAAAAAGTTTCATATTTTTATTGAAATAGCGAAAAAGGCACTTGGCCTAATTTCTTTGTGAATTGAGTGTCTATATTAAAGCATGGGTTATCTTGCAGTTCAATGTTAAGTACAATGTATGACTTTTTAGCACACGATTTTTTGAAAACACATGGGAAATAGAAAAAAGACATACATATCTTAGGCATTTATCAGTAAAAGGATTTCAATAAAATCATGGTTGCTCTCTTGCCCTTGTTTCCCATCTTTTATGTTCTTTGCTATGTTTTGAGCCAGGAAAATAAGCATGGAAATTGTAATAACAGTGCCTTGCAGAAGTATTCAGACCCTTGCTATATTAGACCATTCTGATGAATTTAAGTTTAAAAAACAACAACCAATTTCCTCAAGATCTCAGGTTGGAAGCTTATTGACAGAAATTGCCAAGCCGTGCCATATATTCTTCAGGGTTCGAGACATGTCTTAAACAGGACCACTCAAGGAGGCTCACTTTGTTATTCTTGAGCTACTCCAGTTTAGTTTTGACCCGATACTTGGGGTCATACTTGGGGTCATTGTTGAATAGGGAATTGTTAGGTCTTTAGCAGACTTAAACAGGGCTTCCTGTCGAATTTGCCTGTTTTTTTAATCCGTCCATTTACCTTACAAGTCCTAACAAGCTTTCCATTCCCTGCAGATGAGAAGCATTTAGCCCCAAAACGTGTCTCGTCTGACCACAAAATGTGAGATTCCTTGTAATAAACTCTAAGCTTTGAGAGAGTTACTTTAGTTATGGTCTCCTTCTTGCCAACCTGCCATACAGGCTAGCTTTGTGGAGTTTTCGGGACATTCTTGATTGATGCCCTTTTCCCTGTCTCATCCAGCGAACTCGGATGCTCTTTCAAAGTTGCCATGGTCGTGCTCCTTACCAGGTTCCTCCTTCTCCAGCTTTTCAGTTTGTAGGGACGGCCTGATCGGCAGTGCCTGTATGGTGCCACGCCACATAGACTTTTTGATCATTCTGATATTTTTTTAATCATGTAGACCCATACTACTGAAGTTTCATGCCGGACAGCTAATTCTATTTGAAATTGCCTGATGCTAGGAAAATTTAGGGGATAGTTTAATGTCATAGTTAAGTTTGATGGGTGGAATGAAAACCAGCAAACACCGTGGCCCTCATTGACTTATCTAGTAAGCCAGCTGCATTTAACACCTACCTACATGATTGACTCAATGGCCAAACGTTTTGACACGGTTTATTGCCGCCATATTTTCTGTTTGACAGTCAATGTATAACAGATTATATTTAAAAAGTAATGTAATCAGTCTTTTTTTTAACTAAAGAGGGTAATGCTGATCTAAAGTTGTTAATTTCTATCTGCGTTTGGTTTTAAACCATTTGGTTACTTACCTTGTACATAACTTAACATTTGCTTTGGCAGTTACACATCATGAAATTTGTAATAAAAGAATATAGTTTGTTGCATAGTTCCTGTGATCCCAGTAATTGTATGTACCTTCTTATTAGTTAAAAACAATCTGATTACATTACGTTTTTGACATAATCTTATATATGTGACTGTCAAACAGAAAATATAGCTGTGAGAAACCGTGGCAAAAACGTTAGGCCATCGAGTCAATCATGTAGACCCATGTTACTGAAGTTTCATGCTGGACAGCCAATTTGATCTGAAGTTCCTGAGAAGATTCATTCTGCGAATTGCTTAAGATTCCTACAATGTCAGTTTTAGAGTCAAACTTCAGCTGCATGTAAATTTCACATTTTGCGAGACAAAAAGTAAAATAAATTTGCATTTATCTACGTCCCAATTCTGAACTACCAAAACAATAACAAATGAAACAATAACAAACTGATAAATATTAGCAAATTTTACAGAATACAGAGTAAAAACCGTATTGTGGAGCTTAGACCTACCTATGCAGCTGGATTATTAGATAAGTCAATGAGGTCCACGATGTTTGCTGGTTTTCGTTCCCACCATCAAACTAAACTATGACATTGAATTATCCTGTTTTGCAGATCAAAGTCCAAGGACTGTGGATTCATAGTGGAAGAAGAGGTATTTGTAGCTTTTTCAGAACTACTTGATACGGTTGCCAAGCTTCTGACGTGGAATAAGTGGAAAACATGGAACAAAAATAATTTTCAAAGCCCAGACGAGTGGGACTCAGCTTTACAATTGCATCTTACTTTCAAAGAAATATCAAAACATTAAACTTATTTTTTGTATACTTCTGAAATTACTAGAAAACTTTGAAACTGGTTGAAAAGCATGCGAGATGTGTAAACTGGGATATGGACATGGCAGTGTTCAAGCTCTGAGGCAAATATTTTATTTGTAAAAGGTAAGAATCCAAATGGTTTTATAGTATATGTAGACAAAAAATGTGTAAATGTACAATTCACACTTTGCGAGAAACAATCAAAAAGCATAATAAATGAGCATTTACTGTTCATCAAACCCATGAGGTTGTTTGAATGTAGACAAGATAGTGAACTAATCATGTAGATCATGTCTATGCTAGTTAAATGGGTCAGTCCATTTACTTTTGCCCATTGCGCAGTGATGCAAGGAACAGTGATGTGGTCCTTAAAAAGGATTAACTAGTGTCATATAGACAAGAATATATCCCAGATAATATAAACATCAAAGTTACAGGAAAAAAATAAGACTGGATATCCTAACATAAAAGATTTTAATGAATCATGCTGTTATACTGAGGAAACATTTTAGCATTCTTTAAAAAGTAATATACTAAACATACAATGTAAATTATTTTCAGGGATGGTATTTGTTAAAGCAAATCAAAATTTTATAATTAATATAAATAATTTTACCCTCGTCTTTTATTTGGATTGGTTTATATTTACAGTCATTTGATGGATACCTACAGAAGGAAGAAACGGGACTGAACCGGTTGTTGAATAGTAGCTGAGAAGCTTCCTAACATAGTTATTAATAAACGGGGTTAGAAATTCAGCCAACACAGTACCACAACTATGGTTTTATTCAAATCACAAAAATATAATCGGACTGAGTTTGTTTAAACGAATGTAACGAACATGGTTCAAATGGTATAATTGTGCAGGAATTTTAATGTTATATTGTTAACTAAAATACGCTTTTCATCCTAAATATCGGCCGTTTTTTAAAAGCATTTGAGCTGTTAATATGTACAACAGGTTTTTAAAATGACAAATTATGCTATTTCCATAAATTAAAAAAACATGTATAACGCTTTAATAACATTTGAGTAAGAGGTTTTAGTAACATAATTGCATCCTTGGGTAAAGAATGTGGCTAGTTTCACAAGAAAATTGAGTAGAGTCATCTATAACTTGCAAACACCCCGCCTTCTCTGCAAGTGCAGACCAAAGTTACAAAAATTTCCATTCAGCGTTTGGCAAAATCTGGTAATAGGCGAAAACAATCGTAGGCGTTTATGTTGGGTGTTGTCTTAACGGACTGACGAAGAATATAGCCAATCTAGAACTTATGTGGGCCATCTCCTCCCTTTGGCGCGACCCACTATGGTTCTCAGTTCGACCAATCCCGACTGGTGAGGGGCTGAAAAAGGTTGCTGTTGATAATTGCATGTGACGTCACTGTTTGCGCGCAGTCGCAACCCGTGAGGAGAAAATGGTGCTTATCAAGGAATAGTGAGTATTAATCTTATTTTGTTTAAAGAAGTTTACATACATATATTAACGGGTTAATCGCATTCATTTTTATAACTGTACTTTTTCTGCTGAAAGTTTTTTTAATGATAGGACTGCTTTTTTTTGCTGATGATGACGATTACATAGTTAGCTAGGTGTATCATTTTTGCCGGCTTGTTAGCGTCAGGTACGGCCTACCGGTAGTCTGTCAACTCGCAAATGTGGCTAGTAACTCTCCATCAGTTATCCGGTTTCGTAAATGTTTTACAGCGTTTGGCCATCACAGCTGGGAGTAACGTTTAACATTCATAATGATTAAAAAAATGTTTAGCTAGGTAGGTAATATATGTGCCAATTAGCTAGGTAGCTAATATATGTGAGCAGATGGACATTATCGTGTTTTCCAAATACGTGATAGATGTCTAACTTGTGTGTTTCAAGCAAGGAGCTGTATTAAATGTATGGCGGCCAGCGTTTAGCTTACGTGTTTTTTTTTTTTTATAACGACGAAAAGTTAAGTAATAATTTACGTTTGATAACTGTCCACTGAGACTCAATAGTATTGATTTTTAGAAGCATAGATACCACTCGCTTGATAACGTCTTGTGGTTGTGCAAGTCTTGTACTTTGATCGTAAACTGCTACTTTTGCCTATAGCTTAAAATTCCGTGTTTCGATTTTAAAGTTGTACAGAAAAGTCCATGGACAACCAAAAATAAGTTTATTTTTACCCTATTTTAGAAGTACTTACATGTTCCTTTTGATTCCTTAATTTGACACAATCAGATATTTAAATCTTCCAGGTCTTTCAAATATCTTATCTGTATACAGTGTATAATTTTAAATGTGCTCATCTGGTTCTGCAGATCTTAACTCTGGCACGTATTATAAACGATTTGATCTTTGAATTGGTGGGTTTTTATAGGAAACTGGTTTTATGGACTGTACCGACAGGAACAGAACAAGGATGTGTTGGTTGTCTCATTCTTATGTTTATGTAAATTCTGTTGTGTGGCATTGTCGAAATAATTTTTTGCATGTCTAATAAAGGTTACATTTTTGTACATATTGGCTGTCTGCAGTGTGTGAGATACTGGCACTCCTTGTTTGAGCAGGTAAGGAAATTCAGTGCACTATTAACGTATTTAAGGAAGACCTGAGATTGTATTAGTAGTGATTTAGTTTTGCTTGTTTAGTTGTTACGTTGTAGCCTAGTTGGTAATTAGGCTACTTAGTATATTTAAGTTGCAAACCCTAATGCTGTGTAGTGTGCTTAGAGTGATTGCTTACCAAAATAAGGTGAAAACTGCATATGGGGAGAGCTTTGGAAGTGTGTTTGTGCCACTATGAAGAATTGCTGCCTGACCAGTAGTTAAACAAAAACAAACAAACTATACTAAAAACGATTAGTTGCCAGTGGTATTTTTATCCTCCTCTCCACCAAGGAAAATCTTTATTACAGTACACAGGTGTATGTATGAGGCCAACTCCACTACGTACCTCTAGTATCACTTTAACCTGAAATATTTTTTTATATTTTTTTGGTGGCTGGCTAGCGTGGACTTGGTAATATATAAAATAAAATAAAAAGCAAGAGCTCTACTCAACTTACTATGTTGGTTTCTGGCTGTGCTATTTGTTTAGCTGGTTTCTGTGCTCCTGTTGCATGCAAATTGCATTAACCCCATAAATCTTGTTGAAGAAAGGTCTGGTTCCTCTGTGTGAGCCTACTTTTCGGTCATTAAGCCCCTCTCTTGGGGCATGTCCCATGAAAAGGTTATACGTTCCTTTTTGTCCCGCCTCTGGTTATTGCGGCTAATATCAACATTTCATCTGTTCCCGGAGCTGAGCTGCCAAAGTGCCTTTTTCCTATGCTCGGTTGGGCCTTCGCTTGACCGTTGTATCAGTACACAGTTTTGTGTTGTAACACTTGCCTCTTTGCTGCCCTTGTTGCAAATGGCTATAAAAAAAACAACAAACTGAGTTGGATGTAATGTGGCGATGAATTGTTGTTTAGAAAACGTGTCTACAGTCTGTTCTAGCTTGGCCCGGTAAATCATCGCCAATTTCAGTCTTCTGTTTCTGCCACCCATTAATGACAGCCACCCTTTTTGCATCCTCTCTGTACTGAATAGCCATTGTGCAGTTTTCACCAACCTAATGCATCCATTTACCACCCAGCCAATCCCAGGTTCCTCCCTGGTTTCTTTACTAGCAACTGTGCTTGTACATTCTGACCAAAGCGAGGCTGTAAATGTCATGTACATTTGTATTTCCTGTATATAACAAAATTTTGTTTGCAGCCCATGATTTGCCAGAGGTGAGGACTTGATTTTTTATTGTATTAGGAGATGCCAGGTGGTGGTTAGGTTTGGTTTGGTGTATTTTTCACCGGTGGAAAGAAAAATGGCTATTCTTAAAGAAAACGGGCACTCCAGCTCTCTCTGCCTGGCCACTTCCGAGCGGGACTGGGGAATAGGTGACGTCTGGGATAGCAGAGGCTGTATACCTGATGACCCCTCATGGGCCCCTGGCGGTCCCTGAAGAAGGAGAAAAGCGCACGGGGGCAGAATCCGCCCTGCTTCAGTCTTCCGCTGAGGTCCTTTGCTAGGGTCCTTCTGTCGTTCAAGCCGCCTTGACCCAAAGGGTACGGGGACGAGTTGGTGTCACAGCTCCTGCCTGCCTGCCTGCACTGTGTGTGGAGCCTGAAATGCTCCTTAAAGCTGTCCCAGAGGAGCGTTCTGCTACCGCCGCAGGTCTGTAGGGTTCCTCCACCGCCTGCCGACGCCGTCCCGGGCTCCTGAGGTTCCTGCGATGTTGTCATGAGCGCTCTAACGGAGAACCCGAAGGCCCGGCAGCCGGCCGAGAAGGAGGATGCTGCTGGGGTTCACCGACAAGGCTGTTGTGCTGCACACACACGAGGAGCCTGAGGGTTGCTGGGGGCTGTAGTTTATGGCCTGACAGGTAGCCCTGAGGATGAGTCGGTGTGGATCCAGAAAATGTAAAGCTGTCTGTGAAGTGCTTTGGGTTGTTTTAAGACTGAAAGGCAGTTTCTGTTGTGTTTGTCAGGTTTTTTTCTGGGTGGTTTAAACATTTTCTTTTTTAATTTGCTGTGTGCAATAGAGGCTGTAAAATGGCAAGTGTCTGATCACTTCTGGACTGGGCCCTCTCTAGTGTGCCACATCTTGCCCCGTCTGTGTTTCAGTGCACTAAGTGTGGTTTCTCCGTCTGCCTGCGGTCGCGGAAGGAAGTCGCTTGCATCACATGATGTCATGTCCTGAATTTGGCCAGCATGCATTGCAGCTTACTTGTGTGTCAGCCTGGACTTCTGTATGTGGGGACCCGTCATTTTCCTGTTCCGTCTCCAGTTGGACTGTACAAACCCTGTCTGGGCTGCACAGGGTTTTGACGCCTACCATATGGCAGGTCAGGCTTGGGTGAGAGTCTTGGTAACCCACAGAGAGCCCTGGTTTTAAGAGAGCGCGGTAATAACCCAGATGTATAAAAAAACTGCCAAGGCCCCTTTAGTCTCACTGCTCCACAAATCAGCCCGGGACATGTAGCCAACGTCACTCCAGTTGAAGGGGTTGTTAGGTTTCTGGGGGTCAAAAAGAATGTGCAAAGCCTGTTTTTATCTGTCTGTTTTGTTGTGTTGTTTTTGACACGCTGTGTCTTTCTCTTTCAGCCGCGTGGTCTTACCCTGCTCTGTAGAAGAGGTGAGTATTTGTCCCCCGTGTACTGTGCTGACACCTGCAGCGAACTCTTTATTTATGGGCTGATTTCATTGCTTATCCACTGTCCATTGCACAGATTAACCCGGTGAGTTTCAACTGAAATTTGCTAGAAGGAATCGACTTTGTTTTGTCAGTTCTGTAATGAAATGCTTTGTGGCAATGTGGATGTCAACGAAATGTTTTGTGGAGGAATGCATTTGTTCTAAATGTCTGTCGTGGCTGTTGTCCTTGTTTTCCATAGTCATCCCTTGTCAGTATGTGTGGGGTGAGCATGTCTGTACCTAGCTGTTCCCCGGGCGGATACACACGCCCACTGGAGGGATAGGGTCTTTGAGAGGTCCTATCCAGGACGATGAAAGTAAATGACAAAAACAAGCCTACTTGGCCTCCGTGTGGGTTATCCTCTCTTTGTTGCTCAAAGGCCGATTCCTGTATAAACAAGTTCAGAAGTATTTAAAAGCTCTCATGTAAGTTGGAAAGAGACCCATCGTTTGGCCAACTGCTTAGCTAAAGGTCAGGTTATGTACAGAGCGGTAATGTTAGGATACCGTCCGAGACAACAGCTATAAATAAAAAAAAGCAAGCAAACATTAGTTTTCCTAAACCTTGTGTTTTTAAGGCGTCCGGGTCTACTGCAGCAGCCCTCTTGGGGGCGTGTCTGAAACCACGCCCGCGAATGTTTGTTGTGATCTAGCAACCAGCAGAGTTTTTCCCAGGCTACGCTCTGCCGTCCAGTGCGTTAATGATGCTGATATTTTTTGCTCATGTTCGTAACTTTGCTGACTCGCTTTCTCTCCATATAAGGGCATATACTTCAACTCCGAGAGGAGGCGAATATCTGTTGTCCAAATGTAGCGGAAGAGGGGGAAAAAACGGAAAAACCTGTTAGTGCTGCAGCTCCTGTGGGAGGGCTTGGCTCTGTGTGTATGTTCGCAGTAAGGTGGAGTCTGAGTGGTCTGGGCTTGTGCGCTCTCTTTCTCTCGAACGTGTTCCAGCAGACAGTGAGTGGGAAGTGTTTGAGTGCTTTATCGGTGTGTGCGAGTGAAGATGTACCGCTCTCTCCGGGATCCCAGGACCAGGGGTGACAATATTCCCGGTCTGGTTAACCCCTCCTGAGCCCAAACCAATGCAGGGCCTCGTGAGGCTTTCTCCTGGCCCCCGTAATCAGCCGCCGCCTAATTTAAGAGCCGTAACGCGGCATTCTGCCCTGCAATGCCAGCCTCTGGCCTGGCCTGACCTGACCTCGCTCTGACATTGGCCTGTTTAGAGCGACTTAGCGTGCCCGTTGATTGTGATCCAATGTCCTCGCTGTTACAACACGGGTGCCACCAGCTTTATAGCATTCTCATTGTCCGCCTGTGCGAGAGAGATTAATTTAACCGCAGCATTAAAGCGCGCTATAAAACAGCAGCGTGTGTCTGTGCCTGCCCCTGAAGGTTAAGTCCTCTCTTGTCTGTGTGTTTCCTGTCAGTACCAAGTGGGGCAGCTGTTCTCCGTGGCGGAGGCCAGCAAAAATGAGACGGGCGGCGGGGAAGGCATCGAGGTGCTGAAGAACGAGCCGTATGAAAAGGGAGGAGAGAAGGGACAGTATACACACAAAATCTACCATCTAAAGAGGTGAGGGCCAGCAGTGCTTTTCGCTTGGCTCAGGGTTTACGTTTATCATTTACATTTAGTCAAGTATCATTTACATTTATCATTCACATTTAGTCACGTATCATTTACATTTATCATTCACATTTAGTCATGTATCATTTACATTTAACATGCATTCTTTTAACATTTACATTTAGTCATGTATCATTTACATTTAACATGCATTCTTTTAACATTTACATTTAACATTCACATTTAGTCATGTATCATTTACATTTAACATGCATTCTTTTAACATTTACAATTTATTCATTTAACATGTATCATTTACATTTAGTCATTTGGCTGACGCTCTTTTCCAGAGCGACGTACAAAAGTGCTGTTTAGGGGTTAAAGTGCAATAAGAAACTGAGCTACCTTGCCCTAATGACTACTGAGAGAAAGTATAAAGACTGATACTGCAAAGGATATAACGTGATGTCACTAAACGTGTATAAATTACACATAAAAGCATCGTAATCTAAACGCATTAAGTGATGAGTATTTATGTCCTTGGACATGTCTCTCTAAAGTACACGTGTTCAAATGGATGTTTGAAAACACTCAGTATATCTACTGCAGTGTCTCCTAACCCTTTCCTGCTATGGCAATTTTCCATATAAACTTCCCATGGCCCTATACTTAGGACACACCCTGATCTCCATAATGTTGTTCTAGCTTGTATATTTGTTACTCCGATATACTTTTCATTGCAAACGCAGTGTTTTATACAACGCAATATGTACGTAGCATGGCTTTATCCCCTGCAATAAAATATCATTTAAAAAACAGGCAGTGTGGATTGAAGGCTTTCATTAAAAATAAATGTAGGTAAAAGATGTCTCATCAAACCATATTACTGTCTTCCTCTGTTCAGAACTCCAGGTTTTGTGCTCATTTACACCAGCTTATTTTACCAAATAGCAGCTCTACCAAAAATGCCCACTTAATGAAGCTTACCATGTATGGGGTCATGGTAAACTGGGTCACAGAGGTGTAGATTCAGTTCTTCTTTAATCTTTGTGGCTGTGGTTCTTAGCAGCCATCCTGTCCGAGTCTTTGTCCATCACTGTTGGTGAGTTTCTCCATCCTGTCCGAGTCTCTGTCCATCACTGTTGGTGAGTTTCTCCATCCTGTCTGATCTCTGTTGGTGAGTTTCTCCATCCTGTCCGAGTCTCTGTTGGTGAGTTTCTCCATCCTGTCCGAGTCTTTGTCCATCGCTGTTGGTGAGTTTCTCCATCCTGTCCGAGTCTTTGTCCATCGCTGTTGGTGAGTTTCCCATCCTGTCCGAGTC
>JAOVYW010000036.1:8555238-8574294 GCA_025775045.1 Hiodon tergisus | reverse complement strand
AACCCCAGCTGAACCCCTAAGGTTTTCTCCACAACATTGTTCACCCTAACCCCAGCTGAACCCCTAAGGTTTTCTCCGCAACATTGTTCTCCCTCACCGCAGCTGGTCTACGCCTGTAACCAGTTTTATGTGAACAGAAAATCATTTCCTAAACCTAATCTGTTGACAATTAAGATTTCCGTGCAATTTTTCCACGGCTGAGAACATTCTTTCTTCAGTAGGTAGTTTATTTTTCTCTTCTCAGTCGTATATAGGTGAGCACAAGGTCATAAAAATGTATCTAACATAGGATAGATAAGATAGATAGGATTTTCTGCTGAAACAGAAAAATATTTTAGGCACTGAGTGGCAACTAAAATCTCTCTGAGATAGCAAGCAATGGAATTATTAATTTTCAAACTGAAGGGACCGACACTAGCTTTGAGCTGACCCATAGGTGTGGTTGCTTATCTTCTCACGCACAAGAAATGAAGAAGTTTTGAGATAATTGTGGCTCTTTCCTTTGCTACATAGATAAAAATAAATTGTTATTTATGGGTATGGTAATGTGTGGAGTGGTTTGCTAAAACCTGTGTTTTAACCTGTGTTTTTTGTGTAATTGGTATAGCTGGAGGAAATGGTTGAATCAACCACAGCATAAAAGGCTGCTGGTTTGTTTAATCAAGGAAAGTATCTGGGGAGAAAGCACTGACCATTTTTGGATTCCAGCTTTGTCTTGTCCCTGCTGTACCTCTGCCTGTATAAATAAGGAAACAGTGATTGCTGTCCGAAAATGTTTTTCCAGTCGTAATCCTGCTCGTAACGACACACCCTATACCCATGGTTTTATCCATGGTAAAACAGGGGGAAGAAAAGCAGTGTCATGCCCCTTAAATACCTTTGTCCTCTGTGGCCTCATTATTAGAGTGTTTTCTTTTAAATGCTATCTCTACGTTTTTGGATGAGCATCCACTTAATGGCACACCTTACATCCAGGGCTTTGTTACATATGGTGGAGAATGTGGGCAAAAGCACCCTCTGTTGACAAGGAGGATTGCAATCCGTCTGGTGCCAGTGAAGCTCTGCAGCAGGGAGAAGCTAACCTGGGGGGGCCCCAAGAAGATGTTGTCAACAACAATTGAGGGAGGATTCCGTCCTTGGGAGCAGTGGAGCCAGAGAGGACCAAAGTCGTCCCTGGGGTGAAGGCCCAGACCAAGATGTCGACAACCAAACATCAAGAGGCCGACAATTCCCAGGGAATAACTGGAGGTCAGACCTGTAAGTGGATGGAGAAAGACAGAGAGATGTACCTCAACCCTGAGCAACTGAGCTAGTTCCTGCTACTGGCACCCGCCTGACAGAAAGCAATAGTAAGAAGTGGGATAATAGAGATCATGCAAGTGATGAACCAGCTAATGCAACAATTTGAATTTATGGATGATGGGGGAGCTGTAATCTGTGGAAGGCTAATAGCAGATTAGCAACAGGTTAGTAGATAAGTGAGAGAGAGCAGATGAACCAGACAGAAGTAAGGAACAGCACCAGGCATGTACATTGGACATGAACTGGAAGATGTGGGAGAAGCTCAACAGGAAGCAGCAGAAACTGACAGTCCAATCCCTGGAGTGGAAGACAAATAAGTTTGACCAGAGTCCGGCTGACCGAGATTGCAATCACTTGTCAGTAAGCAGCAGAATGGGGCTGAGCAGAAGCAGAGGGCAAGGAAAGGGAAACCGGGGCATTAGCCCTAACACTTGTGATGGCTGCTTGAGATGGATCTGAAGGAGCTTGAGGCAGCAATTGACATAGCCAACAAGAACCCTGACGATGCCTTCAGACCACTGAGGCAACAGCAGGCCAAAATGAAGGATCAGCTTTGAGAAGTAGAAGACACTCACATGTGTTGCAAGGGGATCATGACCCAGTTGAATTTGAGTAAGAAGAAGCTCAAGAGCATGAAGGCTGACTTTATTCTGCCCCAGGAAGAGATGAAGAGAACAATGCACAGCAGCAGCACCAGCAGGATGAAGAGAGGAGCAGCCTGCCAGAGAGCCTGGATATGTACATTCAAGAGAGGCAGACCTTGCTGGCCAAATCGTTGACTAGTTGTCAGCAGAATTCCCAGCAAGAGAAGGAGTCCAAGGTTAAATTGCAATCTGCAGTTGGGTTTCTTGTGACACATACCCTACACCTAGGGGTTTGTTAATGTCTCTCACCAAAATTGTTTGAAACATATGTATACAGTGTACAGTGATGATGTGTTGTGTCAGTTTATTTGTCTTACTGTAGAGCTTTCATGGAGCATTACTGACTTGTGAAGTGAATATGCATGTGCATGTTTAGCTGTCAGAATCAAGAATCAAGTTTGCGGCCACACGCACGGCCAAACAAATTGAAGAACACAAATAAATGATTTTTAAAATGACAAACTCTGGAAAACCAGACCCATTTTCACATGCAAACCCAAATCTCACACGTAAACAATAATGAGATAATATATGCCTTAAATGGCCACACTTTAACTGCTTGCTCAGTGAAATATGAAAACTTGGTTAAGCTCAATTAAACAAAATAATATTTAAAGGACCAGACTCAAGTGAACAAGTACCAGTATAGTAGCTCTAACAAGTTGTCACGTGACCACCGTGGATTCCGTGACGCAGGTTACTTGCTGATAATTTTGCAGATAATTTGCATATTAAGTCAATTTTTTATTTTATTTTGAATGACTTGAGCTAATAGCTGCTCGTTTTGAGTGCAGGCAATAAACTTTAGAGCCATGTAAACCATGAGAGGGATAGGTATGGGTCCACTTGTCCCTGTAGAGGGAAGGGTCACTGCAAATCATTATAAAGTTATGTTAAATGATGGCCTTCGCTGTCCCCAGATCTCAACCCAACTCAACCCACCTACCTGTGAGATTTTGGACAGCGCTTTCCACCATCATCATCAAAACACAAAATGAGGGAACACCTTTTGGAAGAATGGTGTTCCATCCCTGCAGTAGAGACTTCTTGAATCTTTGCCAAGGTACATTGAAGCTGTTCCGGCAGCTCACTTTTCCTTTCTTCTTTAACTTGTCACCCATCTGTGTGTGTATATATATATACACACACATATATTAAGCAGCTTTCCAAAGGGCTACTGAAAGACAAAGAACTTTGAAAGTTCTTAGTCACCAAAACCCTTTGAAACTAAATCTGTGGCTTCAGCTATTCTGCCAGCTCAATGGTTGGTTTTTGACCAGTTGGTCAATTTACTTGCAAAAGAGAACAGTTTTTATTGTCATTGATAACAGCAGGTAGGCCATTTAACACCTGCCAAGGTGTTAACACCAGGAGAGAAATGAAATCCCGTAATTTATTTGAGTGCATGATCTATAGTTCCCTCTGGGCTGATTGGAATCAGAAACTAAAAATTAAAAAACTTCTTAAATCCAACTGGGGATAAAACCCCTTGATGAATTTCATTGCTTTCTTTCCCTTGATTAATTCTTCATTTTATAATGCCTCTGCTCATGTGTGATTCTGAAATTGGACTTCTTTAAGGGAGTTTGTTTATCATAATACATAAAGAACGGCTCTACATAAGATTTTCATTTGGTTCAGTTCGATTTTTTTCCCATCTTTAAGTAATTTACTGAATTTATTGTGTTGCCTCCTTTTATTTTCAGAAGAAATAGCAGATTGCTGACAAACAAAAGGACAAAAGAAGGATCACCTTCATTGGACTGCATCACAACCCTTGGGTCCTTGTTCCATGGTCACCCATCACCTCAGAGACACACACACTCACACACACACACACACACACATGCACATGCTCGCACACACATGCACAGGCTCACACACACGCATACACACGCATGCACACACATGCAGGCACGCCCGCACATGTGCACTCTTAGTTTTACATTAAACATGTGGATACTGTCCTGTGTATACTTAAGCGTCATGAAAAGAAGGTCTGTAAGAATGGCTGTCACATAATATTCACCCTTCTGGTCCAACAGCTTATCACACAGAGATTCAAAAAGGCGATGCCTGGACAGTGAACATTCATTCACAACCCTCACTATTGACACTCAAGGTAGGATTTCAGTTATCTGTCGTCATAAATATATTTTTTCACTATTGGAATGAACAAATTAATAAGTTTTTACATTTTGCTTACATAACATACATTTCCTTTGCCCAGTAAGGATATCATGATTTTATCAAGGATATCAGCTTGTGAAATTTTTTAATTAGTCGCAAAAGTAAAATTTCAGAATTCATGCCACTGATGCCTTATTTTTTTCTTGGGTGCCTCAGTCCAAATGGATTTTCTTTACAAAGTTTTGTATATTTTTATTATTTTTCATTTAACTCAATGTAACTGCAATTTTAAAACAGTTTATCGATTTAAAAAATAATAAACTTCTTATTACAGCATAGTTGTAAAATATCAATGTGACAACCGCAATGATAGATCATTAAGACTGAACTGACTGAGGAATCATCTAGAGTCTTCCAAGCACAGCTACATGGGATAAGAAGACACAAAAAACTATGTACCTGGCTGTGTGTTATCTATTAATTCGACAAAGTACAGTTACCTAATTTCCCATTCTTAGTTATATCTCTTAGTTATCAACCGCTCCAGGTTGCCGCAAGTCCGAGTTGTTAGGTGCCACTGAACAAGGAGCTCCCCAGGAAAGAATAGACAAGAGAAAAAATTTTCTCAGAAAAAGAGAACAAGCCCAAAGTCCCAGTGAGCTTGAGGAGGC
Organism: Hiodon tergisus; assembly: GCA_025775045.1. Taxonomy (NCBI): domain Eukaryota; kingdom Metazoa; phylum Chordata; class Actinopteri; order Hiodontiformes; family Hiodontidae; genus Hiodon; species Hiodon tergisus. The sequence continues at coordinate 8,569,547 of JAOVYW010000036.1, read as the reverse complement.
ACTGTCATACGTTACACCACACTGAGATGGCAATCACCGGAGTGGAGTGTGACTCATCCCAGCCAGCGAGGCTCCTATGGTGAGTGTGGAGAGAGAGGGCTGCGGAACACTCAGACATAATTGGGATGGTGCAAATCAGCATATGTTTGCTTACATTACAGGGGCTTGCGTTTGGCATTCTGCACGAGGGACCTTAACCCACCTTGCGTGACCCACCACCTATCCACTTGGAGATGTATGTCTGGGGACAGCTGTTATATTTGAGGGTTAACAAGCAATACTGTTTTCTTTTTAAACTGAGCTTGTTTGGCAAACGGTGCCCACCGGGCCACATCCGACATGTGTGCAAGGAATCTGAGCAAACCCTCTGGGGGTCTGAACGCGTGAAGTCTGAGCAGTAAAGTGCTAGACATGTCATTTAATTACGTTGGTCTCCACTACAGTCCCCTAGCAACAGTTAGTGCTAACATTCACTCTGATGCCACGTGGTTGATCCAGTGCAGAGAAACGTGGCTTGTTTATTTTGCTCAGTATAAAAGAGACACAGTGTTAGATTAAATTCAATTTTATTATCATTATATAGAGAGAGCTTTGAAAATCTGGCCCAAACATCTAGATCCTATCGAAATAATAACAAACTCTTAATTTATTGATTTACTCTAATGCTATGGGTTTGTGCCCTCTCTCCTTTTCCAAAATAGATTGTATATCGATAACCAGAAAAACAATCAAACTTCCATCTCCCTCTTTCCAATGCCAAATAAGCATCCCCTGCACTTACGCTGAGGAAACCAGGTTTAAAGAATTGAGTGCATGCTGATACTTTAGGCATTTTTTGGGGGTCACCTCACAGAAAGCCCTCTCACATCATCTCTGCACTGGTTGGCACAGTCTTTCATCACCCTGTGAATGTGTTACTGGATTTAAAGTGCCTTTAATTGGTTGTAGAGAAAAATTCAACTAACAAACAGGAAACAGAGAATGCATAAATCGCAACAGGAATTCATTTCACAAAGGTTTTTGGAAAACATTTTCTTAGACAAATTATACACACAACATTAATGATATTTCGCAAATTCCAAGTCGGTACAAGCAAGGTTCTGCAATGCTCTGCTTCTCAAATAGGGTCACAGGATAAATTCATCCCAAACAGGTGTCCACGTACTCTGTATTTTTGTTAGTTTTCCCCCAGGTGTTTCAGGCTTTCATCACTTTCTGTTTCGTACAGCTCACTGTTATGGTGTGGATTTGACTCAACACATGACGATTACGGAAGCTGAGGTCACCAGAGAAGAAAAGGAAGTGTTCTCACAAATTTGCCACTGTTTACAGCAAATAATGAACAGGGGCTTTTCCCTTATCCCATTTGTATCCCATTATATCAAAATTAATTGGTTTTACAGACTTTATTTAGGTCCAGCCCCTTATATTTCACAATCTCAAAGCAGGCTGACGAAGATACCATGCCCACAAGCGGATGCCTTTTAGATGTGTAAATTGCTGTTCCTTCTTGCACAAATTTATGCAAACGGGACGGGTACGCTTGCAGTTTGAACAGCCTGCTTGAAAATCCATTTGTTCTAATACTACTTCTCCCCCATCTAGGCTGCAGGCTTCCGCATTAAGGTGGAGTTTATACAGCAGTTTCAGAGCAGAGCTATTGTTTGTTTCTGTTGAGTTTATTGTACATGAACTGAGATTGGGTCAGCTAAATCAGAGCTGGTATTCCTGATCCATTTTTATTGTTCATTTCTTTTTAGAATGCTTATGGTGTTTCTGGTTGTTGTGTAACTAGATCACGTGGAGGTAGAATTCATGGGTTGGACACACCAAAGTTTTGCAAGACTCGACTTATCACAGTCACATGTGATCACCATGTGAGAGCTGAATAAATAGATATGCAGGATTATTCAAGATTATTCATTATGCATACGAAAATGTACCGCCTCCATCTGGAGATGTCTTCTCCAAAACATTCCGCTCTAAGTGGAACCAGAAACCCATGCAGGCAGAAAGGCGGAAATGTAGAAGGGTATTTTTGATGATTGGCAGAACAAAATGTACAGACCCATTTCCTTGCAGTCAAATATAACTAAGATGGACAGCTCCATTTCAGCAGGGATGGAGAATTACAGCTGTCTTTTATTGGTATTATTCTAATGGGCTGGAGATTTGAGCCTGGCCATCAGTTCGGATTTTAGCCAGACTGGAGCCAGTACAGGAGGATAACTTTATAGTATTACGATCAATTTATGTTGGAAGATGAAGCTCCTCAGTTGAGTAATTAAATGGAATTACTACATACAAAAAAGGCAGGCTTTTCTAATGGATGTCTAATGTTAAAAGTTGGGTCTTTGGAACCACCAAAAGAGAAATGGAGTTGGTTTCATCCTTGAAAGGATCCTCACCCTTCTTCATCTATGGGGAAGGCTGTTCTTGCCAATGATTGATTGGTAAGCGGTGACTGACTGCAGTTTTGCTGCTGAGAGTCCCTCTTTCTCACTCACTCAGTGAGACTCCTCTCTGTTTGGAAATGTCATGACTCAATTAAAACGCTTTGGTAACCACTCGGGAGACTCGGTTTTGGTGCCACAACAAATGGGGGGGGGGGGGGGGTTATTTACACTGTGGACGGGCAATAAAATAATCCTGAGCTCCCTTTCTCTTCTTTAATAGAGCTGGTCCTCAAACCTCATTCAGAAGCAGTTGTAAATCAACAATCTAATTTCTGGATAATTAACAATACAGAGTAGTCTGTCACTGCTGCACATGGTTTAATCAATCAGTACAATGGAAACAGGGAGCTTGCATACATAAATTCATGTCTTTAATGAATGTGTGCAGCACCTTCCTTGAAACTCCCCTCTCTGATTTGTCTGTAGAGTTCTGATTATGGCTGGCATTTATGCACTACAACCACCATCACCTGACCCCACCCCTCCCTGCCAAAAATGGAATCAAGTCAGGTATCCAGGCTGGCTAACATGACAGGCAACCTTTGCCTGTCCTCCCCAGAGTGCCTCTCTGTCCTGTTGGTCATAAGCTCGACACATTCGAGCCCTCGGATTGGCGGAGTGTGCATTTTATTCTGTAATGTGGTCAGTGGGCATCACACTGTTTAGAGGATGTGACATGCAGTTTTGTCTGCCCGCGGCCAGGTCCCATATCAACCTGCTGATACTCCACTCAACTGGCATTAAATTCAACTTGCCGCATGGAGAAGTAAGCAACTGATGAATCTTCAAAAAAACTAAACATTGACCTCATAACATTCTGAGGTCCCCTATGAGACATTGCCATCCCCTATGAAACATGTACACTGGAATCTGCTAGTTGACATATCACAGGGGTGTGGGCACGACCATAGAACAGCTTGACCGAGAGAGAAACGACTGAAACTCTTCAAAACCCAATGTTGATAGGAACCTTCCCACAACCCCATGCAGTAGGCTGGACATGCCAGATTATAGATACGGTGCTAAACAAAGGGGAGGGTGGGGGCAGCAAAATTGTGGTGGTTCGAAGCTAGACCAACAATGTCATACTTATCTGCGCAGGAAAACACTGAATCCCTTCTCTAGGAATGATGAAATAGTCTATTTGGTTGGAGGCCTTTAAGGCATCTTTAAGGACCCTTGATGAGACCAGACTACATAAAGCTACAAGTGAAGTCAGCAGATAGAAGAGAACAGAATGAGAAACACATTGTTATCCATTGCTTACTAAGGTAAGCTGTTTTCACAAACGGACTTGCAGTGGACATACCTTAGAGTATACTTTTTTTAAAAGCCCTTTCTTCTGTAGAGTGCCCTCATGGTTCATATCTCTGATACGGGAAGCAGAAGTGTAACCGGGGAGAACAAATGGCTCACATTAACCGTGTGTAACTACAGATATTTAATAACCATTATATGGTGGAAAGGGTCAACGTCATTCCAAAAGGGGTCAAAGCATTCATCAAACAGAAATCAATGCTGTTGCCAGGATGATATTTTTGGGGGACTAAGCGTAAGAGATGAGGACTATGAAATATCGGTAATGCCTTGATTAGGATTTTTCAGGCATCTTTCTGACTCGATAAACATTCACACATCTAGATGAAGTTATTTGTCGGTACATCAAATAGGAAAATGAATGCATTCTGCACACTGCTTGACAGTGTCACGACCAAAGCATTAAGCTCATTAATCTTTCTGTTACTAACCACTGAAAACCCACTTCAATATAACGAACAAAACAAAACAACAAGAGTCTCTGTACACGTTATGAGCTGCCTCCTTTATTTTATTTTTCTATAGTATGCCAACATCTCCTTTTGGCAAATTTCCTGCAATGTTTTGTCAGGGACTTCTCAGTGGAGAAAAAAAGTATGCCCACTCTTTCCTCCCTGCCACGCAGCACTGTGGGAAGAAATTGGGCCAAGGTGCTTCTTTCCATGCAGGCCAGTTGAATGGGGAGTAAATTTGGTTCAGATCTGAATGGGGAGTCGATCTTTTTTTTTTTATGTTTCAGCTTGAAATGCAAGAAACAAGCAGATGGTGTGCTGTGTCTGCCAGAGATTATTTAAATTTTACCCCCAGCAGAAGAAATAAAAAAACAATTAGCTGAAAATACTAAACATCATCTCTCATTCAGAAAAAATAGATTATATTTAAAAATCTATTTTAGTGTTCCTGACTTCAAGAACGCCTCCAAGGTTTTGTATTGACTGTTGAGTTGAATGGAACATATTGTTCATGTAATGTAATTAAGAGAAATTAATGTAATTCAGTTGGATTCAAAGCGAAGGCCCAACTTAAAAACTGTATCACAATCCAGGAGAAGACCCAGACGCTGACAAGTTGGAGTAATTACTCTCCAATAAAGAATTTTATCGGAGAATCGGGAGGAGGCAGGCAAGTAATTAAGAGCAGAATCCAATAGCACCGAAACCAGCAGGCAGGTTCGGGGGTCGAGTCAAGCAGGAGTCGGTAAAACGTATCAGAAGTCAAAAGGTAGAAAAATCAGCAGGCAAAAATGGGGGCAAAAATGGGGTCAAAAACGGGCAGAAGTCAAAACTATGAAACGCTAGGAAACTAGGAGCTTTGAAACCAAGAGCACAAGAAGAACTGCTGGTACACTTGATGAGACAAGAGAAACTGGTAACTGATAAACAGAGAACAAAAATACACTGGGAATAACTCAAGAGGAAATGGGGAACAGGTGAAACTATTGACAGAAACAAGGGACTCATAAACAGATAACAAGGAGCTAATTAATACCAATAAACATACGCTCAAGGGACAAACACTGAGACAGAAGACCAAAACCATGTGCTCAAAAAAAGTACATGGCGCCGCTCAGACAGAAGTCTTGACAAACTGGAAGACTGACTATTGATGTCACTGCTGATGAAGCTTAGAATTTAAAATACATTTTTGACAAATTTATCATAAAGAAAAAAATGCAAATACATTTAGCATGCAATACAATGGAAATGCAATACCGGAATACATGTGTCCGTGTCAGGCTGTGTGAGATAATACACAAACGGGTGACAAACCAACATGAAGTGTCTCAGCAAGGTGTTGGGCCACTTCAAACTGCCAGAACAGTGTCAATGTGTCTTGGCGTAGATTCTAGGAGTCTCTGGAACTTTACTGGAGGGATGGAACACAATTCTTCCCAAAGATATTCCCTAATTTGGTGTTTTGATGATGATGGTGGAGGGCGGCACTGTATAAACTCCCACAGGTGTTCAATTGGGGTGAGATCTGGTGGCTGTAGCACAAGAATCACACCATTTTCACACTTATGAAAGAGACCACTCCCTTCGGGATAGAAATGTTTCAGCACAGGATAAAGATGATCACTCAAAATAACTTTAGAATGATTTGTGGTGACCCTTCCCTCTAAGATGGACCCAAAAGTGCCCCCCCACAGCTTAACAGAGCATCTGGACCCCCTCACAGTAGGGTTTTCCTTAAGTTTTTTCACCCTTCTATTTATATCCAATCAAATCCCTTTATTGTCACTCAACCGTATACACAAGTGCAAGATATGAGTGAAAGTCTTGGGTGCAGTCCCATCAACATAGAAGTTCTGACAATTACAATAAACATCTGAACAATTACAATAAACATCTGAACAATTACAATAAACATCTGACAATTACAAAACACCTGATTTTTACACATAACACAATTTTCACATCAAAAATATACAATATACAGTATTCAATATACACAAAATAAGAGAAGACTGTAAAGTGCAGTGCTGATATGTATGTCGATATATATGTCGCAATCAAGAGTTCAAAAGTCTGATCGCTTGAGGGAAGAAGCTGTCAAGAAGTCGACTGGTGCGGGTCCTGATGCTGCGATACCGCCTTCCTGATGGTAGCAGTGAGAGCAGCCCGTGGCTAGGGTGGCTGGAGTCTCTGATGATTCTCCGAGCTTTCCTCGCACACAACCTGGTGTAGATCTCCTGAAGTGAGGGAAGCCCACCTCCGATGATGTGTCTAGCTGTTCGGACCGCCCTTTGCAGGGCTTTTTGCAACTGACGTTGCAGTTACCGTACCAGGCAGTGGTGTAGAACAGTGTGAGGATGTGGTGGTTCATTCCAAACTTCCTCAGCCATCTAAGGAAAAAGAGGCGCTGGTGAGCCTTCTTCACGACGGCCTCCGTGTGGATGGACCATGTGAGTTCCTCAGTGATGTGGACACCGAGGTTCTTGAAGCTGTTCCACCGGTGCTCCATTGATGTTGATGGGGCTGTGTTCTCTGTCTTTTTTTCTGAAGTCCACCACAAGCTCCTTGGTCTTGCTGACGTTGAGGGAGAAGTTGTGCTCCTGGAACCAGCGTGTCAGAGTGTGCACCTCCTCTCTGTAGGCTGTTTCATCATTGTCAGTGATCAGACCACCTTCGTATCATCAGCGCACTTGATGATGGCATTGGAGCTGTGTTTTGCCACACAGTCATGAGTGTAGATGGAGTACAGGAGTGGGCTGAGAACACAGCCCTGCAGGGCTCCAATGTTGAGGGTTAGTGATGAGGAGATATTGCTGCCCCTTCTGACCACCTGACAAGTTTTGGTAATATTTACTAATTCAGGTTTGCATATCTAATAACTTTTCTAGGGTGATTTTTATGTACTATTGTTTTACAGTATTTATACTGTAGAAATTCAACTCAAAGAGACAGTGATGTCTCACCACATTACAAAATCTTTATTAAAATCTTTTTTTTAAAGAGCACCTGAACAGCAGAGAAGAAAAAATAATAAACTAGGACACTAAACCGTAAACCATGCCAGATGAAACAAAGCTCTTCACGGGATCAAAGACAACATGCAGATCATAAGTAGTTCTGGAGGAGCTGGCTGGCAAAAGGAGGTCACTGCGAAATGGCAAATAACTCATAAGGACATGAATATGCAAATTGGTGACACCAATGCTCAGCATTTTCTGGGGGCATAATCAACACCATTATCATGTTAAACTGTGCTGAAAATGTTGAATTGAAATATGAATACATTCTCATTCCATTAACAGTTTCCATAGCCTCTGGGGGCCTATGTTATTTTTCAATGAGAAACCCCAGGGACAGCGGATGGACTGTGGAGGGACGACGGTGGGCGGTGAGGACCACCATGTAACAGGTTGAAAGGGGTGATGCTCCTTCCCAGACGCAGACCAGGGCCCAGGCAGTGCAATTCTGTGAAACCGTTACTATTAGATTTGAGCACAGCAGCACCAGACACATTTGGCAAAAATACCCAATAAATTGCCTGTACGCACAAACCCACGCAATATGCTTTTGTCCTGGTGCAGGGAAATGAGACACAATACAATAAAAACGCATGCAATGGTTTGAAAAAATTACTTCACAGAGTGGCGTAGAAAAAGGAAACCCATGACATTTAAAAGTTCTCTGTAGATTGACATCTTTTGAGGACAGTCCACAAAGCCCTCTCCAATGAACAATAAAAGTGGGTGGAAGGGATAGAGGGAAAGCTAAAACAGTAAGCTGGTAGTATTTCATATTCCTGCAGTACTTCATTGAGTCCTTTCGTTTTGCTGGTGAGCAGGACCATGGACAGCACCACCATTGCAGGAGGCAGACAGTTCAAAAGCAGATGGAAATGAAGGCGCTTAGGTGTAAAGAGGGAAACGGCAGTGTCTTTTCTCTCTCACCTGCAGAAAGCTGCTTCAGCATGAGGGTGTAATTCTGTTTATAAAATGTGGATTCCCAGTGGATGGTAATTGATCAACTTGAGTTAAAAGAAAATGGTTTCCATACCTTTCCTGTCATATTTTATTTTCATATTCATCGATCTCTGCCAAAACAAATGAAAAGCCAAAAGCCTATTCAGCAGGAGACAGGTGCCTGAGTGTGATTCTTCTGCAGCCATCCCTTTTGTAGTACTTTTGTGGTGAGTGGAGGCTAAAAGAGCTGCTTCAGATCTTTGGCAGTGGCATTAAAGGTGTAGCTAGAGAGCCTAGACCCCTTTGTGGGTTCGGAACGGGCAGCTTTATTAATATACTTTGACCTGGGACCTCCCGCACCTCAGGAGCGGTTGTTAAACTATAACATGGACAAATTGAATTACAAAGATACAAAAACAAGCCTTAAAACAGATGTTGACTTGCAAGACAAGTAGGCTAATAAAAATAAATCCCAAATCCCAATCATTAAGGTAACAAATTTTTGTTACCTTCAGTTAATGCCAATAACCTAACAATGATATGATGCTACACGCACTGTTAACTCTAGTGATGCAATACATTATCTTTACAATTCAAGTTTAATTTCCAAGACAGAACAAACGACTGTTCTGTGAGAAAAAGAATAAAACTGAAACACATGACAAATTATTTAGCAAATAATACACATTGCATGAGAATATTAATTGTGTTTGGTGATTATATTGTAACAGGGATGGAAAGCAGCGCTTCCCCTGCCAATTGTTGTTGGCAGGGGAAGTTGGGAAGTTGTCCCAGAATGTAACATAAGCAACACAATGACTCAGTTATCTCACCTAGCTTAAGTATCACCCACAGTGGATAATTCCAGTGGTGAGAGGAGGGATGTCCAATGAAAAGGTTATGGTTTTATGGTCCTTCAGATACCCTGCGATCAGGAGAACAGGAAAAGTCTTGTGGAGCCTGTGTCTGTATGTGAACCCAGGCAGAGAGGGCAAAGCTGGCAGGGTAGAATCATTGATACGTTCACATAAAAATTTTTGGCACTTAGCAGACGCTCTTATCCAGAGCGCCGTACAAAAGTGCTGTCGTTTTAGGGATTTAAGTGTACATTGTGTACACTACGATGCTCCAAAGCACATGCTAACAAAATTTATTTGCCTAACTTCACACTTCCAACACGCTGTTATAGTCGGTTCAGCACCAAGGAGAGTGGAGCCTTGTGTTTAACTGCTCAGACCAGGCTTGGATTAGAAATTCAATCGGCTGCAGGCAATCACCGAGGAGGTGACATTATTAATTACGTACATAGATTTCAGTTCTTCAACAAGGGAGTTGTATGTTATGAGGTTTGGTATGTATGGCAGCCTGGACTTCAGTCAATTCAGTAACAGCTTGCGTTTTAAAACAGAAAAATTAACAAACACAAAATGACAACCATAGGAAGAAAGTAAATATATAAAACAATTTTACTGTGAAATTCAAGTTCAATGAAAGAAGGGTAGTCTGATCTTGATGTACCAGAATCGTGTTCTGTTATCTTACAAGAGAAAGACCTATTTTTCTCCAGATATGGGGTGAAAATGATTATTTTTTGAATGTTGAACGAGATATCTGGGTCAATGGTAACCCCAAGATGTTTGATGAGTAAGTTTGTAGGCACTGAATAGCCACCTTTGGAAATAATTGTATCTGGCAGGCAGGCATGAATAGGGTGTATGCAAGTAACTTTAGTTTATCAACATTTTATATACCAACAACAGTGATTATGGTCCAGATCCTCACCTGGTTTCACTGATAGCTAGTATATTGAGTTGAATATTATCAAATATATTTAGACTTTACAATGCCTCCACCAACAGGCAGGACATCATGGCCCGGAGTCAGCTGGCAGGGTGCTGAGGCCCTTAGATGTAACATTATTGCATAATCCACTGAGAGCTTTGCACAACATCTGTGAATTTTATCACATGCACTTTTATTTATAGTTCACATTTAACTATACACCGCGTTCCAAATTATTATGCAAATGATACTTTACACTGATTTTCCTAAATAGTCGATGCAAATAACAGTCAGTATAATTTTCAAGTGTTAGGGTATAAGTCAAATTTCATTGAACAAACCTCCCACTGCAAAATGCACTGTTCCAAATTATATGCACAACAGAGTTGCAAAACATTTTATAGGTTGTAAAGAACTGAAAATGGTCATTTGTTGAATTTGCAGCATTAAGAGGTCATATTTACTGAAATCAAACGCTATTTCAATCAAACCCTGGACCATCCAGGGTTTCATGGCACTCATCAGTAAACAAGACTGTTTGAAAATTAGTCTTCATGTATTTCTGGGCCCGCTGCAGCCGTTTCTGCTTGTGAGCATTGGTTAGGGGTGGCCGAATAGTAGGTTTACGCACAACTGCAAGCCTCTGGAGGATCCTACACCTTGAGGTTCGCGGGACTCCAGAGGCACCAGCAGCTTCAAATACCTGTTTGCTGCTTTGTAATGGCAGTTTAGCAGCTGCTCTCTTAATCCAATGAATTTGTTTGGCAGTAACCTTCCTCATTATGCCTTAATCTGCACGATAAAGCCGTCTGTGCTCTGAATCAGCCACAAATCTCTTTACAGTATGACAATCACGCTTAAGTTTTCGTGAAATATCTAATGATTTCATACCTTGTCCAAGTCATTGCACTATTTGACGCTTTTTCCACAGCAGAGAGATCCTTTTTTTTCTTTCCCATATTGCTTGAAACCTGTGGCCTGCTTAATAACGTGGAACATCCTTCTTAAGTAGTTTTCTTTTAATTGGGCTCACCTGGCAAACTAATTATCACAGGTGTCTGAGATTGATTTCAGTGATCCAAAGAGCCCGGAGACACAATACCATCCTTGAGTTTGATTGAAAAACTAAATATTTAATGTTTATGACACTGAATTCCAATTTGCATAATAATTTGGAACGTGGTATATACATATGTTTAGCTTTTCTTTTTAGTTTTTTTATTTCATTTCTTGCATATTGTATATTTGTGGAGTCCATATATCTTTGCTGCTACAACTGTGCAATTTCCCTCTGGGGATCAATAAAGTTCTACTTACTTACTTACTGAATATCACAGTTGAAATACGGACACAGATAAGGTTTCTAAGCAGCATAGAAGGTTTAGCAATAACAACCTGCCTTCCCATAGTGCCCTATTTTTTAAAATTAGAGACAATTTCTGATTTTGTGTGTGGAGGTCTTGTCACCCATAAATGTTAAAGTGTTGCCAGAAAAAAAATATTATGGTCAGTCTCAATCATTTGGTCTTGCACACCAAAACAATGTTAGTCTTAAGGTCCTGTTTGGACCATGCATTGGAAACACAATACAATCTATGACCTAATAAAATTATTCTTAATTTAGCATAATTAGAATAATTATTTAGAATAATTACTTAAACATTGTTAATGCTAGCAAGATTAATCAATGTTGCTGATTCTAACATGATTTATGATTAAAGTTTCAATAATGACCCTAAACCAGAGTTAAAACATTTAAGTTAATGATACTGTTCACTGGACTTCCAAGCAGGCAATTGATGCAATTAAGACAGTTTAGTGGTTGAAAGATATGATTTTGATCAACAAGTATACAGGTAACTATTAGTTCAAGGTGCTCATGAGTTAGGTCTTTAGCTCAATGTGTTAATTGTATCATGTTTTATTTTAAAAAGTAGTATGGTAACATGTACATTTTCTTTTAATAAGAAAAATGAGTGTATTTAGCCCCCTTTTAATATTAAATGTTGAATGAAGGTTGAGAAAAGTCAATTCCATTTACAAATCCAAGTAAATTCAAATTAATTTTGCCTGCTGGGCAATTTTTTCCAAGCTTCTATTTGCATACAATACTAAAAACCCTTTATTTATGTAAATTTGCTTTTTCATGAGAAAAATGCATTGCTATTAATTGGTTTAAATACACACGCACAATCAGAAATAATTTGCTGAACCCACCATGTACAATATATGATACATAATAGTAGACACATAGAATACAGCAAACAGTGAGGTTCTTTGTGGGAGGTTTGTTCTTGCTGCCAGGATTGCACCGGAGATGATATCCCTCTTTGGATTTGCCGCATCTTATCCCTCCCATGTCGGGGGAGAGGTGGGGGGGGAAACACTCAAGCAAAGCAGAATGCAGTAAGAAGCTGACAATCCAGGGGAGGCAGAGTAAAATGCAATTCAGTGTTTGTGCGATAATTATGCAATCTCAGCAGGAATACACTATAGAAGCATACAAACTATGGTGAGATGCAAGGGAAGGTAAAATTGCCACGAAGGTGGAATCTTTCCCGCCTCCTAGGAGCACAACCAAACCAACTAGGGTGGGCCTGTAACTGGTGAAGTGAGGCTAAGATAATGTAAACATTTTGCTTTGACTAAGTTTCTAGTGGCAAGATTTTGCAAAAGTTGTAGTGGTTTTGTCACAGTCTGCGGGCTGCCTGAAATAAGGGCATTACAATAGTCTCTTCTACAGGTCACAAAAGCATGGATATGTTTTTCTGTACGGTTTAGACAGAGAGAATGTGCTGGATTTTAGCAATAGCCCTAAGAAAATTCTGTTGTTGTATTTTTAACATGGTATTCAAATGAGCGATCTGGGTCAATTGTTACCCCAAGGTCTTTGATTTGCAAAGTGGTAAGCACTGAATATCCTTAAAAAACTCATTGTATTATTTACTGTGCTGTTACAGTGATTTTTGTTGCCAAGGACCATCATTTCAGCATTCCTATAATTTAATAGTAAAAAATTTGACTCTTTTTTTTTTGATAGCCGTCGTTTTACATCCTTGATACAAGATCTAGCTAGGTTGTAGTATGGGATATTTTGTTGGGAACAGCTTTGTCATTGTATGGCATTGATTGTTTGTTTTTTATGTTATATGCTTGTATGGTGCAACCAAATTGCCCTCGAGAAGGGGGCAATTTGGTGTGACTTAAACCTGAAAAAAGGCTCTAGGATGCCAACTGGTGCATCCGGAGCGACTGGAAAAGAAGATCTCACTGTCCTTAATCTCATAAAGTCCTCTAACACTCCACTTTCTCCATCAATTCAGCTTTATGGCTCTTTACTACTATGGAGTGGAGTTGGAAGCCATTTCTTACCTTAATTTTGTAGATTTACCTTTGTTTTATACTTTTATACAGGAAGACAGGTTAAAATAGTCAGACCAAGCAAGGAACGCAATGTTTGGACTAGTTCCTTATGTATTGTATAAAGTATGTCATTCAACTATTCTGATTTGTATTTAAAGGATTAAAACAGTTCATAGCAAATACAAAACAACTTTTAAAACCGGTAAGCAGTAATCAGTTATATCAGTGTCCAGGAACTTTTGTTTCCACAATATCACACAATCCTACTAACTAAATATTCCATAATAATTCCATAATAATTCCATGAAGATTCCCTGATAAAATGGCATATTTAAATAATGTGAGCATATTTTTTTTAAAATAAATTAACCTACAAAAGCCAAGTTAGTTCCAGATGGTCTTGCTGGTGGAAAAATCAGTTCCTTTTTTTAAAATGATTTATACAGAATTATTCTCCTTCCTGTGGAAAACTCCAGTTCTAAATCACAAAATCTTCATCTGCATACCTTTAGAGAAAGTAAACATTAATCAGAAATTCATGGAAAACTATTTGAAGTTGCAGAATTTTATATTTGTTGATTATGCTCACTGTAGTTCATGAGGGTGTTGATGAAACATTAATTACTCTATCTGGGCTTTGAATATCTAGTTTAATTCCCTTGTTGGCTCAGCCTCAGGCAACTAATTGCAACAAAAAACAAAATGCTTTCTGTAGCAAGCAAGGGCACTCTGGGTCTGAGAGCGACCATAAAAAGAGGCAGTGGGGGAGGGATTAAGCCTTTTAATGGTCATTTCAAACAAACTTGAAATCTTTCAACAAAAGAAAAACTGTAGACATATACAAAACCTCCTTTTCAGGGAAAAATACCAAAAACAGGTAAACCATAAACTGCATAACTTGCTGCCGCCAGCCGCCAGCCGCCAGCCGCCAGCCGCCAGCCGCCAGCCGCCAGCCGCCAGCCGCCAGCCGCCAGCCGCCA
>JAOVYW010000036.1:8538267-8555138 GCA_025775045.1 Hiodon tergisus | reverse complement strand
TGTCTCTGCGGCGCCCCCCACCGCCATGGGACTGTGTCTCTGCGGCGCCCCCCACCGCCATGGGACTGTGTCTCTGCGGCGCCCCCCACCGCCATGGGACTGTGTCTCTGCAGTGTCTCAACGGATCACATGTTATTGTGCACAGAATACGGGAGAGAGTCTGGAACGATCTCGTTTCCCCACCTCCTTTTCATGGGCAGCTGTTGGTGCCAAAGCCCTTATCGTCGTGGGGTGGAGAGAGGAGTGGATGTGGACGCAGGGGTGCCTTGCCCGTAACATGGTGCCACGGCTTCTGTTCATGCTTCCAGGGACCAGGATGTAAAGGCAGGAGAAAGGAATGCTTCTGGGTCGTGCCGTGTCAAGCCACGCTACGCGTTCCCAGGCGTGCCGTTCGTGTGTGAGAAGTGGCGTGATGTCGTGACATCGGCAGGAGTGGGGAAACGTCCCTTTCTGGCCGATCGGGGGGTGCGGGGGTGCGGCCACGGAATCAATACGGGAGCAGGAAGAACAGCCAGTCTGCTGGGCGAGATATCCTGTACGCCTTTTTTTTTTTTGTTTGGAGAGAAGAATGATCATGTCATATCACGAGGAAACAGTCATATCTCTGCCAGAACAGGCGTTGGTGCGTTTTTTTGAAAATATTGTTTCTAAAAGGAGAAGCAGTCAGAACTGCTTTTGGCTGTGCTCTCTGTTTCAGCGCATTGGCTATGCCGACTGCTCAGAAACCTTCACATTTATTACAGCCTGTTCTGCGTGCTTTCTTGATGCATGCTGGGAGAAAGAAATTATAATGGAGTGCTTAATTGTAAGGAGTACCTGCGCAGGTCTTTGTGTTCTGTGGAAATGGCTTGTTGAAGGCAAATTAGTTGCAGAAGTGTGCTTCACCCAATGACAGCAAGTGTAGGTGGCTAAGCATTATAAATACAGGCTAGCTGACCCAAAGCAAGCTGAATTTTGGTGCTTAATCCTTTTTAGAATCTAGTTAATGCTTCTTCGTTGACTTATGATAAATGTCCTACTTAGTCATGTTTACCAAGGAAAGTAAAATGGACTTGCTTTGTTGTATAGGATTACAACCTGTAAGTATACGTGTCACTCTATCGTTACCACGGTGACGGGTTTGCGACAGTCTTGCAGTAGTCAGCTATAGTCCAGGTTCCAGGCCAAAGGCCCCAGGTGTGTCTCCTAAGGGTAGTTTATTTTGGGCCTGCGTACAGCCAAGATGATGTAAAAGCACTTCCTTGCCTTCCGTGCAGAGTCCCAGCGATTCTCCCAAGTCCTTCCTGTAGTGCTGGGAGAGGAATGGGCCGCCAGACAGAACAGATAGGGTCACCACGCCAACAACTGTGTTTCCCCCTTTCCTCAGTCAAGTTCCTTTGGATGACAGATGCTGCTTAACCTTGCTGACCTGTTGTTCTGAAATGGCTGGAATAGGTGACAGACCTGGATGGAGCTTAAACAGAGATCCTCTGCAGAGGAAGCACGGTGCTGAGAGGGAAGGGTTTTGCCTCTTTGGGAAGCCTCATGGTGACCTGTTTTTGAAGACAAAAGTGTACAGTCAGGACACTGGGCATTGAACAAACTCCCTGGCTGCGATTTTTGAGACCGTTTGAAAGAGTTTGGCCCACTCTCCTCAGCTTATTCAGCCCAGAAGCATGTCTATACTGCCTACATTAGGTGTTTGGACCGCAGTTATTTTTTTTCTCAGGGTGTCCCACTGGCCGTTCCCGGCACCAAAGTGGCAGTACGTGTCACCTTGGGGGAATGTTATGTGGTGATTGAGGGGAGCTAGCTTAACATGGAAGGGCTTTGTGATGGAGGCAATGGATGCGAGAGAAAAGCAGAGGGACCAGATGGTTCTGATGGCTAACAACCTTTCCTATGCAATCGCTGTAACCACCTGGTTATAGCCCGGTCCCCTGAGAAACAGGAACGGGGTACTTGGTTGGAGGCCTAGAAGACGCGTCCTGAGAAAATGTAGAAAGTCGTGAATTCATTCTTCAGCAATCATGCAATGCAGCCACCGTACTTTCATAATCGCATGAAAGACACGGAGTTGTTATTGCCAGAAGATTTTCAAGCTGGATCTACTTTGCATTGCAATTATCCACAACTGGCTTAGATTTTCAGGTTCATTCTACACATTGCTGACGGATGAGGCGAGATGTTTCCCTCACAGTTCTTCACTTTGCCGTCCTCGCGTAAAATTGGATGTGTGAATATCAGTCAAATACCAGTTTTATTCTGAGCATCTGAAGATGCATACTGTGACCAGTGAAGGATGAGCAACCGAAGAGGCCAGGAAAAGCCGCTTTGACCCCCAGTGTGAGCTGTCGCCCACCACACAGTGAAAATTTAACACCTTGCTGGGATGGAAAAGAGACACGCGGCTTGCGGACGCAAAACATGCGTTGCGTTGGCGCTCCCAGCTCGTGGAAGACGTTCTCAGGATGTTGCGGCGACGTTCTAACAATGCGATGACGGAAGGGAGAGAAGATGCCCAAATGATCCCCGTTGGACTCGCATTGCGTTAAATAAATAGTTTAAATACTCATCTTAAACAGCCCTCAGATTTGTTTTGTGTGTTTTTATTTTGTTGGTCTTCCAGTCTTTCCCCCCAATGCTGTTCTCCACTCTTTCACAACGCATCCTGTCAGCTGCGGTGATGCGTGCCTACAACCCCTCCATCCCCTCTGCCTCTGCTCTCTTCCAGAACCCACTGCCCTCCCTTGCCCGGCTCTGGTCCGCCCCGCAGCCTACCCCCTAGCGGAATGCAGGGTTTGTCGGAAAAAAGGCCTGCTTCCACATGCTCTCTCTCCGCGACTGCTTAATCCTCTCTAAAGTATTTCCGCTAGACAAATCTCGGCTAGCCATGCAGTCTACCCCTGGAGCTCTTTTTCCCTGGGTCCTGAATCCCCTCATCTCCTTTTCCCCAAAGTCCGCTCTTTCCTGGGTGCTCCAACCCCTTTCTTAACCACTCCCTGTGCCTGGTGTTAATTTTGGCCAGACCAGTTCCGCCGCCTGTGCACGCACACGAATGCCGCACCTCCCCGTTCCAGCCAAACTGAGACTAATAAGTCACAGCAGGCTTTTGTGCGTGGGACACTGCAGGCATGCCAGTGGTCGTGGGGCGTGAAGTGGCTAGGTTCAGGCCATGCCGAGGTCGTGCTTATTGCTGGGAAATGGTGTGCGCTGGGATGTTGATGATGTAGTCCAAATCAAAAGAAATGTGGCACCCATTTCTATGGAAGACTGGCTGGTCCGGCTTGACGTTGCGCGTCTCCCACTTTCAAAGCGGTGTAAATATTTTGACAGATTGCATGTCTGGTATCCTGCTCTGTTGCACCCATGTTCAAAATCCAGTTCTGCGTTGTTTTTGAAGCCCTAAGACACATGCTGAGGCAGTTGGAACTAGCATGTGATGCAACGCTCAGGTTTAGCCAGGTTTCCATAAACGCTGGACCCGAAAACTTTCCCAGTCGAACCTGCTTGCTTGCACAAAAAAACCTCCAGGTTATATTAAGATGCGCTCAAAATACAGGTCGGACACAATGCTAAACAATTACAGTATACTGTCACTATCAATAATGGTGCACTGAGAGACTGGAGAGTGAAAGCAGTGTTTCTTTGCTTGTGCATCGCTCGATGGGTTCCGCCTAGCCCTTTCCGTCTGAAGTCACTCGGATCCACCAGCCAGTGTGGGGATTGCATGGCACTTGGGGAATATTACACACAGGTTGGGCGTGTCATTTTTACGAACAACACACAAGTATTTCCACGGTTGGTGTTTTGGGGCTGCATAGAAGCCGAGATCAGTCTCGAAATAAAATTTGATGAGAAGCGTTTGTATTGTGATTTTTTTAATTTTTTAATTTTATTTTAGAAGAGACGTAAACAAAACCTTAACGAATCAAGATGAAGTGTGAATAAACTAGCCAAGTTTGCATGCTGACGTGAAGTGTTTTTAGCTTTGGTTTAGCGTTGAACACTGAATGAACACTGGGCTACTGGAGACATTTTGTGAGAGAATTTTAAGAGAAAGAGGGGGAAAGACCTCTTGCAGCATTCTGTGCTTCATAACACGCTCCAAAATGTATTCATTAAATAATACTTAAATCATTTAGCGGGATAAACCCAGTGGTTTTACTGGTATCTGTAGGGAATTTATTCTGCTTTAACAAAAGCGACCTTTGTTGGGAAGGGTGGTGCATTTGAAATGAGCTGGAAACTTGATAGCTTACACATACATACACACTCTCTCTCTCTCTCTCTCTCACGTCTGCCCAGGGGATTAACGCAACCTTTTTTCGCCTCTGCCTTATTTGACGGCACTATTCACCGTTCACTGAAACGGACTTTCTCACTTCTCGTTTGTCCTCCTCCTTGCCCATTGGTTTCTCTGTTTAGGTCTTGGGGACTCTCTATCACATTTATTCCTATATCCTGCCTCTGTTCTCTGTTATATATTTTTATATTGTTATTGCAGACCTGTGCGTCACACCACTAGAGCCAAGGTTCATGTTAAGTGCAACAGATGCAGTGATGTACACGCGTTTCACAGAAAAGGCAGAAACCATTCGCTTAGAAGGTGGGTCTTTTTCTTCATTTCCTTCTTGCAATGGTCAGTCCATGTGCAAGGTTCCGGGGTGCTAATCGACTCCTTTAGACTTCCAGAAGGCGGTGCCCCTGTTCTCATGATGTGCCGTTACCTGGGTCATGGCTCTTTGTGCATGTGGCGAAGTCCTGGTCGCGATCAGTCGAAAACCTGCCGGGTTCTGGTTCAGTTCATTCATCGTCCACATCTGACCTTTGTACCAGTCATTAGGCTTCAGGCTCCAAAACGGGCTCATTTTGTTTCTCACAAAGAGCAAACGGGGTCAAATTGGTCACAGTAGCTTTTTTCAACAAAGGACTTTGTTTTTGACTTATGACCTCTCCTGACTCAAACTCTGAAAGTGGCATATACATTGACTGCCTGTTTTCTGAATAAAGTAGACAAGAAAACAAATACATTTTTAAAGATTATCCTTTTAAAAGTAGTAATTGGTTCATGGGATACAGCATAAGGTTAAGTTTTGTGATGACAGAAATAACTGGTGTAATACGTAAATCCAGGCATTCAAAAACACAAAACCGAATGATTAAGGTGTGTTTCTATCTAAAGAATTTCAAAAGTATTTTAAATTATTACTTAAGATTGTAGGCTGATTTAAAATGTAAAGATTTAATTTTAACAGAGGTTCTCTGTAATGCACATTGAGAGAAGTTTAATGTATGAATTAACATGAACACTTGGAGCCAATCAAATGTCAGCTATGGTGAAATTGCATGTATTGCTTCCCGTGTCAGTCTTAAAGGTTTGAAAGAGAAGAAACTTGTGCGAGGAAATGAATGTCCTCAGTGTCCCCCAAAACCAACTACGTTTATTTTAATCCGTATCCAACCTTCAATGCCTCTCTCAAGTCAAATGTCAATGTCTAATGGCATTTTTTAACAACAAAACCAATGCTGTTTGGTTTCACAGCACTGCTGTGAATAACTTGAACCGAAATTTCTGTAGAGCCTTTAACAAACTCTTAGATTAACTTTTACTTTTAAATACGTTACAACCACTTTCCCCATTACGCACCAGAAGTTTTCAAATATGAAATAAAACAACCTGTTCATTTTAAATCTACATCCGCAGTTTGGGCATATGTATTTAAGATTCCTATAAAAAACATTTGCATGCAATATAAATACTAACATTGTGTGAATGATAAAATGTAATTATTAGTGTTATGTAATGGTTTCAATTAAATAATTAGACGAATTGTCCCTGAGTATTTTCCTAGAAAAAAAAGACCCCCCCCCCCCCCCGTCATCTCAATCGTTTCTTGATAAACTGCTGAATTTATATTTGAATATATTTGTCGCTAGGGGGCACTGTGTCTTTTTCATAGAGAGAATCGGCAAGAACATTCCTTTTACTTCACTGTTAAGTGTTCATAGAAGTCGAGTTCAGTTTACTTTTCCCAGAAAGTACAGAGAATAAAAACATAATCACGTATCTTCTACCAAACAAACAGATTGACTGAAACAACTGATGCATATTTACGGTTACGAAAAATTGAATTCACTTGTATAGAATTATAGATAATATATTTCCATAAAAACTAATTGCCTTTTATTTAATTGGAATATACTGTTGCTACTTCTAAAAATCGATTTAGATTTTTTTTCAAACATATTGTTGGTTAGTTGAATCAAGATCTTAAATAATTTGTTATAAAAACTGAATATCCGAGAAAAGGCACAGCAATTTTACTGCCATTAAAAATGCTGAGATAATAAAAATGAATACATTTGATCTGTAGCTAAGTGTGTCTGCCCAAACCAACATTCGACATTTGCAGTGCGTAGACGATGTGTTGGCACTTGAAGGATTTTGCGAGAGAAATGTCACAACAACCTAGTCCCTTTCTCCAGTAACAATTTCCACGTCCAATTCTATTTCTCCTATTGAGGTGAAATCTCTCCGCCATCAGCGAAGAGGATAGCCTACTTGAAAACTAATTAAACAAAATCAATATTTAATCACAGACCAGAATTCTGATCTTGCAGGAGAAGGAAGTGGAAAAAAATAAAAACTCCACCTCGACTCAAGTGACCCCTTTCGTGTGTGTGTGTGTGTGTGTGTGTGTGTGTGTGTATGTGTGTGTGTCGATGGGCTTGATCTGATCATTTTTCTATGAAAAGATCTAACAATATTTAGCACCGCTGATGTGGACCTGTTTTATTTTAATTTTATAACCTCGATTGGTCCATTTACAACCCTCTCTAGACTCTGGACAGAATAAGTTAAATGCGTTTAAATTAGACATTTTTTAAAATGTAAATGCCATGTTGCTTTTTAAAGTATAAATGTATAGTAATTTTCTGGTGGGTTTTCAACATAAGAGAGGTATTTTACGTTAACTTGTTTGTTAAGATGATCGTTTTTCAGTTAAATATTCTTAGCAGAAATAAATGATAGGATAATAGAGAATAAGACTAATAAATAACAATAACAAACCGGTATAATATCTCAGACAAAAAAAATTAAAAACTAAAATCACTGGTCCTTTACGTTTATTTAAAATATAGAATGAAATTCGTTTATATAATCGGTTTTCTTTTTCTATCAACATGAACTATTAGGACCTTCAAGTCAAAACCCGCACGGCTCGTAATTTAGGAATAGATTCTCACCATGAAATATTAAAATACGTAGGTTTACGTATTTTAAACAAGATTACTGAGATTACTATTTTGAGAGAACCAAGACTAGGCATTAAATAACAGATTGGGGGTATCGCAACGCATCCAGTGTGGCCTAACTGATCTTTTCACAGGAGGGCTTCGGGCTTCACGAGCAACTTAAAGCGCACTAAAAGCAGCCCTCTTCCATTCCCATGCCCCTCTTTCTCCCGCTTGCAACGCGCACACACTCAAGATTCCCAACCGTAACCGTAAAACGTCATCTGCCACCAAACGTGTAGATGCCCCGTGTTCTTATAGATTTGGCACAATGATACTGAGCAATTAAATTAACATGGAGGGCATTTTTACGAAACGTGTCGGTTTTATAATTTAAACAATGCCTACTGCGCAACCCCAGAAGTAAATAATATATGTGGAATTTGTATATGCACGGCATTTCGCATATTTTATGCTAAATTAACTAAAACGGTAAATTATAAGATGGAGTGGCTACACTTGATTATTTGAATATTAATGTATAATGTATCAGCCTCACGAAATTTTAATTGTTATCATGCACTGTGTTAGTCCCCTGGAGCTGGTGATACAGCAAGAGGCAGAGTATTAGGGTTTATCAACTGAGCGCGTCTTGTGATCTACCGATAGACCTTACCTTTCAGTCACAGGCTCTAAATCAAAGATAGCACTAAACATATTACCAGAAATAAAATAAAAAAGTATTTTTCAAACAATTTCACCGAAGACAGAAGCTCGTAATTAAATGTCTTCTGTTGGTTTTCGACATAGGATACTTGCAAAACAATTAAGATTCTTACTTTTTATTCTTAATTTAAGTACTTGGGTTTTCCCAATTGTTTCTGGAACACTTGACGGTTATATAGAAAATAAACACGAATATGTAATGATTCATAAGGTAAACATGATTAGAGTCATGGAAAAACTAATATGAATGAAAATAATATATTTACTAAAAATGAATAAACCCTTGCGCCAGCGTTTGGTCAAACCAAAGAAGCTGTTATATATATATTATTTGTCACATTGTATCACTAATTAACTATATGTGTGTGTACATTCGACACGTACATATAAAATATCATTTAAATTTATAAGAACACCATTACTATTTTTGAGACCAATCTAAATAAAATATTCATAATATATTCCCTTATTTCATAATAAAATAGCTTAATTTGATTAGCGATATCATACATTTAAAAAAAACCTGTACAATAGTAAAAGTAAAACACCTGACATGGTACCTAATGTATGTTTTGTGGAGAGGCAAAAATAACTTTCCTTTAAGATGAATCTAAAAAATATTGAATCTTCATATTCTTTGCGGCATTATCAGGACCACCTTAAGAGATAGTCCCTCCCTCTACGCTAAGGCACCGGCGCCTTCTATTGGCGAGGATCCTACAGATGAAATTGATTGCAGAAATGCAAAACTTGTTGCTGGTTCTCTGAACGCGCTGTTCGCACAGTGCCAAGCGTTAGATAGAGTGTGATCTCACAGTGAATCGCTCTCAGCTGGAGGAGACCAAGCCGGAGTCTGGAGCTGTAGGAGCAACTAGAGAAAGAACGAGTAGAAACCGGACTCGGCACACACGTATGATCACATTGCAAATGATCAGGACTGAAAAGACACGGTTGCCAAGCCGCACCGTGGTGGTGGAGTGCGGGTAGAGGGAGCTTTTTTCGGACTCAGTTGAGTTTCGATGAGAAGGACGCGCACAAACTGCGCTTCGGTTCTTCTTATTAAACACGGAGCTGGATTTCGCTCGCCTGGACCATTTCTATGACGAGGACACCGAACTGAATGGTAATTTAAAAGGACTTTACACGGGACGTTGAAAATACACCATTGCTACAGCACAAAATTGACAATTTTCACGAACGATCTTTATTTCATTTTTATTATTTACGAACAGTACAATTAACAGAGACCGCGAAACTCTGAAATTACAATGGGGTCTTTAACTGAAACCCAAGATTATACATCCCGGAACATTTGACAACAAACTGGAATAATTTTTTTTGTGGAAAAATATACGTATTTCGAACACTCCAGTGGGCTACGCTGCCTGTCAATAACATTTTTCAACTTTTGCCATAAGGCAATGTTTGCGACAACATTTGGGAATACGAAATTGTCCTTGATAATATATTTTCCCAGTCGCAATTATAAGTAATTTGGTTTCGCTGCGCTGCGAAGTTGGTTTTATTTAACACTCAAGGGATAAGGACTGTAACGCTAGTTGTGATACACCGGGACGAGCGAGGATTTATTCAATTTGCTTTAAACGCGTGGAGGACTGGAGGACTTTCCGTGCTTCGCCGTCTTGTCTTTGCCACGGAATTTAAGGAAAGGGTTTGTGTGCTCTTTTAAAACATTACATTTTCTATGACGCTAAATGTGAACTTTGGGGTGAGTTTTTCTTTAAACTATACATCGTTTTTATTCTCTGGTCTAAAAGAGGATTTTGAATATCTAGAATTGCGTCGCTTTTGCGCTCATTCCTATGCCATATTTTAATATAAATATATATATATTTTTCTCCTCGCCTGTTGTGTTTTTTGAGAAACGGGGGAGAGGGACACGAACAGACACCGTGCCAGAGACAGCCCTGCAGCCTGGCGAGCTGGCTGTCATGCGGGTTTGATTGCGGGGAAGTATGTTTGGGCTGGAGCAATTTGGATCTCAGATTAATAGCAGAAACTCTGGCCAAAGAGAGAGAAACTTAAACCAGTCTAGACTGAATATGAGCTCCCACTACAAGAGCTCTGGTTTTCATGCTGCCGGGCCCCCGGGAGCAGTGGAAACAGGCATGGGCCCCCTGAATGAGCCCCAGATGCTGGGGCTCAACATGAACGTGAACGGGGAGCATTATGGCTACCACCCCAGAGGCCATGCTGACATGCACGCTGGGGGTCTTCAGCAGCAACCACCGATGCACGGATTCTTCAACAACCAACAACCTCACCACGGCCACCCCCATGGCCACCACCCTCACCCCCATCAGCACCATCCGCACTTTGGAGGAAATTTTGGGGGCCCTGATCCTGGACCGTCCTGTTTGCACGGGGGCCGGCTCATGGGCTACAATAGCAGTGGAATGGGGCCCCAGCAGGGCTTTGCCGAGGGTTTTGACCCACTTGCTGAAGGCCAAGGAGGGGAGGGATTTGCGCAGCAGCAGCAGCGTTCCAGCACCATGCCTGACTTTCAGCACCACGGCCCCCCAAGTGGAAGTCATGCTGTGCCCGCACCCTGTCTGCCTCTGGACCAGTCGCCTAATCGAGCGTCCTCATTCCACGGCCTCCCCTCTGCCTCTTCCTCTGAAACCCACGGCCTGGAGTCTCGTCGGCTCCCCCCGCAGGGGGGTGTGGAGGGACTAGAATACAGTTATCCTGGAGAGCCCCCGTCGGGGCACTTTGACGTGCCCGTGTTCTCCCCTTCCGAGTCAGACTCCCAGCTTCCACACTACGGGGCAGGACGGCAGGTGACTGGTGGCAACTTTCCCGGCAACCCCACCATGACTCGAGCACCCGGCATGCCCAGTGTCCCCAAAGTGCAACAGCAGCAGCAGCAGCCACCGCAGCATGGTGTCTTTTTTGAGAGGTTTGGGAACGGGAGGAAAATGTCTCTGGGCATGGAGCCAGGGGTAGGCGCCAGGCACCCCCTCATGCAGCAGCAGCAGCAGGCAGGCTTGCTTGCCAGGCAAAACTCTTGCCCGCCGGCTCTTCCCCGGCCTCCCCAATCTGAGTCTGGCTCCTCCAACACTGGCATGCAGGATGGTGGAGTCATGATGCCTGGCCAGCATAACCAGTTTGAATATCCCATCCATAGACTGGAAAACAGGGGTCTGAATCCCTATGGCGACCCCATGTTTAATATGCAACAGCAGGCACCCCCACCTCCTCCCCAACAGCCTCCCAACCAGAGGCTGCAACATTTTGATTCTCCCTATCTGAATGTGGCAAAGCGGCCAAGGTTTGAATTCCCAACCGGCCACAGTGGTGAGAACTGTTCTACTTGGAGCGGTGGCCTGCACAACCCACCGGGTGTGGAGAATCACCTCTCCCCCTCTGCCTACCCTGGCCTGCCTGGGGAGTTCACTCCTCCTGTCACAGATGGATTCCCACCCGGTCCACCGCTTCAACATGCTGGCCCCGAGCAGCAGTCGCTGCAGCAACGGCAAAATGCAGCAATGATGATCAAGCAAATGGCCTCCCGGAACCAGCAGCAGAGAATGAGACAACCTAATCTTCAGCAATTGGCTCACCATGGGGATGTCACTCAAAGCAGCATGGTGCACGGAGCCCAAGTGGCAAATATGCCTCAGCCAAATTTTGAAAGGGACAATGGGGGGCGGATGGCAAACTTCGAGACCCAGAATGCCCACATGCCTCAGGAGAACACCTGGTTTCCTGGGCCACACCAGCCGGGTGAGATGCTGTCGCGCAGGATGGCTGGTGCGACTGGGGGTGGGGAGGTTGGTCCTCATGACATGGGGCTCCAGCAAGGCGGCCCTGGCATGATGTTCAGGCCGGGAGTGAATGGGATGAGCATGCAGGAGCCCATGAGGATGCCAGCAGATGGACACGTACAGGCTTTGCACTCTCCTGGCATGCAGTTTGGAAACAACATGGCCAGTCTTTCCCAAATGCAGTCCCCTGGTGCGGGGGTAGGGCATCCTAATGCGCCCTCAGATAGGAGGCCGGCTGACTTTGCTGCCCCACAAATGGGGGGTCCGCCTGCCTTTCCTTACGGAGGGACAAATCGACAGGGGGCGCCCCACAACAACCCCCCAGGAGTTAACACCTCACCAGGGAGCTACCCCCCACAGTCTGAGTTCCCCCCAGGCCAGCGCTCCTCAGTCAGTAAGCTGGGTGCACTATCTCTTGGGAACTTCAACAAAACAAGTACAAAAGACAATGTTTTCGGCCAGAGTTGCCTGGCAGCCCTCTCTACTGCTTGCCAGAATATGATCGCCAGCCTGGGGGCCCCGAACCTCAATGTAACTTTTAACAAGAAGAGCCAAAACGAGGGCAAACGAAAACTTAGTCAAACTGAGCAAGACATTAATAGCAGTGCTGCTAGTGGGACTGGCAGCAGTGGGCCTGAGTACTTCCAGAATAGTTCTTCTCAAAACAGCCAGATGCCTGGCACTGGGAATAGTAACAATAAGCCTGCAGGTCAAAACCAGACGGTGCAGGGGGAAGCCAGCGCCCTCTCCCCAAATTACAACATGGATGCTACCCCAGGGAGTGAGGGGAAAGCGGCAACAGGGAGTGGGAGAGGGAGAGGGAGGAGAAAAAGGGACAGTGGGCATGTGAGCCCAGGGATTTTTTTTTCCTCTGACAGTGGCAACCCTGTTGTAAGTCCGAGTCAGCAGGTCCAACCTGTGGGCATGGGGGACAGAGGTGGGGGAACACCCCACGAAAAGCCCCTCACATCGCCCGCCTGGGGAAAAGGGGGCGATCTGCTGCTGGGTGACCAGCCTGACCTCATGTCATCCTTAGACAGTGGGATCCAGAGTGTCACCAAGTCTGATGGCAGCTCTCCACAGGTGGACTTCCCTGATGACAACAGTGCCCATTACGGCAATGAGGACGAGGTGTCCTCCAGCTCAGACAACAACACCAGCGCTGTCACTTCCAAGCCCAGCCGCAGCCCTTTAGTCAGCTCCCCCAAACTTCAAAGGGTGGACCACGGACCGAACGGACAGAAGCCACTGGGCTTGGGTATTGTCAACCACACTACCTCTACTCCTGACAGCTACGGGCTCAGCACCAGTAATGGGAGCGTCAGCGGAGGAGGCCACCCCAGCACTCCCGGCATGGAGCAGGTACGCACACCCTCCAGCAGCTCTGGCCAGGATGAGATCCATCCCTTGGAGATCCTGCAGGCACAGATCCAGCTGCAACGACAGCAGTTCAGCATCTCTGAGGATCAACCTCTGGCTATGAAGAATGGCAAGAAGGTGGACTGTCCAGGACAAAATGGAGACAGCGAGCTGGCCAATTGCAGCCCGGACGCTGGGAAAGGCTCCATGAGCACTATTGACCTTGACACTCTAATGGCGGAACAGCATGCCACATGGTATGTCCCCAGTGACAAGGCCCTGATGGAGGGCCCAGAGGACGACAAGGCCATGGCACCCTGGGAAAAGACAAAAGGCCTGAATAACAACAAAGAAGGTAAACTTTGATGAATCCACAATGAATTACATGGTTGCGTTTCTTTAGATGGTTAAGAGTTTTAATTTTTGCAAGAGTTGGCGGTGCCATAACTCATCAAGCCCTGAGAAAACACACACAAAAACACTATTACTACTGCTGCTGCTGCTTTACATCTCACAATCACAGGGCTGTCCTGCACCAAAGGCCAGTTGCGTATCAACATATTGCTTCGCTAGCTTCAGCAAATTAAATAGTTTGACGATCTTCGTTGATTTGAGGGACTTATTTCAGAATTTAATTGCTTTGTCCTTTGGAACTAATTTATTAGCCACTATGACTAAAATGCGTTTCTATTTACGGCAACAAAGTCTAGTGGTAGTTCAAAAAATAACGCAATGTCGGCAATACCGAATTCGAAACAGATTTTTTATTTTTTTTAAACCCGGGCTTTATTTGCGCAAGTATTATTGTCGTATTATTGGCGGAGGTCTTGAATTGGCAGCATGTTAATTTAAAATAAAGCCATAAACCCTGTTATCGAAATATAAACATAAACAAAAATTAACATAACAAACAAAAGGGCTTACGTTATCTTTCTTCTCTTATTTGAAATATTATAAGTTAAGGAAGATAACCGACAGCTTTCCAAACTTCACAAACTACTGAAACAAATCCGGACTTATCTCATTTATATCGAAAGTATTTTATCTGAGACTTCGTGGAGTTCCAAACAAAAACAAAAAATTACTAAGTCATCATGTCAAAAAATCTTTAACGTCTTCATTTTGTATTAAACGACGTATTCAGCAGATACCTGTTAACATTGCGAGTTGTTATACTTTCGATTTTAATACTGAATTAAGGAAGCTTACGCAACAACTCGCGCGCGACATGCGCTAAACTGCATACAAAAATAAATGGCAATTGGGATCATATGAAACCAAGGTGGAAAACTTTCGTATAAAGAGAAAGGGCAAGAGTAAACATTTCCTGTGGTTCCTTATCTCGATTTTCTGGATGATCAACAAGACTGACGAGATTAATGGGTTTTTCTAGAGATGCGTTTCGCGATGGGGTTTCCCTTTTTTCGGTATCGGTTTTTGTTATTACGAGGGGATAATGTGATTGGAGAAAGTGGATTGATTTTAGAAGGGTAACAGAAGGAAATTTGGCTAGTTAGGGTTTGGGGGAGGGGTAAAGTTTACCTAAAAGATGATCATCTCTCACCTTCTAAATGATCAAATTGTTGCGATTAAGGAGAGTGTTAAATTCGCCGCTTTAAGTACTGCTTCAGAAAATCTATCCGGAGTTAATCTCCATACAAGGGTTTTTGCCGACGCTAAAACAAACAGTTCTGGTAAATTTGACTAACACTGTAATTTTACCTAAATATGTTATTTGGAATTTAATGTAAAACTTGGAACATAATAATAATAACTAATAATAAATAATAATGGCAAATCGAATAGAATTTAAAGGCAAAGGTTTATTTAGTTCCAGAACATATATGATAGATGAACGATATAAAGGAATGCGATATCAAGTACTCAAATTTAAGTTATTTACGCACGCGCGCCTCTCAACGCGTTGATGTTGATGCATTTCGTTTCTCGACTTTTTTGTTAATTGAGACACGAAAGTGTAAATTACCGTACACGCCGACTGAAAAACGGCAATGATGTGAACTATTACTTTCCATAACAAATAACCATTAGATGTATACGCTTTCGTTTGTTTACCAGTCGGTTTTGACAGACAGCAATTAACACGCGTAATGATTTATAGATCTCCTCCGGTCAATGATATGTAGTCTAATATCAATTCCCAGCTTGTTACTTTTTTTAAATGAAGCATAGTGCTTTGGAAACGCATTAAGCATTAAACGCACCAAAGTTCATCGGAGCATATGAATAAAACGTGACTTTTAATTTCAGGTCAATTTTTATGCAAAAATAAATTAAATCTGTTGTTCTCGCTATAAGAACATAATTAAGGAAATTTGAAAGTCTAACTTCAGCGGTTTGGAAACAGCTCTTCGGCACCTCATAACCGTACACGACACAAAATCCATTTCTGTATAATTGGATTAGTGTGCACACAGACGCCATTTGACTTTGTTTTTGTGAATTGTTTCATTCTGTGCAACAGGGGTTCTCAAATCTAAAAAAACACATGAAGATCTTATTTAGAATAACGTGTTTTATAAATGCCCCCTTGAGTAAATACATTCAAATTAGCGGGTTCCAATTATTATCTAAATACTCTAAATTGAATAGACAGAAAATTCATGAACGAATTTTTCGATAATCAAATGACTGCTTGGACTACTATCATTTAAATGTTTTAGAATCAATGTATGTTGCTACTCTGCTACTACCACTAATGATACAATATAGTTATTACTAATAAGAATCACAATAAAAATAAAAATATACAGCTCGATAAATGTTCGACCGACAATAATTCAAATTTTTTTAACATTTTATTCAAAATAATTTTTTTCATCAATTGCGAGAACGTTGTCGATAACTAGAGCGTTTAAATTAAAAAATGTTCATCTTAAGTTTACAGCTAAATACACGATGATTGTTACAGATAAAACACGTCTATTTAAAAAGGTTTGCACAGCCTACATGCGCTATAAAAATAAAACGAATCCAACGCTTCGTTATCGCGATGTCGCATATTGATTTTTTTTTTTGCTGTGAAAATGACGCTGTACTGAACAACAAAAGCCAGTGTCTGAATTGGTTACAGTCCTAACTGCTGAGGGCAGCGGGACGGAATGAGACACGCATAATTTGATCGCCATGGCTGGAGACGGGCTACCGATCCGCTTTCTCTCACGTGAATAGGTAGCCCCTCTGTGCGTTCACTGTCCCTTTGTTCTGGTTAACTGCGGGTGCACGGGCGGGGGGCGGGGGTGCAGAGCTCAGAGCCTTGAGTCAGGCCGCATTGTTTAACATGCATAACATACAACCTACCCGTCAATGTTTTCGGTCTCCTTTCTTCAACGTTAAGGCGTAAGGTTTGTTTTGCGGCGACCCGTAACTCCGTTTGATTATTTTAAATAAAGACCTGTAGCATAACAACGCACCTTTAGCATTACAACGCTGTTTTCCTCATTTCTATTTTCTTGTCCCCTCCCGACTCGCCTTCTCAGCTTCTCCATCTCCTTGCTCTTTTCCTCAACACAAACTCTGCTAACAGGAGCGCGATCGATAGCTAGTTAGCACAAATCACAGTCCTTGACAGGTTCTCCTTTAAATGTTTCAGACAGCAAGGATAAAAAATAGTGTTATGAAATTTGGTTTGATACTTTCCCGTAAAATATATCCCGTTATTTTCTTAAATTCGAAGTATAAACCTTATGTTTCAGTGAGTTAATCATACAATAATTATATATATATATATATATATATATATATAATTATTGTATGATT
>JAOVYW010000036.1:8515565-8532171 GCA_025775045.1 Hiodon tergisus | reverse complement strand
GGTACTTTGCTTGCTGAAGTCTTTAATTAACGTGAACCTTCCCATGTCAAGGATCCAGAGTATCACTCTGCCTCTGTGTTTCATCCTAGCCACTGTAGCAAAAATGAAGGATTCCCCTCTGGTGAGCCTAATGCTGGAGCAGAACTGTATCAATATACCCATGCCCCTACAAAGTTCTCCCGCTTCTGTCAATTATTGCTGTGTTTTAAATGCTGGGATGATAAAGTAGTGTGCAAAATTGATATGGTATCCGGAAACCCCTGTTGTGATAGGGGGTTCAGTGAGGGTATTCTGCAGCAGACAACCACCTCTGTGGGAGAAAAAATAAGAAGGTGGAAAAGGCCTCGGTAGGTAGCTAGAGGAGATAGGCGATGCTCTCTTGCCTTATCTTCATTGATCATCCAAGACAATTGGGCTGAGGCTTGCAGACTTATTTATGAGCACAAATTAGGGTGAAGATGCCCCTCCGCTTGGTGTAAAAAGCCCTTTAGGGCCCGTTCTGAGAGCGTTCGCTTTGCACCATAATGAGTTGCAATCTTCTAAATGACTTCCATCATTTTTTTGACTAGTCCCGCCTGGGTTGCCTCACATGAGCTGATGAATTGTTTATGTGTGAGGGTAACATCTGGCAAACGGACCGGCCTGGAACGACCACTTGTAAGTGTCGAATAAGACTTGCTTTAATGTGCTGCGGATGCCAACCTCCTGTAACAGCCCTCGCGTCGCTCTCGCTTTGCCTGCGAGAAACGGGGCTGTGCCGTTTTATGCTTGCGCTCCTGTTTGTGTGATTGACAATGCCACCTTGATGCAATTATTGACGAGGACCAGTTACCAGTTAAGGAAGATGTGGCGACAAGGCATATGAAAATGCAGTTAGCGTTAGCGTTCTGTGGCCATTTGGCTCTGCGTGTGGCTCTCACTGAAACCCTGCGTGGCTCTCACCACCTCCCCTCCCTGGCTTCAGTTTTGCCCTGTGGTATTTAAGATCAGGGTTTAAAGCGAGGAATGATGCACTCGTGTGATGGATGAGCAGGCTGCAGGGTGCTGACCTGCAGAGGAAGCGGGAGTGAGTAAGAGGAGCGTCGCGATGCTCTCGGCCCAGGTCAGAGGAGGTCGGAGTTCAGTCGGTGAACAACAACCCTGGGACTGCATCGGGGGCAGTGAGGGACAAATGCTGAAACTCTCTCCCAATTAGGCCTCCTCTTTGTTTTTGTTTGTTTTTTCTTTAGCTCTTTGTCTTCCTCTCTTTCTTTTAAGCTTCCTTTTCTCTGCCACCTTTTCTATCCGGTTTACAGAATGACCTGGCGGCTTTTGAGCAATCGGAGACGTGCAGAGTCTTGACGACGCACAGCTTGCAGTTGTTGGAAGCGGTTCCGTGGCTTTTGTTGTTGATTTCTGCAGCTGACACCTGTGCACAATATTTTTTTTCTCTTTTCTCTTGTGCCAGAGCTGCTCACGTTTAGCATGTTGTCCACCGTCACCCAGGTGTGGTTCCTGCATTGTCTCCCAGATGTGGTTAAATCATCTCACCTTTTTTTGCGTCGGTGCTCTTCCAGTCTGAGAGCAACGTCTCCACTATCGTGGCGTAGGGGCAGCGTGACTGTGATGTCTGTGAATCTCTTCTCCTTCTGTCTGCAGCGCCCTGGTCTTGGTTGTATGTGTAAATGTGTGCGTGCGTGCGTGTGTGTGTGTGTGTGTGTGTGTATGTGTGTGGGGTGGGGTGGGGGCAGTATACTTAAGCGCCCTGATTAGGAAGCAATTTAATGGAATGTAACAGGCTTATTGGCTTGTCCCTGAAAAGGCCTTCCTACCTGGAGGCCCTGCAGCTTGTCTGCTGCACTGCTGTTCAGCACGAGGGAGGGAGGGAGGGAGGGAGACAATACAACATACTGAACCTCCCCACTGATCTATTAAAGTCCCATTCCTTTTACAGAAACCTTTTTTTTATTTTATTTTTTATTTTTTTACGACTTGCAAAGCACATTAGGAATTTTGGTTTTGTTTGGTTTTTTTAAATTCTTTTTTTATTTTTCAAATAAAAGTATGTGATTGACATTTTAAGAAATGGAAAACAGCTTGAGGCAGCCTCTGTTCCAGATCGAGCATTACAAGGTGTTCCGTATTGACTTCCACAATAACACAACACATGCCGTAACATGTTCTCGTGCAGCGAGAATAATAATCGTTACTGGATATAATCATAGTAATTAGCGACGGTAATGTTGTGCCAAAACTGTTTTTCCCCCTCTTATGAAATGACATGGATTTCTTCATCCCAGGCGAGGGTCAGAGTGAAATGTTGTGGATTTGTTCGGATATATCTACTTTTTACAGATTTTGAATATAAAATCTACAATTTTTTTAATGGTTCACCTATGTGGCGATACTCTTTTATTGGGTTTTCCTCAACGTCCGCATTTCCTTTTTGCCATTTTTTCTCGGTCATAGACAGCGGGGTTTAGAAATACACATGTTGTGGAGCACTTTTTATTATTTTTTTAAAAACCTCTCTTTAAAGTAACAAATGTTTCTTTGTGGCGGTTTCCAGGAGAGGCTATATTGGTTAACTCGGGAGTGGGTATTCGATGGTAGGTTGGTGGTTATGTAGACGCGGGAATCCGATTGGGTTGTGTTTGTCAGCAGCAACCAACATGTCATGTGATTTATCTCCAGTCGGCCGCTGGCTTTGGGTGTAAAGCCACATGTTTATTTTCCTGGTCATCTTCTTATAGGAAGCGATGTAATTCCGTGCCAGTGCAGTCCAGTTCCCTGCGAGGGACTTTGTGTTGTCCTGTGGACGCCAGGGGAGGGAGACCTTATTGTAAGAGAGTGTGGGCTTAGAAGAGTTACCAAACATATGGAAAGTTTAGACAAGGAGAGGGCTTTTTTAGGGTGTAGTAAATTTGTGTGTGTTTTTTTCAGTTATTCAGCTTCTGTGACAGCTGTAGAGTGTGCAATGTGGTGCAGAAATTAAATTATATATATATATATGTATTTAAAAAAAACAACCAAGGTGTCAGGCCTGTATTCACTGGATTTTGTCTTTTGAAAACAAAATCTCATCCAGTGTTTTTCTTTCCCTCTTGAAGTACTTAAAAAAGAAAGGAACTTGTCACAGCACGTGTCAAATTTCCCCCTCAGATTTGGCCCAGAATGGAAAGCCCTGCTTGTCGGAGTGATGCACCGGAGGGGTTCCAAAGCCTCTGGTTTGATATATGTGACACGTTTCTGGGTGTCTGAACCTCCTGCCTTCGCAGAGATCTTTGTCATCATCGCGTTGTCTCTCCCATGCACTCGCACATGTATTTGTTAACTAGCCAGCTTATGTTTCCAGTTGTCGCTGTTTTTCACTGCGTTTTATCTCCAGTCCCCGTCTCCTGTAAGTTAGTGGGAGTTCTCCAGCCCTGTGCCCTCCTAGAAGCGTGCTGTGCACAGCGGATGTGCGTGTGTGTACGTTTGTGCTTAGACACGCCAACAGCGGTTATGTTTCTTGGCATACAGGTACTTGTTGGGCGTCTTTAATTTGTATTGAAAAATTGACAAACGAGTTATGACATTAGAGACACTTCTCTGGGGAAGAACAGAAAAAAACGCCAGCAGGAAACGGCTGAGGTTTCGTTCACTTGCAGAGTGGCCGAATAGTGGCTGTTACTCTTGCACGAAAATAGACTTTTTCATGTTCTTTAGTCTTTTCTGCCTCTTTCATCACGTGCGGTGTCATTTTACGGCTGCTTATGAATTGTGGTAGTGTTAATAATAGAACGGCTCTAACAGTGTCTGAGCACAAGTGCCGCTTCTAATGTTGGTATTTAAGATTAAAATGGATAGGATCTTAAAAAGGACCCATGAATCAATGGTTGTACCTTTCTAAACCAGTTCTGTCTTTAAGGCCTTATAAGGTCTAACTTTGGAAGGCAGAATGGCTAACACGAAGCGCCTCCAAGCAGTTGTCATGGTCCCCTTACATCCCCCCCCCCCCCCGCTCTCCGCCATGCAGACGAAGTGTCGAAATTTCCACCGGTTCCTGTGAGGCTCAGACGGTTAATGAGTGACCAGGTTCTCTAAACGGAGGGAAAGCGAAGGCAGGAGATCGTTATGTCATCTCCTCCAGCGCTGCAGAGGACGGCTCCTGGATGGGCTTTTGATTTATGTGCGGAACGTTAAAGCGCTCCCGGCGTTGTAATGAGTAAACCG
The DNA here is from genome assembly GCA_025775045.1 of Hiodon tergisus. Lineage (NCBI taxonomy): Eukaryota > Metazoa > Chordata > Actinopteri > Hiodontiformes > Hiodontidae > Hiodon > Hiodon tergisus. The sequence continues at coordinate 8,527,977 of JAOVYW010000036.1, read as the reverse complement.
GTTCTCGGCGAGTGCATCTTACGTGGCACTCTTTCAGCTGCAGACCTACTTTATTTCTTTGGTGGGGGGCTGCCTGTGTGTGCGAGGGCCCTTTCACATAAACCACAGAAGAAGGGTTGAAATTTGAATCAAAACTACCTGTATGGCCTGACTCATAAGGCGGTCTCTGGGGCCGTGTCAATCAGTTTATTTTGTTAGCTCCCACTGTCTGACAGGACAGCAGAGATTGATGGATTTTGTACACGGCTGTGATTTAATCTAATCCAAACCTGATTCTGGCTTGCATCATGCCTTTTTTCGCTTTATTTAAAATCTATTTAAAAAGTGACGGTTAAAAAACATTGTTGCTTTTAACAACAAGCCATGTTCTGATTCAAAGGTGGTGGAACGCTGTCACGTTCCTCAGTCAATCAGGTCCACACCGGCATCGGGGTGCCCATGCTGTCTGCCTTGGGTGGTGGTAAGGCGTGCCCTTGGCTCCGCTGGCAACAGCCCTTGTTGTGTGCTGCGGAGTCTGCCCGGGCCCAGGGAGAGTGTCTGAGAGTCAGCCAGCCCACGGGGCCTCACAGTCAGGCCTCAGCAGCTGCTCTGTGTCACAGAGGCATTCGCTCGCAGCGTGAAGCGCGGGGACAGACGCTCTAAACCCGGCCGTCACAGGGCGAGCTTCCCAGCCCGTGCTCGGTACCGGCAAACCCGCCCAACGCTGCCTAATCTCTTTCCAGTTTTTTCTTCTGCGTACTTCAAGAGATGTACCGTGAGTAAAGATTTGCACTAAAAAACTATTTGCACTGTGGAGGCACCTCCCTGTTTTTATGTTTGTGTTTCCGAGCTGTACACTTGGTATCTTCTGCTATATTGAAGTCGAGGTATGAAACAGCCTAGCAGAGTCTTGAGGAGACAGGTTTGACGGGCTTGTGCGCACAGAGGATGAAGTTATCCGTGTTTCATGGGAAGGAAAGGGTTAAGCGTGCACAAACAGGGAGCCCAGACAGATGGGAGAAAAAGAGGGCAGAGGGGCGTCATCTTGGGTGCCGGGGCCTGGGAACTGGAAGGGTAGGGTCTGTGAAGAGCGCTCAGGCAGAAACACCGGTTGTCAGAATCGCAGGGATTTTGGGCTGCCCCAGAAAGGGCCCGAGGTCGAAATGGAATACACAGCCCATACAGACTGTCTCAAATTCAGTCTGTTATTAAAATAAGTGTACCTCATAATGTTTTTATTAACGAAACACTCAAGGATGCCGTCTGTACTGAAAAAGTATCTATCCCGGCTGTCTGGGATTGCAGGCTGGCAGATCTTGACTTCACCAAGATTCATGGAGGAGGGTTTCCCTCGCTTGCTACAGGGGTGGCAAATTACTGCCGTCACACGAAAATGAGTGTGAAGGCCTTTGGCGCTGAGACCAGTTTGCATCTCGTCGCAATGCACCCGCGTCGCCAGGGGGATTACGCTGCTCATTGTACATCACCTGGCCGTGTCAGGGCATCCTCAGAAGTGTTTGTCAGGCAGTAACGTTCAGGCTTGCTGTGTGAATGAAGAGAAAGGACCAATGTACGCGTCAGCGTTCGAGCAGAAGTTTACTTCAAACTGGGCCTTTGTTACAGTTACAGGACTTGCATATGCCTTAAACCCCAAAGTGAAATGTAGGGTGAAGTGAAGAATGTAGCATGGCTGAACTCACCCGTTTTGCCTGGCTTTTACAGAAAGAATCTAGTAAATTCTATGGAAAATTTAGGTAAAGAAGGGCTCAGTGCGTCTTCACAACATTTTGCCACATTTATTGAACTTTGCCGTTTACGTTTTCAGTTCTGTTTGCCGCTGTGTGTTACATACCCGAAATGGTGTACATTGCTTCTGGTTTTGTCCACAAAAAAAACCGCTTAGCGCATAGGACGAGTTGTTGGATGGAGAACAAGAAGAGAAGAACGATTAGAGTCTTGTGAAATTTCTTTTTTCTCCCGTAGGAAACTAAATATGACAACGGAAATGGAGTGAGAACCAAATGATGAGTTATTCCTTTTAAGTAGCTGAATAAATGAGTAATGATGGGGATAAAAGAACTCGACTCCTATACTCGGGAAATGTTCAAAGTGGGAACGGATCTAGAAATATACATCAATTTGACAGGCAGGTTAGTTGGCGGCTTGGCTAAGGGGGTCAGTGTTCTGTAGACGGTGGTTTGGGGTTGAGCTTTAAAGAAGTCTCATTGGAGGAGTGAAAAAGAGGGGAACCCCCGAGGTTCCGGGGGACAAAAGAGGATAATATTTCTGAATGTGATCACTGACTCAGAAAAGGAAAAGGAATCGGGTTGAGTGAAAAACAGATATACCAGAAAACTCTTCAAACTTGCCCAAACCCCTTCCCCTTGCTTTTGCTTTTCAACGGGTAGGACCACCCTTCGAAGGGCAGGTTATTGTAGTGACAGCTAAAATGAGGACCGAAGTCTAAATGCTGGCCTATCTCCCATGACAAAGAGAGCTATGAGTGCCATTGAGACTGGGTTAATCTCATCGCTGGGAGATCTGCCAAAACGCTACCGTGGTTAAATATATCCAGAGTCACCGTCCCGGGCTTATGGGGGACAGTTTTAAGTGGCACTGCACCTTCTCCTCCCGGTGATAGGAAGGAGGGTGCGGATGTTTTGCTGGACACACCAACTCTCGGCCTGTAGTTCTGTTAAATACAGCCGGACATTACGCTGAGCGGAAAATAGACCAAAATTCCACTATGAAAATATGGAAAAGTTTGGATGTGGTGTCTGTGGGATCAACCGCAGGATTTGACAGGGAGACGATGCTGCCCCCCCCCCCCCCTTTATCTGTCATTACCCAGACGATTGGACTACATTTGGAGCTGGTTATTAAAACAATGCATTGAAGGCACAGCACTCAATTAAGAAAAGTGTTCATTATCTTTTCTTGTGAAAATACAATTAGCTTTTATTAAGCCACAATTAACTAATTAACCTACTGGAAGTGTTTGTAATTGTTTTTCTTACCTATTTGTGCTTTGCATTTCGATGAAGACCTCAGCTTCTTTGTGGGTTTCATTGCAATTATACATACAATCAGGAAATTCTACAGAACGATTTTCTGTAGCAGGAAGAAAAGATAATGAAATACGGCTGCAAAATGGTAGAAATGAATTATTCAGGAAAACACAGGTTACACTAAAAACAAGGAGAGGGTGTCAAATTGTTATTACATATTAGATATGACATGGCTGTCTCTTAAATATTTTTGTTTTATGAAAACACCCATGATTAATTTTGTTTAGTGTGTTAATATTGTCATATATTGTGGCGCAATTTCTGACATTAACAGCCTGAGCCCGCCCGTGTTTGTGCCAGATGATGGATGCTTGATATTCTTTGTGTCTGCCTGTATTGTGTATGTCAGTTTCGCACTGTGTCGGTGAGTGTGTGTGTGTGTGTGTGTGTTTGTGAGCCCTGTCTCTCTGTGTATACGGGATGCTCGAGGGTGTAAGTGCGAGGGGGCCCTGGGGGACCCGTGAGGTGTGTGAGGGGGAACAGCAGACATCCGAAGTGGTGGCGGGAGCAGTATATTACTGCCGTGTTGTTGTCATATCACTGTGTCTTGGCACGAGCAGGGAGAACGCTTGGCTGGCTATCCAGGCCGGTGTGGTGCCTGCTGTGCCCAGCGCCCATGCACTAGGCTGCGGGGGGGGCGGGGGGGGTGCGGGGCCTCCACAATATGGGTGTCAGTAGCATGATGGTGTAAGGCAGAGCCTCCTGGCAAACACTGTCCCTCACCACCACCGATTTCAGCTCCAGCCTTCGTCCCTTCCCCCTTCCGTTGTCTCCCGTCTCCTCGGGCTCTTTTTTTGTGGGGAGGGCGAGACGGGGAGCAGCCGCGACAGCCCTTCATGCCTGACCTTTCTCTGGATCTCTCTGCTTTTCCATTCCAGTGGTCGCGGCCCAGACAGGCTCGGGGGCAAGGCTGCCGGGACGCCCGGGCATATTGTCAGCACAGCGCTGCCGCTTCATGACAATGGGTGGCAGTCGGGGAGGTGGAGGTGGGTGGGGGTGGGGTGGAGGAGTTGGAGAGCGGAGCGGGAGATGACAGTTGGTGGGAGACGCGGGACTCCTGAATAGAGGCAAGGGCTATTGTGGGCAAACCAGCTGTTTACTTAGGCTAGTATGAAAATCATAGAGAAGGGTGGTGAAGTGTACCAGGCTGGAGACTGCATAAAAGGGAAAACCAGGTCGGGCATACCTATGAATGTAGAATGGATCACATTTTAAGTCTTTGTCAAATTATTCATTTTTGTAGCATTTCAATAATAAATACCCAATAGATAAATTTTCAGTGAATTAACAACAGGTGAACACTTTATATACTTGTATTGTGTTGTATACTTGTATTTGTGTATCTGCTCTATGGGGGAGAAAATAAGGAATGTCAGCCAAGTATAGATAACGTTCTCACAATGTTCCTGAAAAACTGTACATATTACGTCGTTCCAGAAACTTTGTTATTTGAGAATATTACGGGAAAACTCAGTCTTTCTCCGAGGGAATCGTACTGAATTTGTGTGTCAGTGTGTGATCTCTGTTGCACTTCGAAACTAAACGTGACAATGCACTACTTCCAACGTTGCTACGTCAACAGCAGAGCTACCTCTGTTTTTTTAGCGCCTTCGGCTGCCAGCTTTGTCATGTCCGACACGTGCTGCAGGTCTATGTCATGGGGAATGGGCCGTAACGGAGTGTTCTTTTACATATAGTTTAGGTTAGCACTTTTTCCTCTTCAATCTTACTCTGGCTTCGGTGAAGATGGGGCAGGTATTAATTTTCACTCTGACAGAAGCAATTTTACTGCAGAAGCTGGATGTTCATCAAATCCGTCTCGGTTACCTTGCCATGGTGGTAGGGCCTCTGTTTGACCTTTGTTTGATAGTGCGAGGTGAATGTTTCCTATCAATCCGCGCAAGTGATTATATGGGCAAGCCACCTTTTGACACCAAGTCAACAGGACAGCAGAGTCATTTTACTAGTAAATCAGACTATGGGGGTCAAAGGGGAGTCTTTTGACTGACCTCTGACCTGCCGGCCAGGGGCTGTGGGTCCCTCTCTTTTTGTGGCTGAGCGAGTACGAATGTCTTTAGTTTTCCTGTTTGCGGGTTTGTGTGGCCGCCACTGTGGGCCAGGTCAGCGTCCTGGAGGGCTTTGTGGTGGTGTCCATTTAAAGCCACGCTGCGCTATCTCCTCATCTCTCCTCGAGATCAATCCAGATTGTCCTTTCACACTGTTGTGTTCTGCTACATCATGTTGATCAGATCGGATTAAAGTCTTTGGCTCCTTTTTTTAAGCTGGCCTACGTTGTTTGCCCGGTATAAGTGATGTTGATGACAGTGAGGATGAGGGTTGAGAGAGAGTGAGATATACAGTCTCAGGTATTCTGAGGGTATCATTTGAACTTGATTCACAGAAACTGAGATACAGTTTGCGTGTGTGAAGTGGCACCGTGGTTTTCCACGTTTTATATCCAACAGCGGTGTTGGCTTTGGCTCCTGTATCGGTGGGTTTGCAGGGATAGTGGTATCCCGGAGAAAGAACAGCTTGGTTTATTGCAGTTTAAGACTTGCATCCTGTCTGTACAAAGAAACGCAGCTGGTGGCGAAAGGGAAGGCCGTCACAGAGAGTTGGGATGGATTGTGTTGTAAAACGGCAGAGAGGGCCTACAGGTACTGTGTCACGCGGCACAGATTGCGGGCCAGTTCGGGCAGAGGCTGGAAGAAGCCGGAAATTCCCGGGTGGCAAGGGAATTCTTAAAGCGCAATGCCTGAAGTCTGCAGTTTCTCTCTCTTTCACTGCGCTGTACTTTTAGATGTTCGCAAGCCTTAAACCGGAGAGGGAACATTTCATTAAGGCGAGGATCACAAGCCAGGACAAAAAATAGTGTTTGTTTGTTTGTTTGTTTGATATTTTTAATCCAGTTCATTTGCAGCATTGAGAGGTTTAAATGTTTTATTACCTTAATACTGCCATTTAAGGTACATAAATATATACCCCACATAACTGACAAAGTTAAAAAAATTATAAAATATAAAACAAAACAGTTGTTTGTCTGTGTGCCAGGATTTATACCCAAAAATATAAAGTAATTTCTTCCGTTGTTGTATAATGTTACTTCAAGGTAATGTTTCCCCCTTGTTAAATTTAATTATTTATCCAAATGGTTTTCACAAAGCATACCATAAAAGGTTCAAATCAAATCTTCAGAAATCCTTTTCTTCATTAATAAGTTGAAGGTTCCTTTTAAACAGAAATGATTATAGAGGATCTGATGATTTAATTAGTATATTGAATTGGGTTGAGTTGCTGGTATTATTTTGATTCCTTTTTTTCACTCACTTCAGAAAGAATGACTCTCTCCCTCTCTCCCTCTCCCCCCCTCTCTCTCTCTCTATCTCTCCCTCCCTCCCTCTCTCAGGTGCAGACCTTTCCCAGAGTAAAGGTGGGGCGGGGGCCCCAGGCACCAGCGGGAACCACCTGCAGTGCCTGTCGGTCCACTGCACCGACGAGCTGGGCGACGGCAAGGCCCGCGGGGGGCCTGTCTCATCCTGGCGCTCGCTACACTCAGACATCTCCAACCGCTTTGGCACCTTCGTGGCAGCCCTCACCTGATTCGTGGGTCTTCCCCGCGTGCCTCCAAGCACCGGGTAACCATGACAACCCGTCACAACAACGAGGGGCCCGCTTCCGTGCTACGGCAAGGCTGGGGGCCACATGCCCAATGGCTCCCAGACCTGGAAACCTCAACCAGATTTTTTTCTGTTAAGAAAACAAAAAGGTTAGAAGTGGGTAATCAGGATCCAACTTAATTAGAAAAATCGTCTCTGGCTGTTTTATACCAGTGTTGAGTTTTTTTTCTGTGCCTTTTTAACCATTTGATTAAATAAAATAATTTTTTTACTAATATTATTATCATACTCCAGTATGTGAAAAGCCAGCTAGCTTCTGCAGTATCAGACCCCAGAGGTTTGCATTGTGATATTACATGATGGAAATCTCAACCCCGACAAGCCTTTCTCGCTGTCACTAACACTCACCAGATCCATCAGATAAGACCAGACCCTTCCATGTTAATGTTAGCCTTCACTTTCAAAAGTACTATTCTGCCAAACTGGCTATTCCTACCCTTTCTACACCTTCAACATCTGCTCTATTTCACAGTCCCCTCTCCTTTTACCGGGGTAAAGAGAGTTAGGACCTAATCTCCTCCAAGCCACCTGAACTCCTAACCCTAAGAGGTCTGAGATAATGCCTGACTGTAACTGGGTCTGAAAATATTTATATGTGTGCGCCGAATGAATGCGCAGGTCTGGTCCCCTGATGTCCCTGGATCCCACCTGGGGCCTGTGGGGATACTCCTTTTAGTTTAAAAAAAGCAAACAGAGCTTCTCTTCTCTCGTTGCTGCTTTTTTGGGGTTGGCAATCCGATACGTGGATTCAGCCTTCCCCCTTGGGCGCCTGTTGGAGCCCCCGCTGGGGACACGATTGTCTCGGGGAGATACGAGAGCCCATTGAGGCTTTACCACTTTCAGTCCGCTGGCCCCCGGAAATCGCCGGAACCCCCGGATATTGTCTGGGTTGAGAGAAACGGATTGTCAACCGCCATGTTGGAACCTTCCATTTGCTCCGGTTTTTTCCGGTTTCTTTCATTTTAGTTTTCTTCGGGCACGCTCGTGCATTTTTAAATTTTATTTTGGTGTCTCCAGAAATCACTCGAGCACTGGTATACTAAACTGCCCGTTGGGATTGGGAGGGTGGGAACCATTTATAAAGAAAAGGAAATAAAAAAAAGAGTATTGGTATTGCACATGTAAAATAAGAGAAAATTTGCTGTGTGTTAGGCAATCTTGTAATCTTTAAATAAATCTTCTGTTGAATTTGATTTCTGAAACAATAGATGGAGGACTGTGACAACAACTCACAAACTGAGTTTTTTTTTTTCTTTTTTAAAAATAATATGTAAAGTGCAGTCTTCTGTTTTCCTGCATATTGTATATATCTGTATATGTTTTATTGAGCAACTAAATAACAATAAATATGATGTTAATGGTGGACTCTGCCTCGTGTGTTTCTGTGTACTCTTGTGTGTGTGTGTGTGTGTGTGTGTGTGTGGGTGGGTGTGGGCCCTGACGAAAGAACAGGTGACCGTTCGTGAACTGCACTAATTGCACCTAATTGAATGCTTCACATTATGTTAAATTAGAAGATGTATTTTGCACCTTTAAACATGAAGGCATCGTTTAATCATTTCCACCATTTATGTGAGTTATGTAGCAGCAGCCCGTGTCCCTGTAAGAACCCCCACCCCCCGTACTCCATGTATTTCCCATGTTCATCTGGAGCCCCCTCTGCCTTGGGCAGAATTTGTCTGGGAAAATCTTGGAGTCTAGCACAGGTGTCCAGATGCGTATTTCAGAACGCTCTCTTCACAAGGCTCCAAATGACGCTGAGAAAAGAAGAGTCGCGATTGAATAGACACCATGTGGTGGCAGCCGCGAGAGTCACAGGACGTGTTATTTTGGTGGTGAAGGGTTAAGCTGATTATTTCTGACAAGCCGAGCTCATCTCTTCCCCCGCGTTCTCTTTCTCTCCCTCTCTCTACATAAACAGTATATATCTTTCCCCGTACACCTGCTCTTTGCTGGAAATCTGCACGCGGAGTTAACAGTAGCCCGTATATCACTCTGCGGCAGGTCAGGAAGCAGACATCAGCGCTGTCTAACCTGGTACTGGTTGGGGTCGCAGCCGTGTTCTGCTTGCTCGAGGAGAAGACTGGAAGTTTGCACGCCGCATCACTTCCGCCACGCACAGGGATTCTCGCACCACGTTTACAGCCGCAGAGACGTCGAGTATGGTGTTTGGTTATGAGCAGTTAGGTCATGGCCTGGTGCCCAAAACCCGCTGTTAGGGTGTGTCGGGAAGGTTGCAACATGAGAAAAGAGACCTGCAGACAGGGACACAAGTAACGAGAGTGGCGAAACAGCCACCCCGGTCCCACGGCGCGCCACTTGTGAAGGCGTGCGTGTTATTGAGGATTTATGAAAGCAGTGGTCCTTATGGATGTCACAAAGCATTGTCTAACGCAATAACCATCAGAACCCAGGGAAGGGTACAAGAGACCTATGATTGCCTAGGACATGTAACCACATGAAAAATTTCACATTATTCCTAGCCTGGTCGTACCTGCTAGCACGAAGGAGTTTATTTGAACTGCTCTGAGAAAAGACAGAAGGATTATTTCTTCTGCGAATGTTCAGACATTTTTTCATACTTCTGCTGAAGTGTACCTTGTGGTTTTGTTTTTAAGCTTGGATGCCAACTTGGGTGTCACCATACCTGTCTTTTCGATCGCGTGTCAAAGAGAGCAGAAGTTTGAAACGTTGCCCAAAGTATACCAAATCTTCGCTGTCCTGAGATGATACCGGGGATTAAGCCTCCTCAAGGTTGCCTGTGCAACATAGCACAGGTAACAATCATATACAGTTTACAAATGCTATGTTTAAAAAGACGGCAAACCATGTGAAAAACAGTAAGAAACGTTAGGAAGGGCCGGCGACCTTCAAAGGAAGGGTGAGAAGCACATGGAACAATGTGCCCCAGCTTATTCTGTCACCAAAGGCTTCCTGGGAAAATATCCCTGGGGCTCCGAGGAGGGTCACAGCAATCTGGGTGACCCGCGCCGTTCACATTCTCTCCAGACTCATGTTTGCATTCCCTGGCATTCGAGATTATTATGACGTTACAACAACATTAAAGCAATGTCAGAAGAGGGTAACCGGGCTGGCTGGGAAACGTTTGTACAGGACTCAAATGAAAAATATAAATGATACCAATAAAAACATCTATATGGGCGTCAGGTATTGGTGAAACCCAGAGCAAGACGTCTTGCAATTTCTGTGAACCTTCCCCTCTCATGCCTTTTTTCACTAATACTGGCACTACTTTGGACAGTCCATTCCTATAAATACTTGTCATATTTGTTTAAAGGAGATTTGCATCTTTGGGAAAATACCACAATGTTGATTTAAGTTCCTCCTTTCCAATGCTTAAACCCTTTAATGGATATGAGCTAAATTCAGTTCATCTGAATTCCTTCCTTTTTCTGGAGCATGGAAGAGCACAGAGAGAAGGTGTTAGAACTTCCACACATCGGCCCGAAGTCATCCACTGCTTCAGTCGATGGGGTTTAAATTCTTAAAGTCTCCTTCGGAAAAAAAGTTGGATTTCGGTCGCTAGAAGTTCTTGATTTGAAGGTGTGGTGCCATTCCGCGTTTGGTTCCGAGCTTTCAATCACCAGCATGAAGAAACCCAGTTTCTACAGAAATGGACTGAAGGGGAGAAGGGAAAAACGGAAGTGGTGGGGGTTGGAGTTGGAAGAAAGGTTTGGAATGCTTCCAGGCGGTGCCTATTGCCGTCGAGAAAACTCTGCTGTGTAAATGTGCTCTTTGTGCGTGTCGCCATTGTTTCATCAGCATTGTGCACTTTTGATGGGGGGCTAACAGGGAGGTGGTGGACTGGGCATCATCGGAGGGAGGGAATCTAAAGGGCTTTGACAAGAATGCACCCGGGGGGGGGGAGGTTGCACATTAATGGACTGTTTTGAAGGGTGTTCACTCCTACCAATTAAAAATCAAAATCACCAAACATCTTAAATATAATTGATTGGGGAAACTCACAGAATGAGATCTGGTTTTTGTATATTAGACCAGTAAATATTCAGGTAAATAAAGATTGTGCAATGAGAAGTTTTGTTTCTCCATTCATTTCAGGTTTGTTAATAAGACAGTGTAAAATCATGTTGGCTCTTCCATCTGTGCTTTCGTGCTATGAATTAAAGTGAAAAAGCTGTTGAGGCAACACTCACTGTATTCAAACTGCAACATTTTTTTCTAAAACTATCCCATTGAATGTCAGTGCTATACATTATTGAGATGTGGAGAATATTCAAGTTAAAAATGTAAAAATAAAAAAAATGTAATAACTATTCTTAAAATTAATTTGTAGCGTTGACTCTTGGGAAATTACCTTATTTGCTCTGTGTTACAACATTTCAGGTGCAGACGATGCAAAGTACATACTGTTATACTGAGGATTCTTCTAGAACTAATTTTAGTGTACGGTTCTGCATTCAAACTCTTCTTGTAGACTTGAAAGGAACTGAGTTTAAGGTTGGTGTCCTTGTCCTTGTCCCCCTGGATCCTGCCTGACCTGAATAGTTTCTCTACCCGGGGCTCCTTTTGTGACCTGACAAATAGCTCTCACGATAAACTTGGATTCCTGACTGCAAGTGAAACATTCCTTACGACTTCCGGTTTAGCCAGAACGGGCGGTCAGGCCAACACCGAGACACGCACTTCTTCTGACTACTGTCACCTTCGCCCCGTTTGGAATCGCGAGGTGACATTGGCTAGGGAAGCGAAAAAACGCGGGCGGACACGCTCTCCACAAAAATCGTGGCCTACAGGACAGCTGAAAGTTAGGTATGGTCCAGCAGGGAATCGGTGCTCATATGTGTGGACGCTGATGGGAGATCCCTGACGTCTGGCCCAGGATGATTGAGTGGGGCGACCACACCCGGGAAGTAGGAAGTGTGCCGATGTCGGCGGCTATAATGGGGGGGTGAGCCCAGCACCATAAATCACCAAGCTGTTACCACACAGTCTGTTACCACACAGCCTCTGAGTCACACTCATTCACCTTCAGTGAAAGTGGGTGAAACATTCGGATGATCGTTCTCCCTGGAAAAAAAACCGATGTTAAAGTACCCATCAAGTAATCAAGTGTCTATCCGGAATTAGTAGATGCTATAAACCTATGGAAAAATCTAACTCATTAAATAAACTATTCTAACATTCTATCTGTTGATTGCTGAACTGAATGTCAAAGATGCAAGACGCAAAAGGTTCCACTCTAGAAAGAAAAACTTTGATAAATGAAACTCTGTGTTTAATTATAAGATGAATATAAAGATTGACCTAGCTAGTGGCTTGCCCCAACCCCCCCTCAGAGAGCAGGTGTCCCTGCCAGAGCCAGAATGGCCGTCTGTTCACAGGCTCACCTTTTGTTTCCTTAGGGAAATGCCTTCCTCTCGCCGTTTCTTTAGAATCTGGGAGTTTTCCCATTCTCTCCGTTTGACTCTCCGCAGGAGGGGGCCCGGGTGTGTGGGAAGAGAGCTGGGTGTTTGGGAGGAGGAGGGGTACGGCTTCTCTGCCCCAGTAAGGCGGGGCCCCTAAAGGAGGGGCTAGACTGCCGAACATTGAGCCAGGTGCTGGGGTCAGCCGAGGCAGCAGGGGACAAACCCACAAGCTTATTCCCATTCACATTCATAGAAAATCTGCCTTTCTCTCTCTCTCTCTCTCTCTCTCTCTCTCTCTCTC